>JBBGZY010001565.1:487500-880000 GCA_037952925.1 Lithobates clamitans
GGGGGGGGGGGGTTTCATGCTGGGAGGCTTTAGGGGCTGGGGGGTGTTCGGCATAGCTATAGGTGGGGGGACAGGGGGGGGTCCGGTGTCTGCCCCATGCAGGTCGGGATGGGGCGAGCAGGTGCAAGAGAACCAGCCACATGTGGCATTTTCCCTGATATCACAGCTCCTTCAAAAACAAACAAAAAAATGATAACAAGAGGAGGTCAGGCTGGGATCACGTGGGCCGCATCTCCATGTATTCACGTATTCATTCACGTATTGTTATTTACAAGCATGCCTTGTTTCAGCAGCCATCTTGATTTAAACTTCTCATGTCTGTTGCTCACACGTCTGTCATATTTTTTTCTTTAAGATGCTGGTTAAAGTGTGCATACGTTCCGCCAAGTTTGTGTTCAGTTCAGAGTGCTCAGTAAGTGTCATGTGACTAGTCATTGCACGGTTTGGGTTCACAAGTGTCCACTCATATTATCGTACACAGGTTCCCTTGGTGATGGTCACAAGGTGAGGCTGAGACTTCAGGTAGGGTGGTAAGGCATGGTAGGTTGCTTAGGGCTTATGTTTGTTAGAGCCGTCAAATCTCACTTTGTTCAGGGCCACATGGGGAGGGAGTGGGTTGCTGCGGCAGCATATGCTGCACTGGTCAAATCATCAGCGCAAGGCTCGCTGCCATAGTCGTGGGGTAGTTTTGGTTGGGACACTAAGGCAGCACGACTTCCACCTTCCTTCAATCGTTTCGGCCGTATCCCATCACGTCACGATGGGTGAGCCAGTGAGGGAGCACCTGCCAGGGGTTTCAGGTATCTCACGGGTCGGTGGCCTGGTCAATCATCACGTCCTGTCTGACCCTCCTCCGTTCAGAGGTCACGCACCATGGATACACGGTAATCATGCGATTTGTTGTCGCTATGATGGTAATTTCCTACCTGAGTTCATTCAGCCATGCGTCATGTCAAGTGTTAGCTTTGGTACGTTTTTCCTTTATAATTGTTGTTCCTGCTTAGCAAACAAGGGCTTTGAAGTTTCTTTTTTCCAGGTTTCAGTCCAGCTCAGGTAAGTGTTTGTTGGTTTATTTTTTCATAGGCTGCCATACACACACAGGGGTCATAGTTATCTTAGGCCGGACGGTTCATATCACTGCTGGGTCACCCATCGCGTTTATGGGTGTCAGAGGATTGAGATGTTTCATTTTCAATTGACTTGTGCAGTGGCAAGTCTCCTCATCCGCTTCATACATTCATGTCACGATCATGCATCATGTCTTCTCGACACTTGTTCAGTTGCCTGACACATCTTCAGGTTGTTCGTAGGTTTGGGTTACGTAAATTGTCTGCTATGCTTTAGGTTACTCAGTTTGGTTGCAGGGGTCTGACACATTTTCAGTCCCACTCATACGTTATATTTCAGGATGGGCATCGATCGTCAGGCGCAGACCTCCTATGTTTAATGAGAAGTATTCTCAGTCAAAGGTAAGTCATGATTGCCTATGCATTGTTCACTGCATCGTACTTTGCCTGCACGTTTCAGGTTACGTTTCGCCACTGCAGTATTTATCTATCACGTTTTAGTTTACAGTGGGTTGAGACGATCGTTTTTAATTGGCTTGTGCAGTGGCAAGTCTCCTCACCCGTTTCTCAGTCAGCTTACGTTAGGCCTTTTCATTTGTCATGATTCTTTACACTACTAGTCATATTGAACCTGACACATTTTCAGGTCCCTGTAGGCCTGAGTGAAGTTTTTAATTGGCCTGTTGCACCGCAGGTTATTTAGCCTCTTAAAGCGGGGTTCCACTCAAATTTTTTACTTAATCTTACCCCCTTCAGTTAATTGCATAGATGTTCAAATGCCGCACGAAGATTTTCTTTATCGCTGTAATTACCTTTATATTGTACTTTATTGTGGCACTTCCTGTCTCTCCTCCCATGGGAGTAGGCGTGTTTATTGCCTTTCCCCGGCGCCGCACTGTCTCCTGGGAGCTTAGTGTCAGGCTTCCCAAGATTCAATGCGGAAACAATGATCATGCATGTGAACAAGCTGTGAATGAACAGCATTCACCGCATCCAGGAAATCAATGCTTGTGGGCTTCACATGCCCACAAGCAAGATGGAAACAGCCAGCATCACATTTTTTAGTTATTTTTCAGTACGAAAACAGACAGAGGCGGAAATATTACACCCAAACTGTGAGTATTATTTTGGGGTTAGCAAAGTGTCTCAATGACCTAAAAAAAAAAAAAAAGATTGGTCGCCGGACTCCCGCTTTAAGTTTGGTATGATGCACGCTTTCTTAGGCTCACAGGGGATTTTTTCCAAGGAAATGGGAGACAGCTGGAGAGGTTAAAGAGGGTTGTTAGGGTCAGGTGGAGTCAGTTGGTATGTGATGTGTGCTTATGATGGTTTATTTTGGTTATTTAGGTCATGTTTCAAGCAGCGGACATTGAGGACTTTGCTTCCATCCCTCCTTCTCCAGCTAGGGGTTCAGAACATGACAGCACGTCGTCTCTGAGGTCCTGGATCATCCAGAGACTAATGGCGGAGTTACGTCTTAGGGGTATAACCTACCCGGCGTCAGCCTGCTAGGCAGAACTTTCTAGACTATTATTTCCCAGCACTTCAGGTTCCAGTGCTGAGCAGGTCACCCTGCGTACGGTTGTTTCGTCTCTTACGCAGATTCACTCTACCCTAAGCTCTCTGGCAAACTCATTTCAGGAGTTATGGGCCAGGGTGGAGATTTTGGAGAGCCGTCTGAGTCCGGCCCCATTGAATCTTGGGATTTCTGGGATTTCAGAAGGTTCTGGAGTCCCTCTGGTGTCAAGCCCCATGTCATTGGCTTCAGGTATAAGCGCTGGTGTCCCCTCATTTTATCCCCGGGAGTATCAGGAAAGACATTTTAGAAAGCAAGGATGTTAATTTGGCATTTTTGTTGATTGCCACCCATGATGTGGCCGATAATAAGTCTTATGGCTGTGGTGACGTGTCAGTGATTGTTAAAACCAGGGATCACAGGCTGAACCGCAAGCATTCTATTCCGGAGGAGGGAGGAGCTGGACCATTATCTTTATGCTGTGGTAGAGTTGGGACACAAGTTTGGGAGCACGGCGTTCTACAATTACCATTGATCGTTTTCCCGCCAAAGCCGCTGCCATGTTTACCCAACATCAGGTAGTCACAGTTTGGAGTAGGGTGGTGTCAGAAACCATGAACCAGACCGAGACAGAAGTACAGTAACATCACACTTGTTTATTAATAAAAATAAAAAGGTAAATAGAGTTAGCATACCCAGATTGGGTAGTCAGCCAAACCAGAGTTCAGTAACTAGATAGAGTAATCAGCCAAGCCAGAGTTCATTAACCAGATCGTGTAATCAGCCAGGCCAGAAGTCAGGGATCCAAGTAGAGGAACAGCAAGCAGGATAAGGAGCAAGAAGGGATGTCAGCAAAGCCAGTCTTTAAAAAGGAATGCAGCAGATGGTTTCTTGTGATGTGACCAAGGCGAAGGCAGAGATCAAGTGAGCTGGATGGCTTAAAGTAGGCAGGACTGACTAACAGAATCAACAACTGCTGGGTAACTGGAGAGAGATGGGAGCAGGCAATTATCCAACAACTGAGCGGCCAGCTCAGAGAAGGAAGGGCTGAGCCCAGCCCTGACAGGTGGATACTGAGCTATTTTGCTGAAATTTTGCTGGGTTAGGGTCACTGGTTTGTGCAACGTGCCAGTCATCCTCGCATACGGCATACTGGTGCCCTAATACTGAACTTCCTGTTCTTCCAGGCACGTCCAGGAGTTTCCCTAGTTCTCTACCGGCCCCAGCTCAGGCGGCTGGTTTTGATAAGTTAGGTCGACCTATTCGGTATCTGGGGAAATCTCAGATTTGCAATAATTTCAATCATGGTGTGTGTAACTACAGTCAATGCCATCTTTTGCACGTATGCTCCAGCTGTTTTAGGGCCCACCCGAAGTCGGCCTGTTCTCTCAGACAGGGTAAGAGCAGTTGACTAAGCCGCATCAACGTGGCATATTTACAGGCCTGTTTGACCTCTCACCCTTCTTCTAGTTTGTGTCTGTTTCTGGTGGAGGGTTTCACGAGGGGCTTCCACACGGAGTTCATCACTTTGCCGTCAGACACATTTGAAAGTCCAAATTTAAGGTCATCAGCGGCAGATACGGAGGCAGTAGACGCACTGCTCCAGTCTGAACTGGACAAAGGTTTTGTCATTGGGCCATTTTCTTCGTCACCTTTCCGATATTGGAAGGTCAATCCTCTTGGGTTGGTCAAAGGGAATTTTTCAAATAAACTAAGTTTAATTTATGATTTATCTGCCCCTCATTGCTCTAAGGTGCCTAGCTTAAATTCCTTCATTCTGTTAGAAGAATTTTCATTGAAATATGCATCTGTGGATCAGGAAATCCAACAAATCATCAGGGTTGGGGTGGGCGCTTGACTGTCCAAGGCAGACATAGAGGATGCATTTAAACTCCTTCCAATCATACCATCACCAGTCATTCACTATTTGGATGATTTCCTCTTCATAGAGAGTCCCAAGCAGGCCCCTGCTGATCTACTGAGGTTACTGTCAGTTTTTGCAGCGCTCAACATCCCATTGGGAGTTAAGAAGATGGAAGGCCCGGTGAAGGCACTTACCTTTTTGGGGAGCACTCTGGATACACAGGCCATGCAGGCCAGTCTACCTATGGATAAGCTTGTTAGAATCAGAGACTGTATTCATACTTTTACTATCTCTCAGGCTTGTTCCAGAGTGAAGTTGCAATCTTTTTAGGGCATGTTAAACTTCGCCATGAGAATCATTCCTCAGGGTAGGTCTTTTCTTTCAAGGTTATTGGCTTTTTTACCATCAGCTTCTGACTCAGACTCTCGGGTCAAGCTGGATGCTGAAGCTTTGGCTGACCTGCGCATGTGGGACGAGTTCATCCTTGTGTTAGAACGGGATTGCCATGTTTATCCCCGCGGAGTGCATGTCCTCTCCTCAGGTTGTGACGGATGCAGCGGCTACTGTAGGTTAGGCTGCCATTTTTGGCACCCACTTGTTTGCAGGGCCATGGCCAGAGGGTTTACAGAGTCGTCAACGTTGTTCGAGATCTATCCTATAGTGTCAGCAGGCCCAGGTTTGGGGTAGGTTTTGGTCGGAGAATACTTCCAGGTTTTCCAGTCCCATTATCCTTGGTTCAATGGTCATGATGTTCGATATCTGCTGTCTTTTGTTGCTTTTTGCCACTCACAACTGAAGCTGTCATATGGCACGATCAAAACATATCTGGCAGGGGTTCAGCATTTTTTGTCCTTACAGGAACCACATAGACAATCCATTATTTCAGCCCATTCCGTCAAGGCCATTCTGAGGGGGATTCGGAGCAGTAGTCCTCCTTCTCCTATCAGCAGACTCTCTATCTCGGGGCATATCTTCCAGGGCATGTCCGATCTGCTGACCAGGTTGCCTTTTGGGAGGCTGCTCAGCGTGGTCCTCAAGGCAGCTATATATTTGGTGTTCTATGGGTTCCTCAGGCCAGGCGAGTTCACTTATACAAATGGGAAGGCTGGCTGCAGGTTAGCCTGAATTTGTAAGAGGAGTCAGGCTGTACTTAAACCCGCCTTCCTCCTCCTTTCTCCTGTTGGCCTTCCTTCTCGTATCCCAACCACCCGGTCCCCTTTATTCTTATCTTTTCCATTTCATTTCATATTTGAGTATGCCCCCTCTAAGCGTACTGACCACGTGACTTTTGGCACACCCCAGGTCACTTCTATGTTTTCCTTCATCACATTTCTTACTCGATCTTTAATAAAGACTCCAAGTACAAATGTTGTTTTTTCTACATCTTGAAAAGCTATGACCAATTGCAACAATTGTGGGATCCCCAGGCTCTTGTGAAGAGAATGGCACATTTCTAATTTAATCTGATTAACACTTCCTTATTGCACTGCTGGGTGTTTACATAAATCCTGCACTGTACAGTGTGCTCTATTAATCAAGGAAACAGGAAGATAAAAGAATTATCCTCTCAAGGGGAGGCAATGGAATAGGTCAGTTATATAATCAGAAGCATTCAAATCTGACACATTTCTTGTAAGGAATGGGGAAAAATATTCTCCAGAAAGAAGGGGGTTGAAGGAGTATAATAATAATGCAGGCAGGAACACTACAGATAACAAAGTGAAAAGCTCGGGATGATAGAGAAATGATGTGATGCTGAAGAATGGGCCATCCAGAGTCTACGACTGTATGAATGGGGAATGCAAAAAATTTGTGAGTGAGTCTATTCAAGAATGAGTTTTATTTTTTCTACTTTCATTAGAGTTCCATGGCCCTAGCATTCACCACATTCCATCTGAATAGGACAAATATATGTATAGTACCAGATGACCTTGCAGATTCAGAAAAATAGGAATAGCAAAAGAAGCAATTGTGGCCAGACCCAAAACCTCAAACCACTGGTCTTGTAGAATAAGGATTATTGTAGGCCATCTTTTGTCCTACAATTCACCTAATCTCTCAAGGCCTAAATTTCACAATAAAGAAAGGTGAAGAAAAAAAGACAGCACCACATAAGGTGAGTTTTAAAGACAGTGAAGAAGAGACTTTAGTGCTGTCTATTACACTAGGGATGTGTTTTTCCAGCATAAGCAAGACTTTGGTTGCCAATAGGGATGAGCTTGAAAATCGGGTGTTCGCCCGTTCACCGAACAGCGAACAATATAGGGCGTTTGTGGGAAATTCAAGCACCGCGGAACGCCCCATAATGCGAGAATGCATACTGCGAGATGGCAGTACATTAGTGTCTGATGATTGGCCACAGCATACACCTGACCTGCATGCTTTAGCCAATCACAGCGCACTCTGCAGAGGAAGCCATAATTGGCTAAAGGCAGGGTGCCTTTGGCCAATCATAGCTCAGGGGGACTAAGTCCACGCCCCACACTATATAAGGCTGCTTACATAGTGACAGTGTATAGTGTGTGACTGTGGACGGAGATAGATTGAGCTAGATTAGGCAGGCAGGTTAGTTAGTTAGTTAGTTGCATTGTATTTGATATACAGTATATACAGTCACTCTAGTATATATATATATATATATATATATACACTGCATGTAGCATAGACTATATATTCAGTGTATACTCTATATTCAGGCAGCGCAGGCAGTGTATTTGACATATATATATATATATATATATATATATATATATATATATATATACAGTGGGGACAGAAAGTATTCAGACCCCCTTAAATTTTTCACTCTTTGTTATATTGCAGCCATTTGCTAAAATCATTTAAGTTCATTTTTTCTCCTCATTAATGTACACACATCACCCCATATTGACAGAAAGAAACAGAAATGTTGACATTTTTGCAGATTTATTAAAAAAGAAAAACTGAAATATCACATGGTCCTAAGTATTCAGACCCTTTGCTCAGTATTTAGTAGAAGCACCCTTTTGATTGAATACAGCCATGAGTCTTTTTGGGAAAGATGCAACAAGTTTTTCACACCTGGATTTGGGGATCTTCTGCCATTCCTCCTTGCAGATCCTCTCCAGTTCTGTCAGGTTGGATGGTAAATGCTGGTGGACTGCCATTTTTAGGTCTCTCCAGAGATGCTCAATTGGGTTTAAGTCAGGGCTCTGGCTGGGCCATTCAAGAACAGTCAGTTGAAGACTGTTGTGAAGCCACTCCTTCGTTATTTTAGCTGTGTGCTTAGGGTCATTGTCTTGTTGGAAGGTAAACCTTCGGCCCAGTCGGAGGTCATATATATATATATATATATATATATATATATATATACTCTGCATTCAGTGTAACGTGTATACAGTTCATTTGGTGGTGTAAATTATATAATACACTTCTGGCGGTGTATTTATATATATATATATATATATATATATATATATATATATCTATATATATCTATATCTATATATATATACTAGACTGTATATATATATATATATATATATATATATATATATATATATATATATGTATATGTATATATATATATATATATATATATATATATATATATATATATATATATATATATATATATATATATATATATATATATATATAAGATATATATATGTGTAGTAATGGCTTTCTTCTGGCGACTTGACCATACAGCCCATCTTTCTTCAAGTGTATATATATTTATACACTGTGCATTCAGTGTAGCCTATATATACAGTGGCGTACAGTTTCTAATACACTTCAGGCGGTGTACACAGTATATAATACAGTGCAGGTGATGTACGCAGTACTGTATATAATACAGTGTAGTGTGCTGTGAAGAGAAAAAATCCCCATCATGTTCGGAAGGCCACCAAGGAGAGGCAGACACTCACAGCCCACTAAAAGAGGGCAAGCAGTCTCTGTGCCTACAGTCAACAGTAGTGGTCATGGACATGGTGCATCCTCTGCAAGTGGCCATGGGGCACGATTGTCCTTTTTTTTTGCTGATGGCAGTGTTATTGAGCCACAACATGCAGAAGAGTTGGTGGAGTGGATAACAAAGCTGTCCTCATCCTCCTCATCTTCTGTCACCCAGGCTCATAGTAGTCTGCCTTCCAACGCAGCTGCCAAAGCGGCCTATTCCACTGGCTCCTTGTCCACAGTTATTCCTTCCATAGCCCCACCATCATGCACGGAGGAGTCCCCAGAATTATTTGACCACAGTGTCGGTAACATGCTGCTGGAGGATGGGGAGCAATTTGAAGGCTCCAATGTTTTTTCCCAGGTGAAGGAAGGGAGTAACGTGAGCCTAGAGAGAGGGGGGTGCCACAGAAGGACAAGAAACTGGCAGTCATGTTCCCCAAGCTCCCCAAGATCTTCATTGAAGATCTACACTGTATCATGTCACGGATTAACACTATTGGAATTTTCGTGCATCTATCACCTATTTTTGGACTTTTTCATATTGGTTTGATTTAAAAGTCTTCATTACACTTTTTTAGCTTACACAGATCTTTTATTCACTTAATTGATTATGCTCACATTTTTTTGGATACGGTTCACATTGTTTTGATGCACTGTATTGTGAAATATTATTTTTCATCTTTTAATATTTTCACTTGTATATTGAGGTTAATTGATTTAGCGCTGCTTTTTGATTTCACTATTAGTTGGGGTTAGTTTATGGTGAATCGAATTTTTTGCACACAACTCCAATGAGGCTGGATATCCTCTAGGGGTCAGCTTAAGGGCAACCACCCTATTGCATCAAACCGCAGAGCTCCGCAGGTGCAGGGCGCAGCTGACTCCCGCTGACTTTTAAAAGTTCCTTAGTGTGGGCCTTTTTCGACACGTGTGCAGCAGACTGCACTGTTGCTGTTTGCAACCTATGTCTGAAGCGGATCAAGTGTGGCCAGAACAGCAGCCGCATGGGCACCACATGCTTGACCAGACATATGACGACCTGCCATGCAGTCCCTTGGCAGCAGCACCTGAAAGACCCACATCATAGAAAAAGGCAGACTTCTCCTTGCTCCTCATCTGTGATCTCAATCCCTATTATACCTCCAGTCCTCTCAAAAACCTGTACTGAGAGGAATGAAGGTATAGCAATGGGTGTCACAAGTACTTACAGCCGGCAAATTTCCATACCCCAGATGCTGAACCGTAAAAAGAAATTCGGTCCCAGCCATCCACATGCTCAGCATCTAAATGCTAGCTTAGCCAAATTGCTATCACTGCAACTGCTGCCTTTTCAGTTGGTAGACTTAGCCCTCTTTTGTGAATTTGTGGAATGTGCTGTACTATAGTGGCAGGTTCCAAAACGCAATTTCTTTTCATGTAATGCCATTACGGCTCTCTACTGCCATGTGGAAGGCAATGTTTTGGCCTCGTTGGACAGGGCGGTCAGCAGTAAGGTTCATATTACTGCTGACTCATAGTCCAGCAGGCATGGGCAGGAACATTACCTTTCCTTCATGGCGCACTGGGTAACTCTGCTGAGAGCTGGGAAGGATGCAGGATAGGGTTCAGTGTTGGAGCTTGTTTCGCCACCACGCCTTCAAAAAGCTAGTGGTGATTCTGCCACAACATCTGTATGCTTCCCTCCCTCCTCTTCTTCTTCCTCTTTGGCTTCTTCTGCAGAATTGTCCTCTGAACCATCAGTGCTCCCTAAACGCTCAAGGGGCTACGCATACAGTCAGGCAAAAAGATGTCATGCGGTGCTTGAGTTGGTCTGCTTAGGGGACAGGAGCCATACTGGGGCAAAGATTCTGTCAGCTCTGCAGGGGCAGACTCAGAGGTGGTTGATGCCACGCCAGCTTCAGCCAAGAATTGTTGTATGCGACAATGGCACAAACCTTCTCTCTGCCCTCTGACAGGGACACTTGACCCATGTTCCATGTTTGGCACACGTCATGAATTTGGTGGTGCAGTGTTTCTTGACAAGGTACCAAGGCTTACAAGATCTTCTGAGGTAGGCCAGAAAAGTCTGTGGTCATTTCTGTTGGTCATACAATGCTAGTGCTCAGCTGGTGGACATTCAAAGTGAATGCAACCTGCCCATCAACCGCCTCATTTGTGACATGCCCACCAGGTGGAACTCAATGTTGGCACTGCTGCAGCGGCTGCACACACAGCAGACGGCCATCAATGAGTACCTGTGCGAGTATGACACCAGGACAGGGTCAGGGGAGCTTGGCTTCTTTTTGCCACACCAGTGGCTACTGATCAAGGATGCATGCATTGTCCTGTCACCATTTGAGGAGGCCACAAGGATGGTGAGCAGCCACAATCTATGCAATCAGGGCACTTGAGGCAGAACAGAAGACTTCCTTTCCTCTCAAGGCCCCCTTTATCCAGATAGCATTCCTGTGGGTCTGCCAAACACACAGGAAGAAGAGGAGGAAGAGGATTGTGTTACCATGGATTTTGAGGATAACACGCAGCAGTCTTCAAGGGATGGTTTTCAGTCCCCAGAAACCCAAGGAGTTGTACGTGGCTGGGAGGAGGTAGCTACGGATAATGTGATACTTAGTGACCCAGAAGACTCAGAATCGAATGCCTCTGCAAACTTACACTGCATGGCCTCCCTGATTCTGCAAAGCCTGCGAAAGGACCCTAGGATTTGTGCTATTAAGGAGAGGGATCAATACTGGCTGGCAACCCTTCTTGATCCACGTTACAAGGGTAAGGTTGCAAAACTCATCCTGCCTTCACAGAGGGAGCAGAGGATAAAACATCTCCAGGAGGCCTTGAAGAAAAGTGTGTGTATCACATTTCCAGACCCTGGGAGGTTACCATTTCCTGGTGCTGGACAACGTGTTTCTGAGACTTTGTTCGGTTAGAGGAAGAGCAGTGGAGAAGGTGGCCGGCTGACCGATGCCTTTAAACAATTTTTCAGTCCTCAGCCCCAAGGTCTGATAGATTCCAGCAACCATCTCCAGCGTCTGCATTATATGGTGCAGGAATATCTAGGGGCAAGAGCTGACTTGGAGATGTTTCCAACAGAACATCTACTGAGTTACTGGGTCTTGAAGTTGGACCACTGGCCAGAACTGGCTCAATATGCAATTGAGCTACTGGCCTGTCCTGCATCCAGTGTGCTTTCTGAACGCACATTCAGTGCTGCTGGAGGGTTTGTAACGGATCAAAGAGTGCGCCTGTCCCAGACTCCATTGATAGGCTCAAATTTATAAAAATGAATCAGTCTTGGATCAGCAGCTATCAAGCACCTGATGCTGATGTAACTGATTGAATTTGCTATGGATCTGGGATCCCTTAAAGACTGCCTATGCTACCTATCCCATTCCTCCTCAATCATAATGATGCTAGCTTCCAACAATATTTTTGATTTAGGGCACCAGCACCACCCAAGGCCCAATTTTTCTGCCCCTGTTTAACAGGGACATGTAATTACATATTTTTAAATAATTTTTAACAGTAGGGCCCGTTCCTGCACCCAACAAGAGTAACTGTGAGGGGTTACTGTGTTCTGGCACCACCAACACCCAAGGCCCAATGTTTCTGCCCCTGTTTAACAGGGGCATATAATTACAATTTTTAAAATAATATTTAACAGTAGGGACCGTTCCTGCGCATAACAAGAGTAACTTTGAGGGGTTACGGTGTTCTGGCACCACCAACACCTAAGGCCCAATGTTTCTGCCCCTGTTTAAAAGGAGCATGTAATTACAATTTTTGAAATAATATTTAACAGCAGGGACCATTCCTGTGCCCAACAAGAGTAACTGTGAGGGGTTACCATGTTCTGGCACCACCAACACCTAAGGCACAATGTTTCTGCCCCTGTTTAACAGGGGCATGTAATTACAGATTTTGAAATAATATTTAACAGCAGGGACCATTCCTGCACTCAACAAGAGTAACTGTGAGGGGTTACTGTGTTCTGGCACCACCAACACCTAGGGCCCAATGTTTCTGCTCCTGTTTAACAGGGGCATCTTATTCAAAAAATTTAAATAATATTTAACAGCAGGGACCATTCACTGCAGTTCAGAGTATATAGTACAGTCCTTATAGTATATATACTGCAGTTCAGAGTATATAGTGCAGTCAGTGTAGTATATATAATACAGTGCAGGGTATATAGTGCAGTGTATAATATATAATATAGTGTATTGAAGTGGTTAAGTGGAGCCCTATGACAGAATTAAGAAAAAACAGCATGGGTTCCCTCGTCCATTCCAGGCCCTTTGGGTATGGTATGGATTTCGGGGGGGACCCCCACACCTTTAAAAAAAAAAACTGCCATGAAATTCCCCTTAATATCCATACTAGACCCAAAGGACCTGGTATGGACTGGGGGAGGGGGAGGCCTGCACTGTTTTTTTCAATGATTTTTTATGTATATTGCCGGGATCTGGCAATACATTACAGCCATGAGCAATTTTACATGCCATTTTTTCCTTTAGAAATGTCATTTTGCTGCAGTACTGTTCTAAACATGGGAAAAATGCGCTACTTTACAGGCAGACTAAGGGGACCCCCCAGGCATGATATTTAACCACTTCATCCCCGGAAGGATTTACCCCCTTCCTGACCAGGCCATTTGTTTGCCATATGGCACTCCATCGCTTTAACTGACAATTACACGATCATGCAACGTTGTACCCAAACAAAATGTATGTCCTTTTTTCCCCACAAATAGAGATTTCTTTTGGTTGTATTTGATCAGAGCTAAAAATACCCACTGATTACTGTATAAATGTCATTGGCAGGGAGGGGGTTAACACTAGGGGGCGATCAAGGGGTTAAATGTGTTCCCTATGTGTGTTCTAACTGTGGGGGAATGTGGCTGACTAAAGGTGGAGGAGATATATCGTCAATCTGTCTCTAGTCCCCTGACAGAACCGGGATTTGTGTGTTTATACACACAGATCCCCATTCTCATTCTGTCAGAAGCGATCGCGGGTGCCCGGCGGAAATTACGCCTGCACGCGCATCGGCTATGGAGGAACGCTGCGGGTGTGCGCGCACGTGCCTGCTATAGCATCTTAAAGAGTCAACGTATAGCTAGGGGTGAGGGGATATGATTTCAATTTATAAATACCGTACTGGTGACCCCACAATAGGGATAAAACTTTTTTGCGGAAGGGAGTTTAACAAGACACGTGGCCACTCATTAAAATTAGAAGAAAAGAGGTTTAACCCCTTGCCGCCGAGTGTACGCAGATATGCGGCCTTGGCTTTAGGGGGTTTATAATGGGATGATGCCCGCAGCTGCAGTCATCATCCCGGTATCATTTTTTTAGAGCGGGCGATCGGCTATCCAGAGATAGCAACCGATGCAGCTAAAAGCCTGCTTGGTTATTATCCCGGAGGAACAGACAGATGTGAGGTATCCCTGCGATCGTCAGAGCGAGAGCAATAATTCTAGCACCAGACCCCCTCTGTAACTCTAACCTGGTAACCTTTTTTTTTTTTTTAAATGTCGCCTATGGAGATTTTTAGGTACCGTAGTTTGTCGCCATTCCACGAGTGTGGGCAATTTTAAAGCGTGACATGTTTGGTATCTATTTACTCGGTGTAACATCATCTTTCACATTATACAAAAAAATTGGGCTAACTTTACTGTTTCGTTTTTTTCTAAATTCATGAAAGTGTCTTTTTTCCCAAAAAGTTGCGTTTAAAAGACCACTGCACAAATGCTGTGTGACATAAAATATTGCAACAATTGCCATTTTATTCTGTAGATTCTCTGCTAAAAAAATATACATAATGTTTGGGGGTTACATAGTTACATAGACATAGTTACATAGTAGGTGAGGTTGAAAAAAGACACAAGTCCATCAAGTCCAACCTATGTGTGTGATTATGTGTCAGTATTACATTATATATCCCTGTATGTTGCGCTCATTTAGGTGATTATCTAATAGTTTCTTGAAGCTATCAGTGCTCCCCGCTGAGACCACCGCCTGTGGAAACGAATTCCACATCCTTGCCGCTCTTACAGTAAAGAACCCTCTACGTAGTTTAAGGTTAAACCTCTTTTCTTCTAACTGTAATGAGTGGCCACGAGT
Organism: Lithobates clamitans; assembly: GCA_037952925.1. NCBI lineage: Eukaryota > Metazoa > Chordata > Amphibia > Anura > Ranidae > Lithobates > Lithobates clamitans. The sequence continues at coordinate 502,006 of JBBGZY010001565.1, forward strand.
CTTATTAAACTCTCTTCTGCGAAAAAGTTTTATCCCTATTGTGGGGTCACCAGTACATTATTTGTAAATTGAAATCATATCCCCTCTCAAGCGTCTCTTCTCCAGAGAGAATAAGTTCAGTGCTTGCAACCTTTCCTCATAACTAAGATCCTCCAGACCCTTTATTAGCTTTGTTGCCCTTCTTTGTACTCGCTCCATTTCCAGTACATCCTTCCTGAGGACTGGTGCCCAGAACTGGACAGCATACTCCAGGTGCGGCCGGACCAGAGCCTTGTAGAGTGGGAGAATTATAGTTTTATCTCTTGCGTTGATCCCCCTTTTAATGCATGCCAATATTCTGTTTGCTTTATTAGCAGCAGCTTGGCATTGCATGCCATTGCTTAGCCTATCATCTACTAGGACCCCCAGGTCCTTTTCTATCCTAGATTCCCCCAGAGGTTCTCCCCCAGTGTATAGATTGCATTCATATTTTTGCCACCCAAATGCATTATTTTACATTTTTCTACATCATTTGCCATGTAGTCGCCCACCCCATTAATTTGTTCAGGTCTTTTTGCAAGGTTTCCACATCCTGCGGAGAAGTTATTGCCCTGCTTAGCTTAGTATCGTCTGCAAATACAGAGATTGAACTGTTTATCCCATCCTCCAGGTCGTTTATAAACAAATTAAATAGGATTGGTCCCAGCACAGAACCCTGGGGAACCCCACTACCCACCCCTGACCATTCTGAGTACTCCCCATTTATCACCACCCTCTGAACTCGCCCTTGTAGCCAGTTTTCAATCCATGTACTCACCCTATGGTCCATGCCAACGGACCTTATTTTGTACAGTAAACGTTTATGGGGAACTGTGTCAAATGCTTTTGCAAAATCCAGATACACCATGTCTACGGGCCTTCCTTTATCTAGATGGCAACTCACCTCCTCATAGAAGGTTAATAGATTGGTTTGGCAAGAACGATTCTTCATGAATCCATGCTGATTACTGCTAATAATATCGTTCTTATTACTAAAATCTTGTATATAGTCCCTTATCATCCCCTCCAAGAGTTTACATACTATTGATGTTAGGCTAACTGGTCTGTAATTCCCAGGGATGTATTTTGGGCCCTTTTTAAATATTGGTGCTACATTGGCTTTTCTCCAATCAGCTGGTACTATTCCAGTCAATAGACTGTCTGTAAAAATTAGGAACAACGGTCTGGCAATCACTTGACTGAGTTCCCTAAGTACCCTCGGATGCAAGCCATCTGGTCCCGGTGATTTATTAATGTTAAGTTTCTCAAGTCTAATTTTAATTCTGTCCTCTGTTAACCATGGAGGTGCTTCCTGTGTTGTGTCATGAGGATAAACACTGCAGTTTTGGTTACTGAAGCCCCCCAATTCACTCGTGAAGACTGAGGAGAAGAATAAATTCAATACCTTCGCCATCTCCCCATCCTTTGTAACCAGATGTCCTTCCTCATTCTTTATGGGGCCAATATGGTCTGTCCTTCCTTTTTTACTGTTTACATACTTAAAGAATTTCTTGGGATTTTTTTTGCTCTCCATCGCTATGTGTCTTTCATGTTCTATCTTAGCCTAATTGCACCCTTACATTTCTTGTTGCATTCTTTATAAAGTCTGAATGCTGAGGATGATCCCTCAACCTTGTATTTTTTGAAGGCCTTCTCCTTTGCTTTTATATGCATTTTTACATTGGAGTTAAGCCATACAGGATTTTTGTTCGCTCTTTTAAATTTATTACCCAATGGGATACATTGGCTAATGCCCTTATTTAATATGCTCTTAAAGCAAACCCATCTCTCCTCCGTATTCTTTGTTCCTAATATTTTATCCCAATTTATGCCTTTTAGCAAGGTTTGTAGTTTAGGGAAGTTGGCTCTTTTGAAATTCAGTGTCTTTGTGTTCCCTTCATGTTTCCTATTTGTGTGATTTATACTGAAACTAATTGACCTGTGATCGCTGTTACCTAAATTGCCCCGTATTTCCACATCCGTGATCAGGTCTGTATTGTTGGTAATCAGTAGATCCAGTAATGTTTTATTTCTAGTTGGTGCGTCTACCATCTGACCCATAAAATTGTCCTGCAAGACATTAAGGAACTGGCGAGCCTTAAATAAATGCGCGGTTCCCTCCGCCCAGTCTATGTCTGGATAATTAAAATCCCCCATTATGATAACACTTCCCATCCTTGTTGCTAATCCAATTTGTGATAGGAGATCCGTCTCCACTTCCTCCCTCAGGTTAGGGGGCCTATAGCATACTCCCAGTATTATTTTCCCCTTAGCTTCATCCCTTTGGAGCTCTACCCCTAAGGATTCCACCTCCTCTCTAGCTCCCTCAGTGATGTCATCTCTCACATTCGCTTGTACATTATTCTTGATATATAGGCATACCCCTCCCCCTCCCCCTTTTTCACCCTCTCTATCCTTGCGGTATAGGGTATACCCTTGAATGTTTGCCAGCCAATCATGAGAGCTGTTGAACCAGGTCTCTGAAATTCCCACAAAATCCAAATCCTCCTTGTACAACAGTATCTCTAGTTCACCCATCTTGTCCGCCATGCTCCTGGCATTGGTGAACATGCCACATAGTTTAGACCGGACGCATATTGTCCTCGCATTGGGTGTTTCGAGATTGCAACCAGGACTTGCTACTATACTCCCCTTATGTTTTTGTGCTTTGGCTAACCTACCACTAATGCCCCCAATACTACCCTCTGGAATATCTTCCACGCTGGCTATCTCTGTCTCTGGACCCCCCCCCCCCCATCGCCTAGTCTAGTAATTTTCTAGCAAAAAATACAGATTTTATCTGGTAAACACCAAATGTCAGAAATAGGCTTAGTCATGAAAGGGTTAACCTTAAACTACGTAGAGGGTTCTTTCCAACGGAATATGTGCGATCAGAGCTTGTTGTCGGAAATTCCGATAGTGTGTGGGCTCCATCGAACTTTTTCCATCGGAATTTCCGACACACAAAGTTTGAGAGCAGGCTATAAAATTTTCCAACAACAAAATCCGTTCATGTAAATTCCGACCGTGTGTGGACAATTCAAACGCACAAAGTGCCACGCATGCTCAGAATAAATTAAGAGACGAAAGCTATTGGCTAGTGCCCGGTTTATAGTCCCGACGTATGTGTTTTTTTACGTCACCGCGTTCAGAATGATCGGATTTTCCGACAACTTTGTGCGACCGTGTGTATGCAAAACAAGTTTGAACCAACATCCGTCGAAAAAAATCAATGGATTTTGTTGTCGGAATGTCCGATCAATGTCCGATGGTGTGTACAGGGCATAAGAGCGGCAAGGATGTGGAATTCCCTTCCACAGATGTTAGTCTCAGCAGGAGGCATCAATAGTTTCAAAAAACGATTAGATAAGCACCTGAACGACCGCAACATACAGGGGTATACAATGTAATGCCGCGTACACACGATCGGACATTCCGGCAACTAAATCCTATGACTTATTTCCGATGGATGTTGGCTCAAACTTGTCTTGCATACACACAGTCGCACAAATGTTGTCAGAAATCCTGATCGTCAAGAACGCACTAACGTACAACACGTATGACGGCACTATAAAGAGGAAGTTCAAAAGCCAGTGCGCCACCCTTTGGGCTCTGTTAATCTCGTGTTAGTAGAAGTTTGGTGAGAGATGATTCGCGCTTTTCAGCCTTGTGCTTTTCAGATCTTTACTGCTCTTCAGTTCGTGCTTGTGGGTCCGTATCTGGTTTTCAGTGCGTGTAGTCAGTTTGCATCTGGTTTTCAGTGCGTATTTTTATATTACGTATTTGATTTTCAGTGCGTTCTTGTCCGCTCGTTTCTGATTCTCAGCTGGCTCTTCTCAGGCCTTTCTGATTTTCAGTGCGTTCTGTTAATTTGTTCTGACCAGCCGACCGGTTTCTAGCCATGTTGCGGGTACGTACTCATCGTAGAGTTTGTGCTGTGCAGGGGCTTGGTGTTGGGGTTCTTAATTTGACCCAAGTCCAGTCCATGAACAGGGGGGAAGAAGAGTTCATGGATGAAGAATTGGTTGCGCCAGCAATTCTCGCACATGCCTTTGTTGCGGGAGATCCGTGACAATAATCCTAATGATTTCAGGAATTATCTCCGGATGTCTTGTTTGTTGGCTTTGCTGTCCCCTTATATTACAAGGCAGGACACCTGCATGTGGCAAGCCATCACTCCCGAACAGAGACTAGTCGCCACGTTGCAGTACTTTGCAACGGGGAGAAGTCTACAGGACATCGACAGGCATCTCCCCCCAGGCTCTGGGGATCATTATTCCAGAGACCTGTACTGCCATCATTCAGGTCCTGCAGAAGGACTATATTAAGGTAAGATTTCTCCTTTAACATCACATTATATGTATTTAATGTTTGCTATAATATAATGTGTATATATATATATATATATATATATATATATATATATATATATATATTATACATTAATGTATTGTATTTCTTATATCATTCCCTAATTACCATGGTTGTAATATGCTGTGAATGTCCCCTTTGTCCTCATGCATGCTGGAAGTTTTTCAAGTTCCTTTTTTGTCCTTCATGCATATTTGCCTTCACTAACCTCCCCAGCATGCTATCTTGGGCCCATACAAACCTAGCCTAGTCACTTAACAATGTATTTTGTCACCCCTTAAAATGTGCACAAATGTTATTTGTGTGCTTAAATTCAGGCAGAGGGCAAGAGGCTTTTTTTGGGGTCCCTGTCAGGTACTCACCAAGGCCGAGTTGCTGAGAGAGGCTCACCTTGTAGCTGGGCGCACAATACCCTCTGGAAGTGGCACAGCAGGTATTGGGTAAGAAGAAGCACGGTTCACCGGCAGGTAGAAGAGTAGCATGAAGGTACTCAGGTAGAGAGGAGATCCGTGCAGGGTGGTTTGACACTGGACTGGAACTGGCTAGGCTGCATGCGCCGGCCCGCAGAACTGTATGCTTGAATGCATGAACCGCTGACGCTGGCAGGTCAAATTTCTACTATTCCTCTGACAGTCCCAAACTCATTTGGAAAAAAAAACCCTCCCCCCCAACCGCTAAGTCAACCGATACCAATCCTCTATCTGCTGACTTTGCCAAACCCATACACATTATTCCTACCTCTTTTGTGTTCATATTTATGGGTGAATTCACCAAAGCATGTAGTGAAAGGGCCTGCCTGAATACTTTCAAATGGTACTGTTTAAAGTTTTGTTCTCCTATTATCTTGATAGGTAATTGCAGAATGTAAAAATTTGCTTCAATTGGCACAGTGTGTATTTATATTTTTGTATTATGACACTTCTTACCTGTCCAGTGGGCTGCCAATAGTGTAAGTAAGGAGGGGCTGGGCAAAGTAGCACACATTATTTATGCATTCAGCTCTCAATGAAGTGGAGAGGGTTACCTGTCCAAAACATCCCCCCCCCCCTAAAATTTTTACAATGGGCCATCAGAAGGGTGAGGAATCTGATAAGTGGACCTTAGATTTTTTTTTTAATACTCCTTCAAATAAATGTTGTACTGATGTTGGTCAAGAATGTTTGTGTCTACTCTGCTTGCAATGTTATGTGCAAAAGTACTAATTTTTTTTTCCTTGTTTCACTCCAAAGTTTCCTTCAACGCTGCAGGAATGGCAGACTGTGACTTCCCAATTTGCCCAGCGGTGGGACTTTCCCAAATGCGGAGGGGCAATTGATGGGAAATGCGTCCACATAGTCCCACCAACCCCCCCCAACTCGGGGTCATACTATTACAACTATATAGGGTTTAATAGTATTGTGATGTTGGAGGTGGTGTCGGCGACATATGAGTTTCTCTATGTGGACATGGGGAAGAATGGCTGGATGTCGGATGGTGGAGTCATCGCCCAGACCGAGGACGGCTCCAGAATGGTGGCTTGGTCTGCCGTTCGTCTTTGTCGCTGATGAAGTGTTTGGGCTGGATGATCACCTGATGAGGACCCTCACCCCGGACCAGAGGGTTTTTAACTACCGGCTGGCCAGAGCCAGAAGAGTGGTGGAGAATGCTTTCGGGATAATGGCCAGCCGGTTCCGCCTATTCCTTACGCCAATCAATATGGCGGAATATAAACTTAACCATATAATCCTTGCATGCTGCATTCTCCACAACTTTTTAAAGAGAAATTCAATGAATTATGTGGCCTCAGTTGGGCATGAGGCTGGATTTCAAGACCAAACCCTGACGACGCCTGAAGCTGGCCATCCTGGCTTGCCCCCCCAAAGCGCCCCCGCGAGGTCCATCTAAAATATATGGAGTACTTTGCAGGTAGGGGGGCCATTGATATGCCAGAAAATGTTTAAGAAACATTTTTTAAATAAATTTGCATTTTAAACTGAAAAATATTTCCTTTGATTTACTGCTTGTGTTTCTTTTAGCTGTCTCCTAGGTTATCCAATGGGCTTATTTTTTTGGCCATTTTCTTCAATAGTGCAAACGTAATTTATTTGATACTTGAGGTGACAATCTCTTCTTCAGCTAACTATTATGTTGTGGGTCTGCTACACACACAGCTTGTTTTTGTTTTTAATGTAGGTAATGCATTAAGGATAAAAATATTAATCATTTTCAGCACCGTGATTTTATTTTTTTGAGTGACGAAAATGGCCTGCTGCCAATTATAAAGTACTTTGGGTGTTATTTACTAAAGGAAAATCCACTTTGCACTACAAGTGCACTGCAAGAGTGCAGTTGAAACTGCACTGTGTTGTGGAAAATTTGATATTAATGTATTGTCATAAGAGTCTCCCAGTGTCTGTCCTCTTGCAGCCCGCTCTAAAGAGCTGACTGGGGTAGACTGACACTGGTTGAGATCCGTTTGGTAGTGAAAAGCTCTTTGGGGATGTAGAGAAATGTTTGCGGAGTGGGGACGTGTCCGCCAGCTAAGGGCCCCTGTGTGATGCACAGAACGATCGTCTGGTGGGGGTGTGTTCGCTCTGCAAAGACATTATCGGTTTAACGAGTGTGCTCTCGTGTTGCCCCTGTGTGCCTGATCAACACATTTGTGGCCCAATGAGTGTACGCCTGCCGATAATCTCTCGTCCACAAAGACACTAGAATAATCCAGGTATACATTGTTCTCTGGAACAATGTATAATAGGGATTTCTATCAACGGAAATATGGCAGTCTTTTGGGTTGTTCTGGTTGGAGACAGAGTTAATGTTTGAAAGCCATATGGCTTCTAAAAACATGCATGCACCCTGTCTCTGCTCAGACACACCCATACAACTCCTGTAGTCATTGTTCATTGGTTGTTGCATTTTCCTGTGTTGTTAAATCCTTATATGGTCATTGACATCCTGTGAGGTCACAAGCTTTGTAAGAGGTGTTTGGCTGTTGGAGGCCGAACCCTCGAGCTTTGGGACTTCCTGTTATGCTAATAAAGAGTGAGCACAGGGCTGAGGAGGCAGTGTGATCTTGGAACTGGAAGCATGAGGTTGGGTCTATTTGTGAGCATGGGGCACACACACCAGAGGAGGGGCTACATCAGAAGGAGAGATTAGACGAAATTGTTATTGTGATTAGAAACAGGAGATTTGGCTGTGTGCTCTGCGTACAACCAAATTTCCGTGACAAAATGGCGGGCCAGGTACTTTATGGAGCAGACAGAACCCCCCTCCACATTGGTGAGAAAAGGGGGGAGAATGGAATCCCAGTCCAGGACATCTCTTTCCGATGTGTTGGGGAGCCTCTGCTCTGCAAAAGAACAAATTTTTCATCTTTTGAAATAATGCTGGATGTTTGATCATATGTCTGGTGTGTGCCAGTGTGTGTGTGTGGCTGAGTAGTTTTGTAGGTAGCTGAACCTGTTTGTAAAGATGCCATGAGTTTAGTGAAGGGGCAGGCATTGTTGTTTTTGTGTTGAAAGGGGCTACGCCCTGGGGGAAGGGAACTATAATGTTCTGAACAGACATACAAGCATTCACTGTCTGTATCTCTCAATGTCTTGTTCCTGTGAAAGCTGATGTGAACTGAGTTTGAGAAGAGGGTATGTGGCAGCCGTGTAATTGTGTGTTATGTGGCTTGGTTGTTTCATTAGATAGCATGTGTTCCTAGGTTGTGCTTTTTCGTAACTTTAACACTTTTAAATGTTTGTCTAAGCGTTCATTACACTTTTAAATGTTTGTCTAAGCGTTCATTTAGTATCTCAAATGTGTAATTTTTTGGGGAGAAATTTTTGGTTTTGGCAGGAAAATGGCCACTTCCAAAATGGCTACTTCCTTTTGTTCTCTTGTTGTCTGCCATGTGACTACGGTTGGCCATTTTCTTTTCCTTTGTGTGTGAACTTGTTTAAGACGTTTTATTTCATGTTTTATGTAACTTTGTGTCTTGTCATTTGTTATTGTCAGCCATTTTCTGTAGTCTGGGTTTCATTCACCATTTTGCCGTGGACCGATTTTCGATTGCTGCAACTGCCTTTTTGTTTATGCTGATTTTAGTCTCCAGCGAAATATCTCTGGTTTTGTACTGAATTCCATTTCCAGTAGAATCATTTAGGTTTTTATTCCAGTTGTTTTAAAGAAGTTTATGTTTCTAGTGAAGATTTCTAATGTCTTGATAGACAAAATATGAAGCTATTTGAGGCTTCCCCTCCCCCTCCCTCTTCCTACTCAGAGGTGCAACAGGAAGTTGGTGGGAGGGGCTTGGGGTCTTTTGACTTGTGTTTGGAAGGACAAAATCATTTTTATTCTTTAATTATATTAAGGTTTATACTGTAATATAGTTTTGGGTAGAGAGCAAACAGGAGGCATCCAAGTTATTGTTGTAATATCGAGGTACAGAGAGAGGCCATAAGATTGTTTTGAATAGCAGAGGATTTCATGGTGCTTTGTAGTTTGTCTGACAACACATTTATAGGGCTGCCGATAACCGGTTGTAGAGCATGTAAATGTGAGGATTAGTACGCTAGCACACCGGGAGGCCGTGTAAAATAATCGGAGAACGCTGGGTGCCAGTACTGTAAAAATAGTCACTAAGCAGTACTGATCCGAAAACTAGTGCAAGGGTTCTCTGGACGCAGGGACTGTCATAAGCGATTCGAATCGTCATGGGTAATGTTGGTCCATGCGTTGGAGGAAAAAAATGAGGCTCCACACCAGTCAGACAGCTGCACCTCAAATGAGATCTGGGTTTGGGGCTCCGGACATGAGACCCCTTAAAGATTGGCAGATATGGTCGGAGGGTACAATAAGGTGTATTCCTTTGGAAGGTACTTTTAATGTCTGGAGGTACGAGACCCCAGAATAAAAATACCTTGGAAGTAGTTCAGCTGCGGCTTCAGAAATCTGTAATGTTGAGTGAGCTGATGGATGCGTAGTACACGTTTGTGTGATTAAAAATACACAGGCCTGTTTTTGAACTTTGTGGCTGGCCCATGCAAAGATTTCGAAATGCTCTCGTGCTTTTCAAATTGTATTCTTTTTCTATCGCTAAAAGAGTGAAGGCAGCATTCCATCTGGTCGTTTTTATTTTTTCATTTTTCGTATTTGGGAACTATGAAATATCTCCCCCACATTTGTATCTAAATGTTTGTCTTTGTCTCATTGTTTGTATGTGGTAACAAGATGTTTGAACCTACCGCGACAGCCCTCTTGCATGTCGCGGCTGTTGAATTTTAGTAAAAAAATGTGAAAGTAAGATTTACAGAGGGTTTAGTTATTATCGGTTTTGTGGAATGTCAGTGACAATTTACCAATGTACATGAATGTTATATTGTTTACCATTCTTTGAAGGATAGAGTAATAACCTTTGTTTATAAGTATCTTTTCAGGTCCAAAGAGTTTCTGGAAGTGTGTGTACAGGTGTATAAGAAGGTAAAAGTATCATAGGCTATTTCACTGTTTTATTCTGCACCATTCTAAACCCTGCATATCTTCCTCCAGTTTGTAATGAGGAGGAAGAAAAGGGGGGATGAGAGTGGTGAGAATAACACATTTTCAAACCAACAATACTAACTGCTCTAATTCTAACTAAGTTTGTGCCAAAACTGTCTTTCCTTGATGGAATTTGAATCAGCAAGCAGCAGTCTGGTGAAAGAGGCTCCTATCCCAGGTGCTAAGAACCTTTTTGTCAATGGTTCCAGGTATTACACCCCAGATGGTAAGCCACGCACAGGTTATGCAGTAACCACAGTCCCGATGTCTGGGTTATTGTCATATGAGGTTTGTTTGGAGGTCAACCAAAACCAGAGTTGTACTTTCCTCATTAGCTGTCACCTACATTCTCAGCTGATGGGGTGGGTGCAATCACTGTAACATGAACATCAAAAGGTCCACCACAGAGTTCACGAGTCCATCCTGGACCCTGACACAATAACCAGTTTACATTCTTTCCAACCAGGTGACTGGGTCATTGTAAAGAAGCTTGAGGGATGAGACCACGCCAGCCACTGCAAGAAGTGGATCAACCACAAAAGAGTAGAGGAGTATCTTTGTTAATTTATTTTTTTTTGTTTAATACATTTTGGCAAGGATAACGATGAAAAGTGTATTTTCAACTAGCTAAGAAAGAGAACAGGACACATGGTCGGGTCTACTAGTGCCCCAGCGATGACGGTGGTACATGCTATATGTGACGTTCATATTGGTGTGAGGAGTTTTGACAGACTAGTAAAATCCAAAAAGACACCTGTCAATAGAACTTAACAACAAAACATTTCTAGAGGGTAAAATTAGTAATAATTTTAACAATAGCTCTGGTTCTTGCCAGCTTTGGTATCGGGATAACTAGGTAGCCCACAAGTGTGCTTCAACTGTAGTTTGGTATTAATGTGGATCTACAGCTTATAAGGTAATTTCCCGTAAGGCAAGAGGTTCATGTGTGCTGGTGAAACTCTTCCCAGCATCTTATGTCGCGGCCGATCGCGAGAATCTGATGGCGCGAGAGAAGGTAAGAATGGCAGGGACAGCTGAAAGGGAATTGCTTGTACACGGTGGGGGCTTAAGCTTATGAAACGCTTGGACAATTTCTCATCCATAGAGGATGAGATGTTTTCATGTAACTGTTGAAGCCACAAGGAAGTTCCCACAGTCCAAGGGGGTTTCTGGGAATTCATAAGTAAAGATTGTTATATCTGGATCTGGGATAGTAGTGTCAAAGTTCAGGCTCATATGGATAAAGTTTAGGTCCCTACAAGGCAAAGCCAGAGCTATAGCTAGTGAAGGTTGGAATCCTTTTTAAGGGTTTGGGAATCTTTGGGGATTTAATTTTTATCTTGCAGCGGATCATAGTGAAGGAAGTAGGGGTATATATACTCATGTTGTTTTTGTTTCTATTCCTTCTATATGCCATGATGAGGTGCTCCTGTTGCCTGATTGGACGCATGACCAGAGCCTGAGCAGATGACCACATCTTCCCTGATGAGATGCCCCGAAGCCCAACCCACGTACAAGACACAGAGGATCCCAGACCGACCGGCGACTACTACAGCTCACCACATGATCTCCAACAAAGTCTACGTGTCAAGCCGTGTTTTACTTTTTATGGACTAAGAAGAAGATCAGGATTCATCAAGGGACACATGGGATCATATGACAAGAGGAGGTAACTGTTGTGAAAAATTTTATATTAAGGTATTGTCATAAGAGTCTCCCAGTGTCTGTCCTCTTGCAGCCCGCTCTAAAGAGCTGACTGGGGTAGACTGACGCTGGTTGAGATCCGTTTGGTAGTGAAAAGCTCTTTGAGGATGTAGAGAAATGTTTGCGGAGTGGGGACATGTCCGCCAGCTAAGGGCCCCTGTGCGATGCACAGAACGATCGTCTGGTAGGGGTGTGTTCGCTCTGCAAAGACATTATCGGTTTAACTAGTGTGCTCTCGTGTTGCCCCTGTGTGCCTGATCAACACATTTGTGGCCCAATGAGTGTACGCCTGCCGATAATCTCTCGTCCACAAAGACACTAGAATAATCCAGGTATACATTGTTCTCTGGAACAATGTATAATAGGGATTTCTATCAACGGAAATATGGCAGTCTTTTGGGTTGTTCTGGTTGGAGACAGAGTTAATGTTTGAAAGCCATATGGCTTCTAAAAACATGCATGCACCCTGTCTCTGCTCAGACACACCCATAAGACTCCTGTAGTCATTGTTCATTGGTTGTTGCATTTTCCTGTGTTGTTAAATCCTTATATGGTCATTGACATCCTGTGAGGTCACAAGCTTTGTAAGAGGTGTTTGGCTGTTGGAGGCCGAACCCTTCGAGCTTTGGGACTTCCTGTTATGCTAATAAAGAGTGAGCACAGGGCTGAGGAGGCAGTGTGATCTTGGAACTGGAAGCGTGAGGTTGGGTCTATTTGTGAGCATGGGTCACACACATCAGAGGAGGGGCTACATCAGAAGGAGAGACATATGATCAAAAGGTGAGATGCATTTATATCATTAGACAAAATTGTTATTATGATTAGAAACAGGAGATTTGGCTGTGTGCTCTGCTTACAACCAAATTTCCGTGACAACTGAAAGTGCACTTGTAGTGCAAAGTGGATTTTCCTTTAGTAAATAACTCCCATTGTCACTGTAAACACCAACTTACTCCAAAAACTGCTATTGAGCATTGAAAGAAGGGTTCACACATTGAGTATAAAAATTTTTACTCTGTGCAAATTCACATGTGCAATTAGAAAAGGGTATTTGAACAAACCAACATATTTATAGAAGAATAGAAGAAATATCCTTTTTTGTGGTAAACAGGCATGTTTTTAAAACCATAAAACACAACTCAGGAACTTACAAAGTTCAACTTTGATAAATTGAAGGCAATATCAATTGAGACATTAGTATGTCCAAACTGTGTTGATCTTGCCTTCATCAGATCGGGTGATGTCACCCCTGTGAAAGCCAAATTTTGAGATGCACACAAATTCAGAGTCAAAATGGGGATTTCCCTCCTGATCCCATGCCTAAGGTCAACATGTGCTAGCTCCCATCATGGGGGATCAATGGACGTGTTTCAGGGGTACAACCCCTTCCTCTCAGCTACTTGAGTTGTGAAGAAGGGGTTGCACCCACAAAACGCGTACATTGATATCCCCTGATGGCAGATAGCACATGTTGACACACTGTGTGCATCTTCAAAATTTGGCTTTCAAACTTTTTCTAAAGATTAAGAAATATAAAAACAATTATTAAAATTTTGGTGTGTTTTATATTCTGCCTAAAACATCAATGATGTTTTTGAGTCTTTTTTCCACATCATTGATGTTTTCCTCATGTTTTCCTCAGCTCCTTGCACAGATGGAAAGGGCTGCAAGGGCTGGGACGGTGATAATAATGGGGGATTTTAACTACCCAGAAATTGACTGGCATAATGGCACTGCTGGGACAGTTAAAGGGCAAAAATTTATAATCCTAGTACAGGACAATTTTATGGTCCAGTTTATTGAGGCCCCAACTAGGAATGAAGCTCTGTTGGACCTGGTAATCTCAAACCATGCAGAGCTTATTACTAATGTTCAGATAAAGGAACACCTGGGTAGCAGTGATCATAACATGATTTCATTTGATGTTAGCTGTAAACAAGAGATACATACGGGAAAGATAAAAACACTTAACTTCAAGAGAGCAAATTTTCTAAGGATGAGGGCTGCTTTCCAGGACTTAGACTGGGAGGGAATATTTGCATCGATAAACACAGAACAGAAATGGGAATTCTTCAAAAAGACTGTTTGGGACCTCACTGAAAAGTATATTCCCATGGGCAATAAGTTTAAAAGGCTAAAAATTAAACCTACGTGGCTCACGGTCAAAGTTAGAAAAGCTATAAACAATAAGAAAAGAGCTTTTAAAAAATATAAAATTGAAGGAACACTAGTGTCATTTAAATGCTACAAAGAATTTAACAGAATATGTAAAAAGGAAATCAAGGATGCAAAAATTCAAAATGAACGACAGATCGCAAAAAATAGTAGGACAAACCCCAAAAAATTCTTCAAATACATTAATAGTAAAAAGGTCAGGTCTGAGCATGTAGGCCCTTTACAAAATAATCTAGAGTGGGTGACTGGGGACAAGGAGAAGGCTAATTTATTGAAAAACTTTCTTCAGCTCTGTGTATACACAAGAGCATGGAGGAGCTCATGTCCATAATGGGGGTGGTATTGACACAGCCCCGAATGATCCACAGTGGCTCAAAAGTGATATGGTCCAGAAATATTTAGACAGAATAAAGGTGGATAAAGCACCTGGACCTGATGGCATCCACCCACAGATCCTAAAAGAATTGAGCTCTGTAATTTCAAAGCCATTGTATCTAATTCTTAGGGATTCATTAATGACGGGAATAGTACCACTGGATTGGCGCAGGGCGCAGGGCGAACGTGGTGCCTATATTTAAAAAGGGATCAAAGTCTTTACCAAGTAACTATAGACCTGTTAAGTTAACTTCTATCGTCGGGAAGATACTGGAGCATTTATTAAAAGACCACATAGACGAGTTCTTGCTGGAAAAAAACATTTTAAGCAACAGACAGCATAGATTCATGAAAGACAGAAGTTGTCAGACAAACCTGATTTCTTTTTATGAAGAGGTAAGTAAAACCTTGGACAGAGGGGTGGCTGTGGACGTGGTATACTTGGATTTTGCAAAAGCGTTCAATACAGTTCCGCACACTAGACATGTGCACACTGAAATATTTTATTTCGGAATTTCGTTTTCGGCCGAAAAATACATTTATTTAGTTACTCCCGAAATTCTTTTTTTTTTATTCGTTTTTTGTTAAAAATTGCATTCGTCAGAAAATCCAAGTTAAGGTTGAATCTGTCATTGAAGGCTTATAGTGTCTGTCGAATGTTCAAAGGAGATTCGACGGAGCAGCTAAACTGTACGACGCCGTATAGTTTACTTGCTCCGTTGAATCTTCTTAGAACTTTCAACAGACACCATAAGCCAAAGTACGTATGTACGTAGTTCTAGCTATTTTACTGCTCCTCCTCTTTGGTTACAATCAGCCAATAACATTCATCATCATTATTTTTATTTATCTTTTCTCCCCTACGTTGAATCTTTTCTCCCCTACGTTGAATCTTTCTCCCCTACATCGAATCTTTTCTCTCTATGTCGAATCTATTCTTTCTATGTAGAACAATATTGGACCAATAGAGTTAAGGTTAGGCACATTCGACCACAGGTTTGATGGACACAGATTGTTATTGTCATCATCATGTCGAATCTCCTATCTATATCGAACTGTTGTAAAAACGAAAATAAAGCATTTGTTTATGTCGGATCTTTCATTTTTCGGATTCTGCACTTTCGTTATCGTTTGTTAAAACGATAACGAAAATACCTGAAATTCGGATGAAAATGCATTCGGACGAAAACGAATGCACATGTCTACTGCACACATGGCTCATGTGTAAGGTAAACTCTACAGGCTTGGAAATATCAGTTTGTAAATGGATAGAAAACTGGCTAAAAGACAGAATTCAGAGAGTAGTGGTTAATGATTCTTACTCTGAATGGTCTAGGGTTATCAGTGGTGTACCCCAAGGTTCAGTGCTGGGACCCTTACTCTTTAATATCTTTATAAATGATATTGGGTCTGGGATCAAAAGTAAAATTTCTGTGTTTGCAGATGACACCAAGCTATGCAGTGGAATAACGTCATTACAGGATGTCTCCAATTTACAAGCTGACATCAATGCACTGTCTGATTGGGTGTCTATGTGGCAGATGAGGTTTAATGTTGAGAAATGTAAAGTTATGCACTTGGGGGCTAAGAATATGCATGCATCATACATACTAGGGGGAGTACAACTGGGGGAATCCGTAGTGGAGAAGGATCTGGGGGTTTTGGTAGATCATAAGCTCAATAATAACATGCAATGCCAAGCTGCGGTTTTCAAAGCGAGCAAAGTCCTTTCTTGTATTAAAAGAGGTATGGACTCTAGAGAGAGAGATATCATTTTGCCCCTGTTCAAATCATTAGTAAGACCTCATCTGGAATATGCAGTTCAGTTTTGGGCACCAGTTCTCAAAAAGGATATCGGGGAACTGGAGAAAGTGCAGAGAAGGGCAACCAAACTGATAAGAGGCATGGGGGAGCTCAGCTATGAGGAAAGATTAGAGGAACTGAATTTATTCACTCTTGAGAAGAGAATAAGGGGGGATATGATCAACATGTTCAAATATATAGGGGGTCCATATAGTGAACTTGGTGTTGAGTTATTCTCTTTACAGTCAACACAGAGGACAAGGGGGCACTCTTTACGACTGGAGGAAAAGAGATTTCATCTCCAAATACGCAAAGGTTTCTTCACAGTAATGTCCCGTACACACGGTCGGATTTTCCAATGGAAAATGTCCGATCGGAGCGTGTTATCGGAAATTCCGATCGTGTGTGGGCTCCATCAGACATTTTCCATCGGATTTTCCGACACACAAAGTTTGAGAGCAGGATATAAAATTTTCCGACAACAAAATCCGTTGTCGGAAATTCCGATCGTGTGTACACAAATCCAACAGACAAAGTGCCACGCATGCTCAGAATAATAAAAGAGATGAAAGCTATTGGCCAGTGCCCCGTTTATAGTCCCGACATACGTGTTTTACGTCACCACGTTTAGAACGATCGGAATTTCCGACAACTTTGTGTGACCGTGTGTATGCAAGACAAGTTTGAGCCAACATCCGTCGGAAAAAATCCTAGGATTTTGTTGTCGGAATGTCTGAACAAAGTCCGACCGTGTGTACGCCCTATAAGAGCTATGAAAATGTGGAATAGACTCCCGCCAGAGGTGGTTCTGGCCAGGTCAGTAGATTGCTTTAAGAAAGGCCTGGATACTTTCCTAAATGTACATAATATAACTGGGTACTAGCATTTATAGGTAAAGTTGATCCAGGGAAAATCCGATTGCCTCTTGGGGGATCAGGAAGGAATTTTTTCCCCTGCTGTAACAAATTGGAGCATGCTCTGCTGGGGTTTTTTGCCTTCCTCTGGATCAACTGTGGGTATAGAATTGGGTCTATTGGATTGTACAATATTTTTTTTTTTGTTTTTTTTTGTTTTTTATGGTTGAACTGGATGGACTTGTGTCTTTTTACAACCTGACTAACTATGTAACTATCTTCTGTAAATCCCTATTGCACACCATGATCTCCCCAATGAGGATGTGTGCACTTGCACTTGTGAAACGTGTTTCTTCTTCCACAATATCCACATCACCTAAAAATAAAAAAACACACCATGTATTAAAAATATGCAGGCATACATCTATTTCCTGAAGCTGTGGTCTCAGACACTCACCTGTTGTGGTGAGGAGGTGGCCGGACCCAGTAGCCTGACCAAATCCCAGGTCCCTACCCTCCGCCTTCAATAAATAAACCTGGAGGGTGCAGCACTATTTCGGCAGGCTACTGCAGCCCTCAGAACCCCCCCCAGTCTTCAAGAGGACTATGCCTGCATGGCAGCCTGCAAAATGCAGGAAATGGAGGAGGGCCAATGCCTCTTCTGTGAGGAAGTTATCTTACAAGCCATAAATAAGGGGTTGAGGGGTGATCTCACAATCCAAAGCCAGGTTTGTGAGTTCGACCATCGTCCTCCTTCTCCACCTCCTGCCACAACTCCAACACCAGAGCCACAGCCTGGAAGCAAGCCTGGAAGCAAACGTGGAAGGAAGCGTGGAAGGAAGACAAGAGAGTGAAGGCCTGGGTTCAGTCTGGTCTGACAAAAGATGCGGGCTGTTGTAAGACCACAGCCTGGGGACATATATGTCATCTGCCGCTGTTCATGATCTCTCTGAGCCCTGGACCGGATTGTGCTCACTATTATATGGACTGCTCGTGCTACGAATTTTGGCTGTTAAATAGTTGATGTGTGCCCTAGGGTACAAAGGCTTTGCCAATTTCACCAGTTTAGCCAGCGTTGCCTTCCTCTTTATTTGGTTATGACCCATAATAAATGGCAATTCTTTCTTCACAAACACTTGCCTATGTTTGTGAGTAGGCAGGTACATTTCAAAAATACAATGTCAAATTAACAAGGGACACCAACACCAAACAATCTCCGTGAGGTTAACCTCTCTGGCAGTATGATTATTTCAGATTTTTGCGTCTCAAAGCGGTACCATTATTTTGCATAGAAATTTGGCGTTTTATATTGTAGGCCTGTAATTCTTAGCAATAACACACTTAAATCTGTCCACCAAGAGTCTAGTAGACATCCCGGGTATGATGAAGTTTGAAACACAAAATCATAAATTATAATATAATAAATAAATATAAATAATTATTAAAAATAATAATATATAATAATAACATAAATTTCCCCACGATTCACTATCGTTCAATTCTGCAAGTGTTCTAATTTACTATCGCTGTTTTCTAGCTGGTCTAAAGCCACTTTGGCGTAAAGGGACACTTTTTGGATGCTATGGACAATCTCAAGTTTCCAGGCAGAAAGAACAGTATATATCATATAAAACTGCATGCAGGGCATTGGACAAAGCATTGGGGACAAAAGGGATGTGAAATGATTTCATACAGTACTGTAATCTGTAAGATTACAGTACTGTATGTGTTATGATTTTTACATTTTTTAAATTTGCCGCCAGGCTCTGCCCCCCTGCGTCGCGACGCTCGCAGGGAACCGAGCCCGGCACAGAGAGGCTTCGGGAGGAGGACAGAGCCCGCAGACACTGCAGGGGGACATCGCAGGATCCTGGGGACAAGGTAGGTATACCGCACCAGGATCCTGCAATGCAATCCCGAGTGTGGCTCGGGGTTACCGCTAATAGTGCTGAAATTTAACCCCGAGCCACACTCGGGAATACCGTCAGGGAGGCTACAAAATACAAGTTAATGATGGTGTTGTGGTAACTTGAAACACAAAACGAAAAAAAAAATATTATGGAGATCAGTAGAAAAAAAAAATATTAAAAAAACAGAAGATTTTAATAAAAAAAACAAAAAAAAATGTAGATCACTATATAAAAAAAAGGAGATCTTCATAAAAAACAAACAAAAAAAAATGGAGATCTTCATAAAAAAATAAATAAAAGAAGATCACTATAAAAATAAATTCTAAACATTATTATGGAGATCTGACGAAAAAAATAACAAATATTATTCAGGAGATCACGAGAAATAATAAAGAAATCAGTTTGTCAGAACTCTGTGTGAATATCAGCAGCAAAACAACTTCATAATTCTAGCATTATAAAGAAGAAGAGAATGCGCTGCATTGAAAGATTAAAAAATTTGCAGCGTGACGAATGTGCTGTCTCCATTACGAACGGTAGTTTTACCAGACTGAGCGCTTTAGTCTCGTACTTGATTCAGAGCATGCATGGAATTTTGTGCGTCGGCATTGTCTACACACACTCAGGATTTACGAGAACGGATTTTGTTGTGCCATGCCAAAGTTTGTTCTGGTGTCCCATACTAGTGCTCCTGCATCCAGATGTGTAAACAGCTGCTGAGTGTCCTCTCCTTACACTGAATCAAGTTTGCATTTCATTCTAGTTACATACCCATCTAGACAACAATGTCATAAACTTCTTTGAATACAAATAGGCCTGAACAAATGTAGTCAAGTGTAGTTGGTAGTCTGCCAAAAACATTGTATTAGTGAGCGAACAAACGATGTTTACTACGAGCGATTACTGTGCCCACGAACCTGAAAGTTGCCATTTTAAACTGTACAACAGTAAAGAAAAGCACATGGAGCAGCATGCAAGTAATAATATTAATAGGAACGCACGACAACTACTTACTTTTTTGCAGAACTCTCTTGATCCTTCTGTACTGATCGTGCTCCCTCAATTTCAGGTCTGACCAGCGTTTCCTCAATTGATCCTTGGATCGTCGTACCCCAAAATTCCTGTGCAGACTTTTCACAACTTTAGTCATGATCTTGGCCTTTCTCACATTTAGGTTTGGGTACGGTCCATACTTCCCATCCTAGTCGGCCCTCTTCAAGATGTCCACCATCTCCACCATCTTTACAAAGGACATATTTGAGGCCTTAAATCTCCTCCGGGATCGGGACGTTCATGGCTGCGGGCTTTTCGTAGTTGCTGCTGCTGTTGTCTGCATGCACTTGTTCTTTCTCCGCCGTGTGCTCTCCCACTGCGCCGAAAATGAAGGGGCGGGGAATATACTAGATAGACGGTCAGGGGTGGGCACCGATCGTGATAACGAAGGTACAATTTTAACTTGGGCCTATACTGCTTATAGATTGAGGCCTATATTGGGACAAGATTAGGAGAGTTTAGCCTGACATTAGGGTTTTTGTCTTGTGTTGTGTCTTGCAGAGAAAATGTATTGAATGATCAGGACTTTATCCCCATATTCATTGATAAGTACAGGGAGCTGCCCTGTCTGTGGCAAGTAAACCACCCCTTTTATACCAATAAAAGAAAGAGGCAGGCAGTGCTGGATCAATTGCTGGAGTTTGTGAAGCCGCAGATCCCAATGGCAACCATCAACTATTTGAAGGCCACAATTGGTGGCATGAGGAGCACTTATAATAGGGAGCGCAAGAAGGTCCAGGATTCCATGAGATCAGGAGCTGCAGCAAATGACATTTATGTACCCAGGCTGTGGTACTATGACAGACTGCATTTTCTGGCAGACATAGGCCAGCACTCTCCAGTCTTCCTTCAACATTTCCTTCCACCCCCTAATAAATGGCAATTCTTTTTTCACAAATACTTACCTATGTGTTTTACCTCAAAAAGGACAGTTTTGTTTGTGAGTAGGCAGGTATATTTCAAAAATACAATGTCAAATTAACAAGGGACACCAACACCAAACAACCTCCTTGAGGTTAAAAATGCAAGTTATTAATGGTGTTGTGGTAACTTGACACACAAAACGAAAAAAAACGAGCGCTTCCGTCTCGTACTTGATTCAGAGCATGCGTGGAATTTTGTGCGGCGGAACTGTCTACACACGCTCGTAATTTATGAGAACGGATTTTGTTGTCGGAAAATTTGAGAACCAGCTCTCAAATTTTTGTTGTTGTAAATTCCGACAAAAAATGTCTGTAGGAGCCTACACACGGAATTTACAACAACAAGCTCCTATCGAACATTTGTTGTTGGAATGTCCGATCGTGTGTACGCGGCATAATACTGACATATAATCACACACATAGGTTGGACTTGATGGACTTGTGTCTTTTTTCAACCTTACCTACTATGTAACTATGTAACTATGATTTGTGCAGCCGTGCCAACCTGCCACAGTATAACTGTGCGGCTCGTCGGCAAGCGGTTAACCACTTAAGCCCCGGACCATTTGGCTGCCTAAAGACCAGAAGATTTTTTACAATTTGGCATTGCGCTGCTTTAACTGGTACTTGCACGGTCATGCAATGTTGTACCCAAACGAAATTTGGGTCCTTTTTTCCCCACAAATAGAGCTTTCTTTTGATGGTATTTGATTGCCTCTGCGATTTTTATTTTTTGCGATATAAATGGAAAAAGACCGAAAATTTTGAAAAAAAATGATATTTTCTACTTTTTGTTATAAGAAAAAACCAATAAACTCAATTTTAGTCATATATTTAGGCCAAAATGTATTTAGCCACATGTCTTTGGTAAAAAATGTCAATAAGCGTATATATTTATTGGTTTGTGCAAAAGTTATAGCGTCTACAAACTAGGGTACATTTTCTGGAATTTACACAGCTTTTAGTTTATGACTGACTATCTCATTTCTTGAGGTGCTAAAATGGCAGGGCAGTACAACCCCCCCAAATGACCCCATTTTGGAAAGTTGACACCCCAAGAAAATTGCTGAGAGGCATGTTAAGCCCATTGAATATTTGATTGAATAATGACAAAAAGCAAAATTTTTTTTTTACAAAAAGTGTGTCACTAAATGATATATTGCTCACACATGCCATGGTTATATGTGGAATTGCACCTCAAAATACATTTTGCTGCTTCTCCTGAGTACGGGGATACCACATGTGTGGGACTTTTTTGGAGCCTAGCCGCGTATGGGGCCCCGAAATCCAAGCACCGCCTTCAGGATTTCTAAGGACGTAAATTTTTGGTTTCTCTCCTCACTACTTATCACTGTTTTGAAGGCCATAAAATGCCAAGATGGCACAAAACCCCCACAAATTACCCCATTTTGGAAAGTAGATACCCCAAGCTATTTGCTGAGAGGCATGTTAAGTCCATGGAATATTTTATATTTTGCCACAAGTTGCTGGAATATGACAAACTTTTTTTTTATTTGCACAAAGTTGTCACTAAATGATATATTGCTCAAACATGCCATGGGCATATGTGGAATTACACCCCAAAATACAATCTGCTGCTTCTCCTGAGTACAGGAATACCACATGTGTGGGACTTTTTGGGAGCCTAGCTGCATTCTGGGCCCCGAAAACCAAGCACCACCTTCAGGATTTCTAAGGGCGTAGATTTTTTATTTCACTCCTCACTACCTATCACAGTTTTGAAGGCCATAAAATGCCAAGATGGCACGACACCCCCCCCCAAATGACCCCATTTTGGAAATTAGACACCCCAAGTTTTGTGCCATCTGGGCATTCCATGGTTTTCGGGGTCCTGTACGCGGCTAGGCTCCCAAAAAGTCTCACACATGTGGTATCCCTGTACTCAGGAGAAGAAACAGAATGTATTTTGGGGTGTAATTTCACATATACCCATGGCATGTTTGAGCAATATATAATTTAGTGACAACTTTGTGCACAAAATAAAAAAAATTGGTCTTTTTCCCGCTACTTGTGTCAAAATATAAAGTATTCCATGGACTCGACATGCCTCTCAGCAAATAGATTGGGGTGTCTACTTTCCACATATTTGGGGGAGTTTTGAACTGTCCTGGCATTTTATGCACAACATTTAGGAGCTTATGTCACACATCACCCACTCTTCTAACCACTTGAAAACAAAGCACTTTCTGACACTTTTTGTTTACATGAAAAATTTTTATTTTTTTGCAAGAAAATTACTTTGAACTCCCAAACATTATATATTTTTTTAAAGCAAAGGCCCTACAGATTAAAATGGTGGGTGTTTCATTTTTTTTTACACAGTATTTGCGCAGCGATTTTTCAAACGCATTTTTTTTGGAAAAAACACACTTTTTAATTTTAATGCACTAAAACACACTATATTGCCCAAATGTTTGATGAAATAAAAAAGATGATCTTAGGCCGAGTACATGAATAGCAAACACAACATGCTTTAAAATTGCGCACAAACGTGCAGCGGCGACAAACTACATACATTTTTAAAAGCCTTTAAAAGCCTTTACATTAGATTTACAGAGGAGGTCTACTGCTAAAATTACTGCCCTCAATCTGACCTTTGCGGTGATACCTCACATGCATGGTGCAATTGCTGTTTACATATGACACCAGACTGACGCTTGGGTTCGCCTTTGCGCGAGAGCAGGGGGACACAGGGGTGCTTTTTTTTTTTTAATTATTTATTTTGCTTTTTTATTTTATTTTTAAACTGTTCCTTTCATTTTTTTTTTTTTATCATTTTTTTGTTATCTCAGGGAATGTAAATATCCCCTATGATAGCAATAGGTAGTGGCAGGTACTCCTTTTTGCAAAAAATTGGGGTCTATTAGACCCTAGATCTCTCCTCTGCCCTCAAAGCATCTGACCACACCAAGATCGGTGTGATAAAATGCTTTCCCAATTTTCCAATGGCGATGTTTACATCCGGCGCAAATCTAAGTCATAAAATGCTCGTAGCTTCCGGTTTCTTAGGCCAGAGAGATGATTGGAGTCATTCTGTTCTCTGATCAGCTCTATGGTCAGCTGGTGGAACCACTGCATTCTCAGGTTCCCTGTTGGGACAGGAGAGCCAGAGAAAAATAATGGAAGACGGTGGGGGGGCATTCCCTCCCACTGCTTGTAAAAGCAGTGTAGAGGCTAATTAGCTGCTAGGATTGCTTTTACATAAAAGCCGACCACTGGCTGAAAAGAGTGAAACCAAAATGACACCTAAACCCGCAGGCATCATTCTGGTATAACCACTCAAAGTTCAGCAACATACCAGTACGTTGCTGGTCCTTGTTGGGCATATATTGTAATCTTTTTTTTTTCATGCAGCCTGTGGGCTGCATGAAAAAAAGAGATTGATCAGTGGGTATGCCCACCATTAGAATACCTCCTTTCATCCATCCACTTCTAATGATGGGCATACATGCATAATTTTGTTTTTAACTGTGGTGGTAAAATCACCTCCGACAGTGCTGGAGTCACGGCTTATGTATCGTGGGAGCAAACGCTGTTGCTGTCAAGATATATTAAATCAGTGCTGCAGCTGAATGGCCCAAAAAATATATGCCGAAGCATGGGGGCATCCACCCCAAAAGTTAGGAGCAAATCGCTCCTCCACCCCTGCTGCCCCCATGCTTCGGCATATATGCTCTTTTTTTTTAATTGTGGTGGTGAAATCACCTCCTACAGCACTGGAGTCACGGCTTATGTATCGTGGGAGCAAACGCTGTTGCTGTCAAGATATATTAAATCAGTGCTGCAGCTGAATGGCCCAAAAAATATATGCCGAAGCATGGGGGCATCCGCCCCAAAAGTTAGGAGCAAATCGCTCCTCCACCCCTGCTGCCCCCATGCTTCGGCATATATGCTCTTTTTTTTTAATTGTGGTGGTGAAATCACCTCCTACAGCACTGGAGTCACGGCTTTATGTATCGCGGGAGCAAACGCTGTTGCTGTCAAGATAAATAAATCCGTGCTGCAGCTGAATGGCGTACCTGAAAACAAAAAAATTGTTAACAATAAAACACAGTAAACAGCAATGTATAAAAAAAATTGTTAGAGAAATTATACTTTAAATGTCAGTTATAAAAAACGCCATTTTGTTTATCATGGCCTAGAAATAATCTATGATTTAGCTATAGACTAGTGATAATATGGAGTCAGCATTATTTAGACTCAGCACTATTTAGCTTAGTGATAAGATGCTTAGACTTGCAGTTTTTTTGAATACATCCTGTATTTTTGTGTTGGCTTGGGGAGTTTTCCAAGTCAGTATCCTGTAACCATTGTGAATGAAGATAACAGTCTGTAACAGACACTTCCACCTTTCCTGTTGTGTCCAGAATAAAGTTGAAAATACATGAGACTGGGCATGTTTTAAGACAGGAAAGGGGGGTGTCCAGGGCTTATAAAAAAGACATGTACCACAGTATTTTCTTCAGAAATGACAATGACTGCATGAACATGTAATGCAATTCATTTCTCTTGCATATGCAATAAATATTATCTTGATTCCCGAGGACGGTCTGAGACGGTGATTTATGTCTGTAACAAAATTACATACCTGAAAAGCAAACATGATAAAACATAATAACAATAAAACATTGCAGAATAGAATACAGTAAAAAAGAGCAGAACAATAGAGAGAATAGAGTGAGAGAGAACAATAAAACAACAACTATTTTTTTTTTACTTTTTTTTTTTTTACACTTTTATTTGTAACTGTAAATGTAACTGTAACGGTTTGGTTCCAGGTTTGGGTGTCTCAAAATGTGATGGCATCTTGGGAGACCCTGTGAAAGTGTGTCCTAGACTGTGCAGTGCTGTACCCTACGCTAAAACTCCACTAGTGTATGGTAGCGTTAAAAAAATTCACCAATGCAAAGACCAGGATTGTCAGGACAGGAGAGACAATAATAGCAGGTGTCATGCCTATATCCGTGCTTGCTACAGACACGACATCTTCTTTTGGGGGGCTCGTTGGGTAGGGGTACTCGGGAGGACATACGGAAAATGCCTCTCATGCAGCCGACTTACTGCATTTGGATTGGGAAGGTGAGGTGTAGCACCGTCTGGAAGCAGAAGGGCTCTGACAATCTCTTTCTGGAATTTAAGGAAGGATCCAGTCTGTCCTGAAGCTCTGTATAGCACATGAGCGTTCAGCAAAACCAATTGAAATAAGTATACAGACACTTTTTTATACCAGCGTCTGGCCTTATGGGCAACTAGGTACAGCGCCAACAACTGGTCGTTGAGGTCCACCCCTCCCATATTTTGGTTATATTCGTGGACACAGAGGGGTTTCTCCACAACACCAGTCGCCAAAGGAATTTGGACCGTCGTGTCTGCATAGGGGGGACAGAACAAAAACATTCTTATTATCCCTCCACTTCACAGCGAGCAAGTTTTTACACTTCAAGCAGGCTCTCTCCCCCAGCCTAAGACGGGAATCTACAAGCTTCTGGGGTAAGCCCCGGCGATTAGATCGCACGGTGCCACATGCGCCAATCTGATGATCTAACAAGTGACTAAAAAGTAGCACGCTCGTGTAATAATTGTCCACATACAAATGGTACCCCTTTCCGAATAAGGGTGACACCAAGTCCCACACAATCTTGTCAGCACTCCCTATGTAATCTGGGCAGTTCGGCAGCTCTACGTGACTATCTCTTCCCTTGTAAACCAAAAAACTATATATATAGCCTGTGTCCCTGTCACAGAGCTTATACATCTTGACCCCATATCTGGCATGCTTGCTGGGAAGATACTGTTTGAAAGACAAGTGGCCAGAAAACTTAATCAGGGACTCATCAACGCAGACAACTTGATGGGTAGTAAACAAGGCTGAAAAACGTTGGTTGAAGTGGTTTACGAGGGGCCGAATTTTGTAGAGCCGATCGTATCCAGGGTCTCCACGAGGACAACAGAGTTCATTGTTGTTGAAATGCATGAACTGCATGATCTGTTCATATCGTGCCCTGACCATGGAGGCCAGAGAACACGGGCATATGGTAAATTGGGTCAGTGAACCAATATGACCGCAATATACTCATTTTAACTATGCCCATGTCAAGGGATAGGTCCAGAAAGGTCTTAAATTCGGAAACCGTAATTGGTTTCCAACCTCTGGCATAGGGAGGACTGGGGATTAGCGGCATTGACCAGCATACAAATTACTTTGGTCCACAATAGATCTATAGAGATCTTCTGTGAAAAACAGTGAATAAAAATCAAGTGACGTAAAATCAACTGCTTCCACCTGAATTCCGGGTTGGCCAGTGAATGGGGGAAGTATGGGTGCTGCAGAAGTGGTGGGCTCCCAATTAGGATTGGCAAATTCTGCAGGAAGAACACTATGGGCACGATGGGCCTGTCTTTGTCTTCTTGGTGGCAGCAGGACACTACTTGTGCTTGCCACCTCGCCAGCTTGAACTGCACTTATGGAACTCTCCACCTCACCACGTGATACTGCAGTGCTGGATGTATGACCAGTTCACCAGAAAGATGAGTGGTACTAGTACTTCTCTGCTCCATACGAGAGCCCTGTGGTTCTTGCACCTCAATAACAACAGAAGAAGATCGGGGTCTGGTACGCCTGACCTTGGCAGGGACCACAACTCCGTCGTCAGAGCTATCTGTCATGGAGCCACTGTGGTCTACAGGATCGTATTCTGAGCCTGAATCTGTCAGATGAGTGACTTCCTCTTCACTATCTGTCATGCTCAGAAACATGTAGGCCTCTTCACTACTGTACCTTCGATTTGCCATTTTGGGCTCTAAATTTATTGGTACAGTAGTGAGACTCACAGGTAAAAAAGCTCCTAGGCTGTCAGCAACTGTATCAAACTCTACCAAAAAAACTGTTAGCGATCGCAGGGATCAGGCCTGACTCTGCGAACGCTGCAGTTATGTGTTTAGTGTTTTGTAAGTGACAGTGATCGATCAATACTGCACTTGGGTGGGCTGAGCTGGGCGGGGGGGCAAAACGCAGGTGATGGCAGGTATCTGGGCTGATCCCGCTAACACTGCATTTTTGGGAACCCTAAACTGCTGGGGACGCTAGTATAGATCTGATCAGATCAGGTATTGATCCGTTCAGACACTATACCACTAAGGGAGGTGTATGCTGCGTGCGTGGGTGTTGATGGTACTGGCACTAATCTGACACTGCCTGGGGCGACGCAGACCCTATCTGACCCTAAAACCTAACTTATATCACCTGCCGGGCGATCAGGGGGTTAAACCTTTATTGGGTAATAAACGGCGGGTATAAAAAACAAACTAACTAACCAGCATCACCTGTAACACTTATACGGTGATCACTGGTGAAAGGGTTAACTAGGGGACAATCAGGGGGTTAAAACCTTTATTAGGTAGTATATGGAGGTGCCTGAAGCTATAAAAAGCTGACGGTGAACCTAAATAACTAACTGGCTACCTAGCGTCACCTGTAACACTTAGACAGTGATTATTGGTGACAGGGGGTGAAAGGGTTAACTAGGAGGCAATCCGGGGGTTAAAACTTCTATTAGGTAGTATATGGAGGTACCTGACACTATAAAAAGCCGAAGTGAACCTAAATAACTAACAGGCTAACTAGCGTCACCCGTGACACTTATACGGCGATCAGAAAAATGATCGATTAGTGAGACTGGCGACAGGGGGTAAAAGGGTTAACTGGAGAGTGATCAGGGGGTTAAACCTTTATTAGGGGGGGTTAGGGGGTACCCTAGATCTCAAGGGGCCTACCACTAATTGCCCTAACACTTATAACAGTCACAAAATGACACCAATGCAGTGATCAGTAAAAAAATCAAAACTGTTATTGGTGTCACTGTGACAGGGGGTGCAGGGGGGGTGATCGGGGTGTGCCTATGTGTACTGGTGTTAGTGTGCTGTTGGTGCAAACTCACATTGATGTCTTCTCTCCTCAGTCCGTGGACAAAAAGACCGACACGAGGAGAGATGACATCACTTCCTCTGCTTCTGTTTACATTTCAGAAGCAGAGGAAGCTTCCCATTCGTCAGGAGCGATTGTGAGGGAGAGGCCATGAATCAGTGGCCTCCCCCTCAGGACGGATCGCTCCTGCAACGATGCCGACTGCCTCTGGCACTGGGGGGGGGCGTGATCATGCCCCCCGCCCGTGGGAGGGGAGTAACGTACCCATATGTTACTCTGCCTGCCCGTGCCATTCTACCGCAGTATATCTGCGTGAGGCGGTTGGCAAGTGGTTAAAGAAATATTTAATTTTTATTGTTTCAATTTAAGCATTCTTAAAATCACTGCTGCTGAAAAAACGTCAGTTTTAAAAACTTTTTTTTGCATTGATACATGTCCCCTGGGGCAAAACCTGGTCCCCAAACACTTTTTATGGCAATAACTTGCATATAAGCCTTTAAAATTAGCACTTTTTACAATTTCTTTACAATTTTTCATGTTCGTGTCTCATAGACTTTAACGGTGTCTATGGGACACAAGCAGGAAAAATTAAAAGTGCTAATTTTAAAGGTTAATATGCAAGTTATTGTCATAAAAAGTGTTTGGGGACCCGGGCCCGGCCCAGGGGACATGTATCAATGCAAAAAAAAGTTTTAAAAACGGCCGTTTTTTCGGGAGCAGTGATTTTAATAATGCTTAAATTTAAACAATAAAAGTGAAATATTCCTTTAAATTTTGTACCTGGGGGATGTCTATAGTATGCCTGTAAAGTAGCACATGTTTCCTGTGTTTATAATGCCGCGTACACACAAGCGGACTTTACGGCAGACTTGGTCCGACGATCTTTCCGACGGACTTTGTAGCGTAGGTGCGCCGGACTTACAAACGGACGGACTTGGACACAAACGATCACACCAAAGTCCGACGGTTTCGTACGTGATGACTAAAATAAGGAAGTTGATAGCCAGTAACCAATAGCTGCCCTAGCATCGTTTTTTGTCCGTCGGGCTAGCATACAGACGAGCGGATTTTTCTACCGGAAAGATTTGAAACATGTTTCATTTCTAGGTCTGTCAAACTTTTGGGGAAAAAAAGTCCGCTGGAGCCCGCACACGATTGAATTATCCTACGGAGTCCGGTCCGCCAGACCAAGTCTGCCATAAAGTCCGCTCGTGTGTACGTGGCATAACAGTCCGAGAGCAAAATGACATTTCTAAGGGAAAAAAAAGTAATTTAAAAGTGCTAGCGCTAGTGCCGGCTATTAATGAATTGTCGGTCCCGACAATACATAAAAGTCATTAAAAGTCATTGAAAAATCTGACATGAGTATTAAGGTGAACTTCGCGCCAAAATTAAAAAAAAATGGCGTGGGGTTCCCCCAAAAATCCACACCAGACCCTTATTCGAGCATGCAACCTGGCAGGCCGCAGGAAAAGAGGGGGGGATGAGAGAGTGCCCCCCCTTCTGAACCGTACCAAGCCACATGTTGTTGGGGACAAGGGCCTCATCCCCACAACCCTTGTTGAGAGCATGTGGCCTGGTATGGTTCGGGAGGTGGGGGGCGCTCTCTCGTCCCCCCCTCTTTTCCTGCAGCCTGCCAGGTTGCATGCTCGGATAAGGGTTTGGTGTGGTTTTTTGGGGGAACCCCATGCCATTTTTTTATTTTGCCGTGGAGTTCCCCTTAAAATCCATACCAGACCTAAAGTGAAGCACTTTAGATTTCTCCCATAGAATTTTAAAGGGTGTTCCGCGGCTTTGCCGCGAACACCCCAAATTGTTCGCTGTTCGGCGAACGGGCGAACAGCCAATGTTTGAGTCAAACTCATGTTCGACTCAAACAGTTAGCCCATCCCTAGCCCAGATGATTGGGTTTTTAAGTAACATGGCCAGTGGTGATGCAAACTTGTGAACTTGTATCTACAAGTAAGCTAACAATAAGACTTACCTGTAGATACAATGAATATCTCCTAAATGTGCACCATTTAAGAAATATTCACATTGGCAATAGCCAATGACATAACCTACATATGCGCAGTGAGGACATACAGGGTGTGCCATGGGATGCAGAGTGTGAGAGTGATGTCATTCTGGCCATTCAAATGGCCATAGCCTGCGAACATGGAAGGATGACCTGGTGAAAATTTGAAACCCCAGTATCGGTAGCACTGTGCTGCTGGAGGGGCTTCGTTTGAAAGGTAAGTATGGGGCGAATACTAGCACATTATGACATAAACCTGCAGGGTGCCCAATTTTTTTTTCCAGTCTACTACTGCTTTTAGGCTTCGTTCACATCTCCATGTTCCGAATCGCGAGCGGAATCGCAGAGAATCTGCCTGCAATTCGAAATAGTGGCAAATCGCGGGATGCCCCTGCGTTCCCTGTCACTTTCAATAGCACCCCAAAGGCGGCTCGATGTTGCTGTGATTCGTCAGGCGATTGTTGCCCAATACGCCAAGATGTGAACGGAGCCTAAAGTGTATTTGTATCAAAACTTTACTTTTTAGGCTCCGTTCAACATCTTGGTGTGTCTGGCGACAATCATGGTAAAATTATGCAAACAGAATCACGAGACATCTTTCATCCAAAAGAAGCTCTCGTACTTCTTTTGAGCGACAGGCATTCTGCAATTCTGTTTGTGCAATTTTACTGCGATTGTCACCTGACAAATCGCGGCACAATTGCGCCACGTTTGGGGAGCTATTGGAAGTGACAGGGAACACGCGAGCATCCCGTGATATTCCACTATTTGGAATCGTGGGCAGAGTGGCTGCAATTCCGCCCCCGATTTGGAGCGTGGAGATGTGAACAGAGCCTTATGCCGTGTACACACGAGCGTAATGTCCAACAGAGAAAGTCCGACGGAAGCTTTTCATTGTATATTCCGATCATGTGTATGCCTCATCGGACTTTTTTTTTTCGAAAATTCTGACGGACCTAGAAATAGAACATGTTCTAAATATTTCCGACGGAAGCAATTCCTATCGGGAAAACCGCTCGTCTGTATGCTGTTCCGACGGATCAAAAACAACGCATGCACTGAAGCAAGTACGGGACGGAAGCTATTGGCTATTGATCTTCCTTTTTCTAGTCCCATCGTACGTGCTGTACGTCACCGCGTTCTTGACGATCGGACTTTGGTGTGATCGTGTGTACGCAAGACAGTTTCAATGGAATTCCATCGGAAAGAACTTCAGAGTTTATTCCGATGGGAAAACCGGTCTTGTGTACGCTGCAATAGTTGTGGATAGAGTATGGAACATTTAAAACCGTGACTACTGTAACATGAAGTGATGGGACACAGCCAGCAATAAAAGGCTGAGATTTTTGCCTTTTTCAGTCCTACTAGTTTAAAAGTAGTTTAATTGCCTTTGTGTTGCACCGCCAAAACCATGATAATGAAGTGTACATGTTGCAAAAGCCCTAACCCATAAAAAATAACAAAAAGTACAACATCCCCAGAAAACGCAACACAGAAGCATCAATCCAATGTGCATAAGAAGTATCCTATCATCATGCACAATTGTCCACTAGTACGAATAAGACTCAAGTCTTACACCAACCAAAAGTGCAAAAATAACAATTCTGTAAAGATAAAAAAACAATCCCAGAAAAGGAACACATGACAATTCACATGAATAATACAGTGAAAGGGAGGCTATACAATAGATAATGAGAGGAGGTGTATGCTGGCCCATGGAAAAAAATTATCAAAGCATAAAACATTTCCATCATTTTAGCTAGTCATGCTGCTGGCCCTCACTTCCCTGCATTATATTTATACAATTTGTCCCTTAGGTTTCTTCTTTTTCTTGCAGCAGAAATTAATTAACTCTATGGTCTATGGTTGACATCAGGGAGGAATAGAAGGTTCCATAACATTCAGGTGGGAAAGTACATTTAAATTTCAGGGAGAAAAAAACAAGGCTGATGCATCTAGTTATCTAAAGAAATGTAGTTTATAACTAGAGGGCTGGATTTTCAGCAAGGTGGTTGAGGGAACCTCACTGCCCGCATCAGACAGTGGGAGTTTGATGTTTCCTCTGTGAATATAAGGGCCCTATTCATAACAGCTCCATGATCAGTTATAATATCAGCACTGGCAATTGTCAAATATTTTGCATGCTGCTCCAGGCAAGATCAAGCTGTACACTCCGCAATCTCAGTTACTGGTTTGGCTCATCTCCACCAAAGCAATCAACTGTACCAACACAATTGTACCAATGCCACAACTAGATGCAAAATTTTGATTTGTTCTGGGTACCAAACACCCAGCACCCACAAATCCAGCTTAGATTGCCTTAACCACCACCCGCCCAGCCTTTTGTCTTTTGTAATAATAAGCTTGGGTGGAAGGACTGCTATCCTAGGTCACTGGGGATGCTATCCCAATGGATGCTGCTGCCCCATGTGACTCTAGCAGCCATCTTGGGCCAGACCTTTTTAAGGCCCTGGCTCCCAGGTGTGGCGTGCATTTTGTGAGTGAGTAGAGTAGGGACAGGTACTCCACCTGGTAGGGACAGAACTAGTGGCAGGGAAAGGTTCCTGATGAGGAGGGAAAGTGTAGGGCTCACAACTTCTCTGGACATCTTCCTGCTTGGACACAAGACAGCCAGGCCACATTCTGCCCCTCTCAACAGGCGCTGCCAGTTCAGCTGAATCCTGCTCTCTACATGCTACTGGACCTGCGAGTGTTACCGGCTGGGCTGCCTTCCCACAAGGTTAATTGTAAACTGTCTTTGTATTAATTCAATACAAGTTCTTTTATCACACTTGGACTGTGTGTGTTATTGCAATCGCAACCACTCTGCACCCCACCTACACTTGGCGTAGTTGGCAGGATATGTTCATTGCAGTGGTGCAGAATGAGGATTGAGTTCCAGTATGGCTCTGCTAGGATCGGCCTTAGCCCTTATACTGAAGTTCAATGGCTCTAACTTGCACTTGACAGAGTGGGAGGAGAGACTGGTGAGTGCCATGCTCCTTTATCAGGTTCCGGCCCGGCTGGTGGCTGGTGCCCTAGAGGATGATACCTGCCACCTTCTTCCACAATGCAGTGGTGGAATGTGGTTGTGTGGCAACAGGAAGAAACAGATGCAATTGAAGCAGTGACCAAGAAATTTGAACCTGCATACGTTAAAGAGGCCCTGGCACCTTCACCCCTGTCAGCCATGCAAACCACGCTGACAAAACTAGCTCAGGATGTGGCCATCTTGAAACAGGAGGTAGCCTCTTCTAAAAGGGACTCACCCTAACCCCAATAGGGGCGAGAACCCACTGTGCAGGAACCCTGAAGAGGACCAAAAATGCTGGCGGTGCGGCCCCTATGGACACATATCCAAGAAATGTGGGCAGTCTGAATTCAGAAACCCCTGCAGGCCGTCTCTAAACTGACTCCTGGGGCAGAGGGGTGACTCCTGGGACCAACAACCCAAAGTCCCAGCAAGTCAGAGAACATGGTCACATCGAGCCCAATGGTAGCTGCCTTAGTTAATGGGCAAGAAGTCCCACGCCTGATTGACACAGGGTCTGAGGTCACGGTCATCGAGTATGATTTCTATGTGCAGAGATTTTGAGCATGAGAACAATTAGAACCCTGCTGGCTATCCCTCAGAGCAGCCAATAATCTACCCATCTTGGCAGCACCTGGGTAAGGATCCAAATTGAAGACCAGGTGGTGGAGGTGGTAGTAGGGATAGTAATGACCTGTGGCGCAGTCAACCCAGCAGTGCCTGTCATACTGTGCATGAATGTCTTTAAAGACCTGGACTTACCCCGCCTGTTGGCCAAATATGAACATTGGGGCCAGCAGGTGCAAGGCTGTGGCCTGCGGGCTGTGTGCCACAGAGTATTCCAGGCCTACGAAGCTCAGTACAGGGCAACCAAAAAGCAAATGGAGCAAGTAGGAGTGGTCTGTACACCCCCCAAGCAAAAGTTACATTTGACACTCTTACAAGAAGTGGTGTGGTCCCTCCCTGTGGGGGCCCACCAAAAATTACAAGGGGCCATCGTAATGATCAAACCCCGCAAGGATCCAGTGACATCAGGAGAGTGACTGGTGGGCTGTACCCTATCCAAGGTCTATCGAGGAAGAGTCTTGGTGCAACTCGTCAACCTGGGAACCGCACCAATATCGCTGCCCAGGCACGTCATCTTGGATGATATCTATGCAGTACCTTGTCACTGTATCTCTGAAGCCCAACCATGGGTGGGAAGCGATCTGTGCCCATCTACAGACAATTGTGTCTTCCTAGGACGAAACCCAATACTGCTGAGTATGGAGCACAAGGAAGGCAAGCCGAACCCCCTGGAGAGCACTAACTTCTGCTCCAAACTTTTCTTCTGAGTGACTTCGTCCTAGCTGTGGTTCCAGACATCCTCAATGGACTTGGGGAGACCGATTTCCCTGTGCTGGGTGACACTGCTTTTTAGCAGTCACGGATAGCTGGTAAGCAGGCTACTTACTCACTTGGGTGTGGAGTTGGATGCACATTTCTTGGAGCATTCTTCACGATTTCTTACAATTTGTCACAAATATCTTACATGGATGGATGTTTGCTGTTTCTTACTTGATTTATGGACTGATTTTTGCACTGGGACTCTGCCTTAGTTTTCCCTTTTACATTTTTTTCACTTACAAATTTGAAAATTCTTTTTTTTTGTTGTTTGCTTTAGCGCTGCACTCACTTTTCATGCATATTTACTTGGAGTTTTTGTATTAGACTTTTTAGTGCTGGCAGCTTGTCACATTTACTATATTTCATATATAGTTTACATTCCTTATTTTCTAGCGCAGCATTAGTCTACCTTGGGTTTCTTTCATTTTAACAGTGAGAGACGTAACAACAACAAAAAATCCAGAAAAACGCATTTCAAAAAAGTTAAAAAATGCATTTGCAATGTATTATGTGAAATAAGTATTTGACCCATTCGCAAAACATGACTTAGTACAAGGTGGCAAAACCCTTGCTGGCAATCACAGAGATCAGACGTTTTTTGTAGTTGGCCACCAGGTTTGCACACATCTCAGGAGGGATTTTGTCCTACTTCTCTTTGCAGATCCTCTCCAAGTCATTAAGGTTTCAAGGCTGACGTTTGGTAACTCGAACCTTCAGCTCCCTCCACATATTTTCTATAGGATTAAGGTCTGCAGACTGGCTAGGCCACTCCAGGACCTTAAAGTACTTCTTTTTGAGCCACACCTTTGTTGCCTTGGCCATGTGTTTTGGGCCACTGTCATGCTGGAACACCAATCCACGACCCATTTTGAATGCCCTGGCCAGTGAAAGGAGGTTCTCACCCAAGATTTGATGGTACATGGCCCAGTTCATCGTCTCATTGATGCGGTGAAGTTGTCCTGTCCCCTTAGCAGAAAAAAACCCCCCCAAAGCATCATGTTTCCACCTCCATGTTTGATGGTGGGGATGGTGTTCTTAGGGTCATAGGCAGTATTCCTCCTCCTCCAAACACGGCGAGTTGAGTTGATGCCAAAGAGCTTGATTTTGGTATCTTCTGACCACAACACTTTCACCCAGTTCTCCTCTGAATATTTCAGATGTTCATTAGCAAACTTCAGATGGGCCTGTATGTGTGCTTTCTTGAGCAGGGGGACCTTGAGGGCACTGCAGGATTTCCTTCATGGCGTAGTGTGTTACCAAGTGTTTTTTTGGTGACTATGGTCCCAGCTGCCTTCAGATCATTGACAAGATTCTCCCATGTAGTTATGGGCTCATTCCTCACTGTTCCCATGATCATTGAAACTCCACGAGGTGAGATCTTGCATGCAGCCCCAGACCGAGGGAGATTGACAGTTATTTTGTGTTTCTTCCGTTCGCACAAACTGTTGTCACTCTCTCACCAAGCTGCTGAGTGATGGTCTTGTAGCCCATTCCAGCCTTGTGTAGGTCTACAATCTTGTCCCTGACATCCTTGGACAGCTCTTTGGTCTTGGCCATGGTGGAGAGATTAGAATCTGATTGATTGCTTCTGTGGACAGGTGTCTTTTATACAGGTAACAAGCTGAGATTAGGAGCATGCTCCTAATCTCAGCTCGTTATCTGTATAGAAGATCCCTGGGAGCCAGAAATCTTGCTGATTGATAGGGGATCAAATACTATTTTCATTCATTAAAATGAAAATCACTTTATAAATTTTTAAACATTTTTAGGATAAACCTACCATTAAAATTATAGACTGATCATTTCTTTGTCAGTGGGCAAATGTAGAAAATCAGCAGGGGATCAAATACTTTTTTCCCCTCACTGTATACAGTGATCATCACTGTAATAAGCAATGATTGTGAAAAAGAAAAAGAAATTCTGATCAACTCCCCAGAGCAGTACAGTGTCAGTATGGTGACACTGTACTGCTTGGGTGACTGTATGTAAAAAACAAAAACAAAACTGATGTAAAAAAAATAATAATTAATAAAAAAAAGGAAGAAAAATATTAAGGAAATTGAAATACATACCGTCACCAGAACAAATTTATTTAATTTCTTCATTTTTCAAAAAACTGTGACAAGAATTACAACTTAAAAAAACTCACAGTGTCTCTTACTAAATACCTTGCGATGTCTACTTTCCAAAAAGGGCTAATTTGGGGGGTATTTGTATTGTCCCAGCATTTTAGGACCTCAAGAAATGAGATAGGCTGTCAGTACATCAGGACTGATTCATTTTCAAATATATATACCATAGTTTGTAGTCTCTATAACGTTCACACAGTATACATAATATATACTGATTTCAATTATTTTTACTAAAGTAATGTAGCAGAATATATTTTGACCTAAATGTATGAAAAAAGATTTTTTATTTGCAAAATTTTATAACAGAAACTAAGAAAAATTTATTTTTTTTGTATTTTTTCATTTATATAGCACAAACATAACCCCATGGTGAATAAATGCTACCAAAAGAAAGCTCTTTCTGTTGCAAAAATGATAAAAATGTAATTTGGGTACAGTGTTGTATGACTAATTGTATGTATGAGTAATTGGCATTCAAAGTGTGACATCTGAAAATTGGCCTGGGCAGGAAGGTGGTGAAAGTGTTTGGTATTGGTTAAAAGAGTATACTGCTCTGGTGAAAAAAAAAGCAACAATCGTTTTTGAATATTAATCCTTCATTTCCAGTGTAACTGTAACAGCCGGCATCGGATAAGCATGCGTGGCGCCAGGTGAGTGCAGGTCATGGAAGGGGGGGGGTTAAAACACCCCATGGAGGATGGGGGGTCACATCTGACACTCAGGCGAAGTTCAGACAGATAGTACAGCCGACCATCACACACACAGCGATAATAAAGGACTCTCAGAATTTCCCCGGGGGGTAGGTGTGATCTACTAGCCAGCCGGATGTTGTTGATGTGGCTGACTCTGTGGCTGGTCTCCTGCAGAATCTGCTCCTGGGACTTGCTCTGGGGCAGCTGTCTGCGGATACACTACATACTGATCAGCCTTTCACAGAGCTCCCACCCCCTGGTCCAGCACTCCCCATCTTCCACTGTCACCCCAATACTGGGCAGAGTGATCCGGAGGGGTGACAGGGACAGCCCAGACTGGTGGAGGGAGGAGGACTGGGGAGGAGGAGAGGGAGGGCCCATAAACAGTACAAGGAAACTCTGCATATACTAACCTAGCCTGTCCATATATTACCCTAGCCTGTCCATATACTACCCTAGCCTGTCCATATACTACCCTAGCCTGTCTATTTACTACCCTAGCCTGTCTATACACTACCCTAGCTTGTCTATATACTACCCTAGCCTGTCTATATACTACCCTAGCCTGTCCATATACTACCATAACCTCTCTATATACTACCCTTGTCTGTCTATATACTACACTAGCCTGTCTATATACTACCCTAGCCTGTCTATATATTACCCTAGCCTGTCCATATACTACCCTAGCCTGTCTATTTACTACCCTATCTGTCTATACACTACCCTAGCCTGTCCATATACTACCCTAGCCTGTCCATATACTACCTTAGCCTGTCTATTTATTACCCTAGCCTGTCTACTACCCAAGCCTGTCTATTTACTACCCTAGCCTGTCCATATTCTACCCTAGACTGTCCATATACTACCCTAGCCTGTCTATATACTACCCTAGCCTGTTTATTTACTACTATTTACTCCTCTTGCCTGTCCATATACTACCCTAGCTTGTCAATATACTACCCTAACTTGTGCATATACTACCCTAGCCTGTCTATATATTACCCTTGCCTGTCTATATACTACCCTAGCCTGTCCATATACTATCCTAGCCTGTCTATATACTACCCTAACCTATCCATATACTACCATAGCCTGTCTATATACTACCCTAGCCTGCCCATATACCTGCATACCCCAGCTGGTGTGAGGAAACGAGCCAGTGCAGCCACTATATATCTATAGGCTGGGTCCAGAGGCACAGGTGTGGGCCTGTGGACCATGGCTGAAGAAATAGGTGGAGAAGCGCTGCAAAAATCTCCACCACAGCCACCTCCACCGTATACATGGGCAGGGCAAAGGGGGTGAAGTCAGGGGCGGAGCCAGGGAGTGGCAAAATTAGGTTTCGCCTAGGGTGTCAAAAATCCTTGCACCAGCCCTGTGGAGAGGTATGCATTTACACAAATACAACAGCAACATAAAATAATGTATAGCTTTCCTAACACTCAATTACAGTTGCCAACCTGAATCAGTCAGACAAGTGTAGTCACAATTAATTCAGGGTAATAATCTGTGCAATAATATAAATGAATAGTGCTTCCATGAAAATATACACAACAAGGACATTCCAAGTGACATTTGTACGAAAAGTTCTTAGAGAAAGAATGATTGAAACTAACAATAAACAGCTCTACTACATTATAACATTAAAC
Source organism: Lithobates clamitans (assembly GCA_037952925.1). NCBI lineage: Eukaryota > Metazoa > Chordata > Amphibia > Anura > Ranidae > Lithobates > Lithobates clamitans. Next base: position 541,558 of record JBBGZY010001565.1, read on the forward strand.
AGCTCTACTACATTATAGTAAAAAAAAAAAAAAAAAAAAACTAAAAGGATTAGATACATGGAGTGCAAAGAGCTTTGAGGCACAGAAATGAATCTTGCTCTTAGATGATTTTTTGTCCTTAGAGCATAACCATGTAAGATATCCTTAGGCTTGCTTCTATTGTCCATGGCTGGTTTAGTTTCCTCCTAATGGTGTGAAAGGCATCTGCTTTGAATACTCGTCACTCTTTTATTCTGACACCTCTGCTGCAGTTCGTAATACGGTAGTAAGTGCTAATACACGAGCAGATAGCACTTTATTCCCACACCCCTCCTTTTGCTGCCACTCTGTGCTAAGCCCCCTCCTGCCAACTACTCAAAGCATTATGTTTTCTGAGATCTCAAAACATTACTAGGATCTCTTTCTCAATGACACAGAGTCAAAATGAGAACATGTTGATGGATACATTTTGGTTGGCTAGGGACTGTCTGCAAAAATTGACTGTTTTTTTGCTTAAAGCACTGTGATTTTAGTAATAAATTGGGGATAGTCATGTTTTCATACAAGTGACAATACCTGCTGAAATTACATTTTCATGGTGTTCCAGTGGCTTTGCCACAGGGAATGCAGAGATTACTGATTCCATGAGACCAGTTCAGATCCAAATTCCAAAAAATGCTTATTTTCCCCTCTTATTTCGCCAATTGTATGTGGGCGGGTCTACTGTGCCGTGCACGTGGGGTAACACACACGTGAAGCGTGCTCATCAATGCCTGGGACCAGGCAGAGACTGTGGTCATATGAAGAATCAAACATTAAGGGATTTCCCTGGCTTAGAGATAATCCTTCACTGTGTGCAGTAATAAAGTGCAGAGTTCCTCTGAAAAGTGACTTGTCCCATGTCACTATACACTGTACTTGTATGTTGCATTAGAAGGGACGTGCTAAGCCTGCGCCCACTCCACCAGTCCAGCGTACCTCTGTAACCTCACTCCCAGTGATAGTATAGGGTCCCACTGAGCACATAGCATAGATCTCATGCATGCTCTCCCTTTACTCTCCTTCCTGTACTTTATGACCAGGCCACAGATCTCCATAATGCTAGTCTGCTCCCAGTTGCTGAGGAGGGAGCCAGAGCATCGAACCCCACGCTACCAGAGGACATGTCAATTTACCAGGTATCATGCTTGATGACTAGTTGCTGTAGCTTGTTCCTTCACTTGGTTGCCCATAGCAACTACACACCTCTTCCTTGTCTTGCCGAGTTAACATTTTGTAGTAGTGTTACTCATACCCCGTAGTGCTTTTACAGACCCAGATTCTTTGGCATATGCCAGAACCAGCATGCACCCCTTTGAATAACTTCAGACCAGTCTCAGAAGGGTTCACAAAACTTGTAGAAAGGCATTGTGGCAATACAACATGAATAACGTCCTGTTCCTAAATCTAACTAAAATAGCATAGTGGCCCAGGCATACCTCCATGAGGTGAGAGTCCATGGAGACATTCTCCGTGACTTGAATGCTGTCCGTGACTCCCGGTATCTTCAGCGCCATCCTAGCACTCAAAGGTGGGTCTCCAAATCCTTAGCTCTATGAACTCCACTCCGTCTCCCGGCTCTGGCCCTGGTCTTAGTGGTCCCCCTCTTTATATAACAGGTGGGCCTGCCAAAACCAAAAGCCAAGGAACTGGACCGAACATGTTTAAAGTAATATTAAAGTTTTTTTCTGATTTTTTAAAAATAACAAACATGTCATACTTACCTGCCAATTGTTTTGCACAGAGCAGGCCCAATCCTCTTATTTTTGGGTTCCCCACCGGACCTCCTGACTCATCCCACTTGACCAGTGCCCCCAATAGCAAGCCGCTTGCTATGGGGGCACTGGTGGGTGCTCGCTGAGTGGTTGGAGGAGTGCGAGAAGATTTAACCACTTGACCTCCAGAAGGTTTTACCCCCTTCATGACCAGGTCATTTTTTGCTATTCAGCACTGTGCTTCATTAACTGGCAATTGCATGATCATGCAACACTGTACGCAAGTGAAATTTATATCAATTTCTTCATGCAAATAGAGATTTCGTTTATTGGTATTTTATCACCACTGTTTTTTTTTTACTTTTTGCTATTGTATTCGGAATTCTGTCATTGGCCCATTCAGGACATGCATAGATTATAATCTAAGACTCTTTGATCCAACCAAACATGCAGTTTCCTCTTTTTGGTCACAAGATGGCGATAGAGGGATGCTGACCCTTTCTTCCTGCCTGAAAATGAGGAGACAGAGAGGACACTGGGAAGAAGGGGGAGTTTTCAGGAGTGTTGAAGTGACTTAAGAGAGAGAGACAGGTTTCCACACAGCACTGCAGAGAGAGACAGGTTTCCAAGCAGCACTACAGAGAGAGTGCTGACAGGAGACTGAAGAGAGGGAAGGCTGAGGTGATTGACGAGAAAGAGCCAGGCTTCCACACAGCACTACAGAGAGAGAGACAGGATTCCACACAGCACTACAGAGAGAGTGCTGACAGGAGACTGGAGAGAGGGAAGGCTGCGGTGATTGAAGAGAGAGAGAGAGACAGGCTTCCACACAGCACTACAGAGAGAGTGCTGTCAGCAGAAGAAGAGAGAGTGGAGGAGAGGTGACAGGACTGTGTGGTGAAACGCCATCTAAAAGAGAAAGAGCCGCACTGCCTAGCGGCACCTGCTAGCCACACTTTTCCTAAGACTACTGTGAGACTGCTGACAGGGGGCTGAGGGGAGTCAGGAACAGTGACAACTACATGGTTCGCCACCGTTCAGCCCAGGCACCTTGCTCAGCAACCCAGTGCCGCCCAACAGAGACAACCCACACCGTTTCAAGGATCGCAATATCCATCCAGGTGTCCAGTTGTCCGCTGTCTGGTCACCTTGCCAGTTTAGCTACCAGCCATCCTGATTGGCCTACCGGAGGCTATCCAGTGCCTTTCAACATTGCCAGGATCCTGAACCAGCATTGCGATTTTCCGTTGTATCATCGCACAGAAAATTGGTGAGCTGGTGTAAACCCAAACATCCTTCTTAACACAGTACAGACACTGCATGCAGACACCTATTCCCCTTTCTAGTGTCAGAGGATGATTGTTTGGAGCTGCCACCTTTAGCCACTACCTAACAGAATTTCCTAGATGATTACCGTCTCCATTTTGCTTGATTAAACCTACCCTCTTTACAAAGGGCACCGTTTGCTAGCAGAAGATACTAGTACTCTTCACCCAAGGACCTGTAACATTACCGAACAGTGCTTAACCCATTTCTTCATTTTTTTTGTGTTGTTACTTTCAATGGTGATTGTGGTCCATAAGGATCTGAGAAGTTGACAAACCTTCTCTCCTCCCTCTCAGTGCCCGTGCAATGGACATGTAGATTATTAGGCTTTGTTTTCTATATTTACAGTTGCTATATATTCGATGTTGTCATTTTTTGTATTGATACTCTGCAGCAAGGTTTACCAGTGCTGTAAGTTTCCACATTTCTTTCCGTGATAATATACTCAATTTATTTATCACTACCAGTTGTGTCTGTCTGTTTCTGGTAACAATCCACAGCCAGGATTTTTTACTTGTATTCTTGAAAGTCTTTGTAGTGATTTTATATCTAACCAGGTGTGCCAGAAGGGCTGAGTTTGTTTTTATTTTTGGAGCCGAGGCGAAAGACAGAGGAAAAAAACAAAATTTAACCAGCGTCTCCTCTGGAGGTGACACTACACATGGAGGCTCGTCCGGGATCCTCTATTCTACTAACAAACCTCCAAGAAAATCCCCCAGAGAGTGTCAAGATGGACCATGCCGCTGCAACCCAGTGGTGTAAGGAGGAAAATGGCCAATGGTAGTTAAGTGTTGTAATAGACATCCCTGGTGTGGCCTGGACTGAGGAAAAGGTCAGGCAAGCTGTGAAGACACTAGTCCCAGATCAGAAGGTGTGGGTGATGGAGCCCGATAAAGAGAACTCCCACACTTATGCCCTAATAGATTGGAGGAAAGGCATCTCCACTTGTTTCTAAAAGCAGAGATTATGGTTGACCAGCGAGGTCGAAGTTAATCTAATCCAGCTAAATGTGCCCGACATGAGTCCAGAAAGCTCAAGCCAAGCACCCCAGCAGAAGAAGCCACCTTACCGACACCAGTAGTTGGGCCGGAGTTCATTTCAGCTTTGGGAGATTTTGTGACAAAATGCCAACATACATTGGGACTGGGTATCGGAAGCTGAGAATATTTTTGGGGAAACAGCCAGTGCCCGCTGGGGAAGAGGAGTATGAAACCTGGATTGAGCAAGCCATGCTGGCCCTGGAAGAATGGGATGTGCCAGAAGCCCAAAAGAAACAGCCCATCAGTGAGAGCTTAATAGGAGCAGCTGCAGAAGCTACCAGAAATCTCAAGTTCAGTCAAACGCACTGCACAGCCTATGACTACCTCGCCATGTTGCAGGAGGAGTTCGGACAAACAGAGAAGGCTGCAGACTTGATTTACCAATTTGTGCATGCTCTCCAATGCCAGGGTGAGTGCCTGTCCCAGTATATCTGGAAATTAAACGAAATACTAAACCAAATTTTATTAAAGATGGGAATATAACCTTCAGCCATATATCAAGCTAGAATGCAGCAGATCCTGAGAGGTGCTGATCTGGATCCAGCTAAAGACAGCCGATGTCATATCATTAAATTATCCTGAACTCATTAGGATAGTGAGGGAGGAAGAGGCTATGTTTGAGGGCAGGAAAACTGCAACCAGGCCAGTATCTACGTCTCTAGCTGATGTCAAGTCAGTGGTGGCAGCAGAGCCCAATTCTGAGATAACCACTCTGAAATCTCAGATGTCACAGAGGATGGAAATTATGAATCAGTTAGCAGCCAAAATCAACACATTGTCTGCTGAAAGTACTCTGGGGTCCAACCAATCTTCAACTCCTATCATTGCCTCCACCACAAAATCAGTGAATCGAGGGGTTTGTTTCAACTGTGGAGGAATGGGACATTACCAACGTGATTGTTCAAGTCCACCCAAGTCTGAAAGCCAATGCCAGAAACCAGCGGAAAAACTTCAAAGGAGCCAACCACGTGTCCATCCTCAGCAATTAACTCCAAAGTTAAAGACACAAAGAACCCACAGTGGAACCCCAAACCCTCTCAGAAGGCTCCCATTACTGTTTCTGAGTGACCAGACAACCCGCTCCCATCGACCTTGGGTGACCGACTCCAGAAATTCAGTGCACACCAGCCCTCCTGGGCCCCACTGAGACACAAATAAAACCGGAAGAGCCTCAAGAAAGGGGCAAAAATACAGACAATAGGACAGACTAGCCCCTCTACTGGTAAATTCCCTGACAAACTAGTGGGACCTTCTCCCATCGCGTCAATCCAAGTGGAAGGCATCTACACAAAGGCCCTCCTGGACATGGGGGTGCAAGTGACCCTGCTATATCTAGACATTTTTATGACAGACATTCAAACACTTGCCCCTGCAGAAATTGGAGGCATTATAAATATGGGGCCTTGGAACCCAGAATTTCCTGTATGATGGATATTTACTAGTTAAGTTGACTTTTGACCCCTCTGTGACCAGACAAACAGAAACATTTGATACCCTAGCCATTGTATGCCCTTGCCCTTTAGGAGCCAACAAGAGTTCCGATAATAGGAACACAGTCCTCATCAGAAGGCTGCTCACTCCTCTTGTATCGAAGTCCGACACCTCAACCAAGGGCATACACCCTATGCTGAGACAAGTGTATCAGCATCTAGTTCAAGAACAGAGAGACCCAGCTGAAGAAGTGGGAAAAATTTGGTGATTGGACAGAAGTGAGAAGATACTACAGCCTGTTGAGGTGGTGTGTCTACAAGCTTCAGTCAAACTCAATTGGAAACAACCGGGCCCCTTTGTTGTCCTTGAAGCTGATTACCAGGGAGAGTACACGGGAGTGGAGGTAATCCCAGAAGTGATATCAACTAGAGCTCTGCAATGGAGTCATAGGAAGATCCCTGCCAGCATCTGGAGTGTTACGGCCTCGCGGTTGAAACTGTGGGCCCAAATGCTGTCAGGACAAGTGAATCCAGCCACCCCAGTCTCACCATCTGATTTGGAGAAGGGAGGGAAGGACAGAATCTCCATAGAACAGATTTACCCACAAAACACCCCACTATCATCTGAGTAAAAAGAAAAGGTTAAAGCCCAGCTCCTGAGATGGCAGGATATGTTTTCAAACCATGAGTTTGATGTGGGATGTGCAAAAACTGCCCAGCACCAGATTCGTCTTCAGGAAGACAAGCCATTCAAGGAAAGAATCAGGCAGATCCCACTGGGTGATCTGGAAGAGCTCCGTGAACAACTAGCAGAGCTAAAGAGAGCAGGCATCATTCGAGAGTCACGGAGTCCTTATTTCTCTCTCATAGTGGTGGTGCGGATGAAGAATGGTTCCCTGAGATTGTGCATCGATTACTGAACACTAAACTGGAGAACTATCCCTGATCAGTACACCACTCCAAGAATAGAAGATGCCTTACAAAGCCTGTCAGAGGCACAATGGTAATAGACTTGAAAAGGGGGTATTATCAAATCCCCATGCACCCTGAGGACAGGGAAAATACATATTTTATCACTGTAGGGTTCTATGAGTTTGACAGGATGCCTCAAGGTCTGTCTGGTGCCCCAGCAACGTTCCAGAGACTGATGGAGAAGACAGTAGGGGACATGGACCTAATCGAAGTGTTGGTGTATCTAGGCATAGTTAGATAGTAGGTGAGGTTCAAAAAAGACACAAGTCCATCAAGTCCAACCTATGTGTGTGATTATATGTCAGTATTACATTGTATACTTTTGTACACTTTTATCTGGGAGTAATGATATCATCAGACCCTACTGAATACTTGAAATTTAATCTAGCACCCCTAATGGAAAGACAACGTGTTAAATGTCAGGTAAGCTTCCACTATCAGTGGTAGGGCGAGTAAACCTGATCAAAAGGATCTGGGCTCCGCAGCTCCTATACATCTTCCACAATTGTGGATTCCCAACAAATGGTTTAAGAAGATTGACTCCCAATTTCGCGACCTTATCTGGACAAAAGGTAGAGCCCGCATCAGCCTAACAACACTACATTTTGGCAAGGAGGTGGGGGGGCTGGCGGTACTGCACTCTAATGCCCCATACACACGGTCGGACTTTGTTCGGACATTCCGACAACAAAATCCTAGGATTTTATCTGACGGATGTTGGCTCAAACTTGTCTTGCATACACACGGTCACACAAAGTTTTCGGAAAATCCGATCGTTCTGAACGCGGTGACGTAAAACACGTACGTCGGGACTATAAACGGGGCAGTGGCCAATAGCTTTCATCTCTTTATTTATTCTGAGCATGCGTGGCACTTTGTCCGTCGGATTTGTGTACACACGATCGGAATTTCCGACAACGGATTTTGTTGTCAGAAAATTTTATATCCTGCTCTCAAACTTTGTGTGTCGGAAAATCCGATGGAAAATGTGTGATGGAGCCTACACACGCTCGGAATTTCCGACAACAAGGTCCTATCACACATTTTCCGTCGGAAAATCCGACCGTGTGTACAGGGCATAAGATGTACTTTTTAGCATCACAGCTGCAACAGCTTTCAGGATGGGATCTACATGATTCAGGTGACCCTATTATACAGCTGGTGTTTCGCACCAATCCCATGTTAACAGTTGGCTCTCATTTGGAAATAGGTTTACCAGGTATCCCTTCGTCCTCCCCAACAGCAATACTACTCCAGAAGGTTTGGACTGCAGTTAAAAGAGCACTAACCATACATGGTCCAATGGAGTTTACTCCCATTTGGAACAATTTCAACTACCCTGAGCTCTAAACTCCAGGAATTCACACTTTGGTCAAGAATAGGGATATGGTTCTTTACACAATTATATGATGGTAATGTACTCAAATCATTTGAAAATCTATGCAGGGAATTCTCTCTAACACTGAAACAATTCTACCAATACCTCCAACTCAGGCATGCGTTACAAATCCAGACGGATATCAGCTTATTCTAATTTAGTAGCCACAATTCAAAATCCTGCCCTACTTAAATGTAGAACGCACTGGTCCACGGATGTGGGTGACATAGACAGTGACCAGTGGGATATGGCCCTGGAATCAATTCTGGTAGTGTCAGTCTCGGCATCTTATAAACTCTCACAATAGTTTATACTTCATAGGTCATATCGTACACCCATACAACTATATGAATGGGGCAGAAGAGATTCCCCCCTATGCCCTAAATGTACCATTCACAGGGGAGATTTTATACACATGATATGGCACTGCCCGAAGCTTGCTAGATATTGGGCAGAGGACACACAGACTTTATCTGCTGTAGCACAGACACCCAAACAATGCACACCTCTGGTGCGTCTCCTGAGATCAGTTGATGCTGAAATGTATCCAAAAGGCATCTATATAATGGTAACTAGACTACTATACCTGGCCAGGAAACTCATTGCACATTATTGGCTTGAGAATAATGTGACTACAAAGGCCCAGTGGATTGCGTATGTGAATTCCCTCCTTCTTAGGGAACAGTTGGCATACCGACACCGAAAGGCTCCAAAAAAATTTGACCTTATAAGGCAAAACTGGTTGGACAACCCCAACCTTGTCCCCCCCCCCAGCTAATACTGGATAGACTGCTATGGTTATAGACTCTAATGTTGTTGATAGGACCTCCTCCTGAGCTTGAGGCCTCTCCTATAATGCATACGCTGTGCAGATGGTAACTCATGTGGTAAAAAGGCCCATAGACAAGCCTGGAGGAAGGAGCTTATTCCTTATAATATTCTATTTTATTTTATTTTATCTTATTTTATGTTATTTTTCTATTATTTTAGAAGTTTTTTTTTTTATTTTTTAGTTTTGTTTGTTCTAAGTTCTATGAAAAAAGAGGTTATATGTGCCTAACACTAGCTAACTGTAACATATGTACGTACATGTTTGATTTTGTGTACAATCCAACTGTGGGGAAATATGTTAATCCCCTTATTGTAATTCAGTTACCCATTATTCTTGTCATAAAAAAAGTTTTGATGAAAAAAAAAAAAAAAAACTCCCTTCCGCAAAAAAGTTTTATGCCTATTGTGGGGTCACCAGTATGGTATTTGTAAATTGAAATCATATGCCCTCTCAAGAGTCTCTTCTCCAGAGAGAATAAGTTCAGTGCTCTCAAACCTTTCTTCATAACTAATATTCTCCAGACACTTTATTAGCTTTGTTGCCCTTCTTTGTACTCGTTTAATTTCCATTACATCCTTCCAGAACTGGACAGCATACTCCAGGTGAGGCCGGAACAGAGTCTTGTAGAGTTGGAAAATTATCGCTTTTTCCCTGAAGTTAATCCCCTTTTTAATGCATGCCAATATTCTGTTTGCTTTGTTAGCAGCAGCTTGGCATTGCATGCTATTGCTGAGCCTATCATCTACTAGGACCCCCAGGTCCTTTTCTATCCTAGGTTCATATGCATTCATATTTTTGCCACCCAAGTGCATTATTTTACATTTTTCTACATTAAACCTCATTTGCCATGTAGTTGCCCACCCCATGATATCATCATCTTCGGCAAAACTCTCGAAGAACATGAAGAGCGTCTGGAGAAGCCTCGGGGGTCAATCCAAGAACAGTGGACTGACCCGTGTGAGCAAGTTTCCTATGTGAGCAGAAGTCTTACACCTGCTGAGAAGAACTACCCCACCCATAAGTTGGAATTCTTGGCTCTGAAGTTGGCCATAGTGGACAAGCTGAAGGACTACTTGTATGGTGCAGACTTCATAATTAAAACCAACAACAACACGCTCACATATATCCTTACCACAACCAAGCTAGATGCCATTGGGCAGAGGTAGTTGGCCACCCTATCAGGATTCTGTTTCAGCTTAAAGTACCGTCCAGGGGTTGGGAACTGGAATGCTGATGCCCTATCAAGGAGACCCTATGACACAGCAGCTTCCTCTGAAGAGTATTTTCAACTTACACCAGAAGGGATACAAGCCTTGTGTCAAGGAGTGGAACATCATGCCAGTGGAGCAACTGGGACCGAAGCCATCCGAGTCTCAGTGGCAGGTGTTCCCAAATACTACCGTGATCTGTCCCAGGTCCGGGACGAAGGCCTACCTATGCTTTCAGACAGAAACTTAAGAAAGGACCAGATGAAGTTGTTTAGCATTGAAGGCCCTGGAAGATCAATGAAAGGTCAATGTCCAGATCTACTGCTGACAGACTCTCCAAAAGAAGCACATCTGGTACACAAAGAATGGGATCGGTTGCAGCTACACAATGGGGTGGTCTACCGAAGGGGCCCCTCAGACAATCCTGAAGATAAGTGGCAGCTATTCTTACCAAGAAAGCATAGGAAGACTGTGCAGACTGCCTTGTATGACAATCATGGCCAACTAAAGCCTGAGAGGACATTCAAACTGGTGTGAGATCGGTTCTATTGGCCTTGTATGTGGGCTGAAGTTGAGGGATACTGTCACTCCTACATACGGTGTATGTAGACGAAGACTTTGCCCCACAGAGCTGCCCCAATGGATCATCTTCAAAATTAAGGACCACTGGAATTAGTGTGTATTGACTTTCTGTGTCTGGAGCCTGACAGGGAAATGTTCTGGTGTTGACTGACTACTTCACCCGGTACACCCAGGTATTCCCAACTAAAGACCAACAAGCATCTACGGTGGCAAAAATTCTGGTAGAGAAGTTCTTTGTCCATTATGGCCTACCTCAGCGTATTCACTCTGACCAGGGGAGAGACTTTGAGAGTAGACTGTAAACAACTGTTAGACTTGTTAGGTGTTCAGAAGTCAAGAACCACTCCCTACCACCCTCAAGGGGATCCTCAGCCAGAATGCTTTAATCACACCCTCCTAGATATGCTTGGGACTCTTATGGCTGAAAAGAAGCAACATTGGAGCAGGCACATTGCAGCTATTGTACATGCCTATAATAGCACTGAAAATGATGCCACAGGTTATTCACCATATAGACTGATGTTCGGAACAGAAGTTCGACTGACAGTTGACTTAGCATTCAGCACCTCTTTATATCATACCTCAATGGCGTCACACAGAGGATATGCGGACGAGTCTGAAAACAGCATATGAAAAAGCCCAGGCTGCCTCAGACACCCAGGGCCAGCAAAACAAGCAAAACTTTGACCTGAAGTTGAGAGTACATGATTTGCAGCCTGGTGACAGAGTGTTATTGAGGAACTTGGGCATCCCTGGTAAACACAAACTGGCTGATAGGTGGAAGTCGCAGCCCTACATCATGTGTAAGCAGTTGCCAGGATTATCAGTAACCAGCTTCACCCAGAAGGAAGCACAGGCTCGCTAAACACCTGGTACCGGAATCATCTGCTACCTTTATCAGAAGCGGTTCATATACCTCATCAACCAATTCCACAGCCTATTCAAACCACCTCTCAGGAATCACCATCAGTAACCAGGTCCAGGGCCGTCTTTAGCGCAGGGCAAACGGGGCACTTGCCCTGGGCCCAATCTTTGTTGGGGGGCCCGCGCTAGCCGTGAATTGGGGCCCGCGCTAGCCGTGAATTGGGGCCCCGATGACAGCTTTCCAGAGCACACAGAGGATACGGGAGGATGTATTCCACGCTAGCCAGCTGAGGGGGGCGGGGCCGTAAGCTCCACTGACGCTCTGACCCCGCCTACATGCAGCATGTATACTCGGAAAAGAGCATCTGTAGTGAGAGCCAGGGATCGGAGTGGGAGCGTCAAAGGAGCTCCTGGCCCCGCCCCCTCTATACTGGCTGGTGAATACAGAGGTCCGGGGGCGGGGCCGGTAGCTCCAATGACACTCCCATTCTGATCACTGGCTCTCACTACAGACGGTCTATTCCAAGTACACAGGCTGAGCATGGGTGGGCTCAGAGCGTCAGTGGAGCTCCCGGTCCCGCCCATCTCAGCTGGCTAGCGCGGGAATACATCCTCCCGTGCCCTCTGTGCACTCTGCAAAGCTGTCATCCGGGCCCCAATTCACGGGTGACACGGGCCCCCCAACAAAGCATCAGTGGAACTCCCGGCTGTTGTAGTGAGAGCAGAGAGTGAAAGCCCCGCCCACACAACTGAATGTATGTAGTGAGTAGGGATGAGCCGAACACCCCCCGGTTCGGTTCGCACCAGAACCTGCGACCGGACCGAAAATTTGCACGAACGTTAGAACCCCATTGACGTCTATGGGACTCGAACGTTCAAAATCAAAAGTGCTCATTTTAATTTACTAATTTACATGGTATTGTCTTAAAAGGGGTTTGGGGACCCGGATCCTGCCCCAGGGGACATGTATCAATGCAAAAATAAGTTTTAAAAACGGCTGTTTTTTCGGGAGCAGTGATTTTAATGATGCTTAAAGTAAAAAGAAAAAGTGAAATATTCCTTTAAATATTGTACCAGAGGGGTGTCTATAGTGCCTGTAAAGTAGCGCGTGTTTCCCGTGCTTAGAACAGTCCCTGCACAAAATGTCATTTTTAAAGGAAAAAAGTCATTTAAAACTGCTTGCGGCTTTAATGTAATGTCGGGTCCTGACAATATGGTTGAAAATAAGTGAAACAAACAGCATGGGTACCCCCCAGTCCATTACCAGGCCCTTTGGGTCTTGTATGGATATTAAGGGGAACCCCGCACCTAAATTAAAAAAAAGGAAAGGCGTGGGGCCATCAGGCCCTATATACTCTGAACAGCAGTATACAGGCTGTGCAAACAAGACAGGGACTGTAGGTTTGTTGTTAAGTAGAATCTGTTTGTAATTTTGAACTGGTACATTTTTAACGTGTTTAGCTCCAGCCAAAAAATCTATTTTAAGCTTTTTGGAAAACATAGGGAAGGGTTATCACCCCTGTGACATTTATTTTGCCGTCTGTGCTCCTCTTCAGAAGATTTCACCTCATTTTTTGTCCCAATGACAAATGTTTTTTGAAAATTTGGTTTTTTTTGTGAAACAAGGATTGGTGATAAAGCATCAGTGGAAAACATGGGAAAAGGCAATTATAGCGACCCATAAACTTTCAATCTCAGCTAAACACCAAGAAAGAAACTATAAAATCTTAGCCAGATGGTATAGGTGCCCCGTAGACTTAAATAAAATGAATCCGGATAATATGGACATATGCTGGAGGTGTCATGTAACTCAGGGTACAATGTCACATATTTGGTACTATTGCTCAGAAATCCAACCATTCTGGCAAAAAGTATTCGAGATCTTTAGAGCATTGACCGGGATCGAGCTGTATCCAGAGATACAGATAGCAGTATTATCTATGATTCCAGGATCATTAAAAAACATAAAAAAGGGAATTTTGAAATATTTTTTGACGGCGGCACGAACGGTTATAGCAAGAAAATGGAAAAAAACACTTGCGCCGTCTGTTGTTGAATGGGAGTGTGAGATGACGGAGATGCGTGCCCTGGAGGAAAGAATGATGATAGAAGAGGGGTCGAAGGAACAAATATTAAACATATGGGCTAAATGGGAGGAGTTCAGAGCCTCATCGAGACTTCTAAGGACAAGTAGTATCAAGGAACATAACAGGAAGGGACCTTTTTTTTTTTTTTGCTTTGTCTTGCCTTGTTTGCCTGTAAGTATGAATAGGTACGAATGAGGGGATGGGGATGGGTAGGTAGGTTTAAAGGATGGGTTTCACATCCCTGATTTAATAGTATAAATAATCAAAATGGAAAAGAAATTAAGAAATTTGAATACTGTTCTGATAAAGATCAATAGAATAATTTTATGATTTGGATGTGTATATGTTTCATAATGTGTTATTGAAAATGTTTTGATAAATAAAGATTACATTAAAAAAAAATAAAGCATCAGTGGAAAGGAGAAACGTTTTTCCCATATTAACTCTTACAGGAGAGAATTTCCCTTCCTAGGGGTAGATTTCATCTGGCTTTCATCTGTTGTCTCCTTCCGTTTGCAAGTAGGAGTCGTTTGTAAGTTGGATGTTTGAAAGTAGGGGCCTGCCCTATATACTCAGCAGAAATTTGGGCCTTAGGTGTTGTTGTGGCCACAACACTGTAAGTCCTCACAGGGCCCTGCTGTGAAATATTAGATCAAGAATTGTAATTACATGCCCCTGTTGAACAGGGGCAGAAAAAATGGGCCTTTGGTGGTGGTGGTGCTAGTGCCACAACACTGTAAGTCCTCACTCGCTCTTGGTGGGCGCAGAAACAGGCCCTGATGTGAAATATTAGTTTAAGAATTGTAATTACATGCCCTTGTTGAACAGGGGCTGAAAAATTGGGCCTTAGGCACTGGTGCTGGTGCCACAACACTGCAACCCCTCACAGATACTCTAGTTGGAACGCAGAAACGAGCCCTGAGTATTACATCAAAAATTGTAATTACACGCCCCTGTTAAACACTGTGCAGAGGTCGCACTACACTAACTTGTAGTTTTAGCTGAACACTGTGAGCAGGACGCACTACACTAACTTGTAGCTTTAGCTGAATACTGTGCAGAGCTCTCACTACACTAACTTGTAGTTTTAGCTGAACACTGTGAGCAGGACGCACTACACTAACTTGTAGCTTTAGCTGAATACTGTGCAGAGCTCTCACTACACTAACTTGTAGTTTTAGCTGAACACTGTGAGCAGGACGCACTACACTAACTTGTAGCTTTAGCTGAATACTGTGCAGAGCTCTCACTACACTAACTTGTAGTTTTAGCTGAACACTGTGAGCAGGACGCACTACACTAACTTGTAGCTTTGGCTGAATACTGTGCAGAGGTCTCACTACACTAACTTGTAGTTTTAGCTGAACACTGTGAGCAGGACACACTACACTAACTTGTAGCTTTAGCTGAACACTGTGCAGAGGTCTCACTACACTAACTTGTAGTTTTAGCTGAACACTGTGAGCAGGACGCACTACACTAACTTGTAGCTTTAGCTGAACACTGTGCAGAGGTCTCACTACACTAACTTGTAGTTTTAGCTGAACACTGTGAGCAGGACGCACTACACTAACTTGTAGCTTTAGCTGAACACTGTGCTGAAGTCTCACTACACTAACTTGTAGTTTTAGCTGAACACTGTGCAGAGGTCGCACTACACTAACTTGTAGTTTTAGCTGAACACTGTGAGCAGGACGCACTACATTAACTTGTAGCTTTAGCTGAACACTGTGCTGAGGTCTCACTACACTAAATTGTAGTTTTAGCTGAACACTGTGAGCAGGACGCACTACACTAACTTGTAGCTTTAGCTGAACACTGTGCTGAGGTCTCACTTCACTAAATTGTAGTTTTAGCTGAACACTGTGCAGAGGTCACACTACACTAACTTGTAGTTTTAGCTGAACAATGTGCAGAGGTCAGACTACACTAACTTGTAGTTTTAGCTGAACACTGTGCAGAGGTCGCACTACACTAACTTGTAGTTTTAGCTGAACACTGTGAGCAGGACGCACTACACTAACTTGTAGTTTTAGCTGAACACTGTGAGCAGGATGCACTACACTAACTTGTAGCTTTAGCTGAACACTGTGCAGAGGTCTCACTACACTAACTTGTAGTTTTAGCTGAACAATGTGAGCAGGACACACTACACTAACTTGTAGCTTTAGCTGAACACTGTGCTGAGGTCTCACTACACTAACTTGTAGTTTTAGCTGAACACTGTGCAGAAGTCACACTACACTAACTTGTAGTTTTAGCTGAACACTGTGCTGAGGTCTCACTACACTAAATTGTAGTTATAGCTGAACACTGTGAGCAGGACGCACTACACTAACTTGTAGCTTTAGCTGAACACTGTGCTGAGGTCTCACTACACTAAATTGTAGTTTTAGCTGAACACTGTGCAGAGGTCACACTATACTAACTTGTAGTTTTAGCTGAACAATGTGCAGAGGTCACACTACACTAACTTGTAGTTTTAGCTGAACACTGTGCAGAGGTCGCACTACACTAACTTGTAGTTTTAGCTGAACACTGTGAGCAGGACGCACTACACTAACTTGTAGTTTTAGCTGAACACTGTGAGCAGGATGCACTACACTAACTTGTAGCTTTAGCTGAACACTGTGCAGAGGTCTCACTACACTAACTTGTAGTTTTAGCTGAACACTGTGAGCAGGACACACTACACTAACTTGTAGCTTTAGCTGAACACTGTGCTGAGGTCTCACTACACTAACTTGTAGTTTTGTGCAGAAGTCACACTACACTAACTTGTAGTTTTAGCTGAACACTGTGCAGAGGTCGCACAACACTAACTTGTAGTTTTAGCTGAACACTGTGAGCAGGACGCACTACACTAACTTGTAGCTTTAGCTGAACACTGTGCAGAGGTCTCACTACACTAACTTGTAGTTTTAGCTGAACACTGTGTGCAGGACGCACTACACTAACTTGTAGCTTTAGCTGAACACTGTGCAGAGGTCTCACTACACTAACTTGTAGTTTTAGCTGAACACTGTGAGCAGGACGCACTACACTAACTTGTAGCTTTAGCTGAACACTGTGCTGAGGTCTCACTACACTAACTTGTAGTTTTAGCTGAACACTGTGCAGAGGTCTCACTACACTAACTTGTAGTTTTAGCTGAACACTGTGCAGAGGTCGCACTACACTAACTTGTAGTTTTAGCTGAACACTGTGCAGAGGTCGCACTACACTAACTTGTAGTTTTAGCTGAACACTGTGAGCAGGACGCACTACACTAACTTGTAGTTTTAGCTGAACACTGTGCAGAGGTCTCACTACACTAACTTGTTGTTTTAGCTGAACACTGTGAGCAGGACGCACTACACTAACTTGTAGCTTTAGCTGAACACTGTGCTGAGGTCTCACTACACTAAATTGTAGTTTTAGCTGAACACTGTGCAGAGGTCACACTACACTAACTTGTAGTTTTAGCTGAACACTGTGCAGAGGTCGCACTACACTAACTTGTAGTTTTAGCTGAACACTGTGCAGAGGTCGCACTACACTAACTTGTAGTTTTAGCTGAACACTGTGAGCAGGATGCACTACACTAACTTGTAGTTTTAGCTGAACACTATGAGCAGGATGCACTACACTAACTTGTAGCTTTAGCTGAACACTGTGCAGAGGTCTCACTACACTAACTTGTAGTTTTATCTGAACACTGTGAGCAGGACGCACTACACTAACTTGTAGCTTTAGCTGAACACTGTGCTGAAGTCTCACTACACTAACTTGTAGTTTTAGCTGAACACTGTGCAGAGGTCGCACTACACTAACTTGTAGTTTTAGCTGAACACTGTGCAGAGGTCGCACTACACTAACTTGTAGTTTTAGCTGAACACTGTGAGCAGGACGCACTACACTAACTTGTAGCTTTAGCTGAACACTGTGCAGAGGTCTAACTACACTAACTTGTAGTTTTAGCTGAACACTGTGAGCAGGACGCACTACACTAACTTGTAGCTTTAGCTGAACACTGTGCAGAGGTCTCACTACACTAACTTGTAGTTTTAGCTGAACACTGTGAGCAGGACACACTACACTAACTTGTAGCTTTAGCTGAACACTGTGCTGAGGTCTCACTACACTAACTTGTAGTTTTAGCTGAACACTGTGCAGAGGTCTCACTACACTAACTTGTAGTTTTAGCTGAACACTGTGAGCAGGACGCACTACACTAACTTGTAGCTTTAGCTGAACACTGTGTAGAGGTCTCACTACACTAACTTTTAGTTTTAGCTGAACACTGTGAGCAGGACGCACTACACTAACTTGTAGCTTTAGCTGCACATTGTGCTGAGGTCTCACTACACTAAATTGTAGTTTTAGCTGAACACTGTGCAGAGGTCACACTACACTAACTTGTAGTTTTAGCTGAACACTGTGCAGAGGTCTCACTACACTAACTTGTAGTTTTAGCTGAACACTGTGCAGAAGTCGCACTACACTAACTTGTAGTTTTAGCTGAACACTGTGCAGAGGTCGCACTACACTAACTTGTAGTTTTAGCTGAACACTGTGAGCAGGACGCACTACACTAACTTGTAGCTTTAGCTGAACACTGTGCAGAGGTCTCACTACACTAACTTGTAGTTTTAGCTGAACACTGTGAGCAGGACGCACTACACTAACTTGTAGCTTTAGCTGAACACTGTGCAGAGGTCTCACTACACTAACTTGTAGTTTTAGCTGAACACTGTGAGCAGGACGCACCACACTAACTTGTAGCTTTAGCTGAACACTGTGCTGAGGTCTCACTACACTAACTTGTAGTTTTAGCTGAACACTGTGCAGAGTTCTCACTACACTAACTTGTAGTTTTAGCTGAACACTGTGAGCAGGACGCACTACACTAACTTGTAGCTTTAGCTGAACACTGTGCAGCGGTCTCACTACACTAACTTGTAGTTTTAGCTGAACACTGTGAGCAGGATGCACTACACTAACTTGTAGCTTTAGCTGCACATTGTGAGGAGGACGCACTACCCTATAGGCAAAAAATAGCTGCGCTGCAACTTGTGAATGAAAACGAGAATAAAAACAAAATGATCACCTTGATTCATACAGGTTGTGCACCCATATACCGTGAATCAGCAGTGAAAAGGGAAATTAGATTGTCATCATAAATCAAATAAAGTGAAATAACCCATAAAACACTGAACATGAGCAGTCCAATTCGGAAGTAAATGGAGCAAAAAGTTCATAGAGTAAAAAGTTCACTAGTAAAATAATCTTTCAGAGGAGGAATTTGACAGTCATCCAGGCGGTGTGAGACATGCGACTTAATCACCCTGAAGAGCGTGATGACAGGAAAGTTTCTCCACCTTTAGACAAACTGCCCCTTACCAGCTCTTTTGATCTCTTTTTAGGGAGATTGTATAAGCGTGTGGCTATCTACCGCAGCCTCGAGTCCCTGCTGGGAGCGGATCCCAAATGCGTCTCCTCCCAAAGGGTCCTCTAGGTAATGGAAGGACACTCGTTCCCCATGGAAAAATATACAAAAGAGGCTTCCATAGCGTAACACAATTTAACAATTTTATTAAAAGTAAAGAAACACACTTACAGTGTAGTAGTATAAAACTCGTTTAAAACCAAATGCCGGCCGGCTTCAGACTGCTGCCCGTTGCTTCCGGGATCAGCGAGGATGGTGGTGACGTCAGCACGCAGCTCCTCCCTACGCCGATTCGTCAAAACTGACGTCTTCCAGGGGCACGGGCGGCGTGCTGACTCACCACCTATAAATATCCTACCAACTAGACGGAACGCCCCCTTCTGAGATCAAGGTGTCCCATATTTGTGTCGCCATCTTAAGAATGGGCAAACGCCCTTCCTCGAGGGAAACTTGTGTGTTATTATAGTTAATCAATGAAGATATCTTCAATGTACTTTAGACCGCGTAATGGCCGTTTAAAAGTGTTAATCAAAAAAAATTCTACATAAAAAAGGTTTACTAAAAGGCAATCTTCCCGATCACCCCATATAAGGGCGATAGAGGTTGAACGTCAAAAATTAAATCCTTAAAGCCCAAATTTTTATGTAACGGCCTGGGTATTCAAACGAACACAGACCCACCATTGCTATATGCCCCACGGTGCTCAATGCTATCACAATGCGTATACCAATAAAAAAAGGGCACAACATATATACATGGGGGTCTCACCATGCTCACAGACAGTATTAAATGCATGTATAGCAGATCCCAAATTACTGGATGGATACAAAATGGTTGTTCTATTTGAAACTAATACTTTTATTAATTAATCATCCCCCAAGGTTGCTTAGCAACCTGGGGTAGCCAAGAACTCCGAAAGTTCTGTGTAGTGATTCTAATAGGGGTGAATAATCAATTAATTAATCCTATCTCCAATCATAGAAAATGGGAACGGGAGATCCCTCCATATGTTCCCTTACATTGATGTTATTGAGAAAAAGGGTTTTATATTGTTATCTCAAAAAAGTTTTAGATAACCAAATGCCCATGGGGTTGGGACCCAACTGACACATTGGCATGTGTAATCAACCAATGTGATAAAATGGAACTCTACAGCCCCATTAACACAAGTGTTCCCCTAACGTATACCTTTACATGAGGTGCCCAATATTAAATTTAACTCCCAAAACAGGTCAGCCATGAGCTCAGAGTGGGGCCAAGATATAGATTTCTAACCATTATCAATAAAGGCATTAACATCTGTGTCAATATTAAGGCCGTGAGGGGTATAACACCGGACCCGATGGATCCATGCCATTTCTAGTCTGGATAGTTCCCTGACTAAAGAGCCACCCCTCCAATGAGCGCTATACCTATCTATCCCCAGAAACAGAGTATTTGCAGGGTTGCGGTTATGATATAAAGCATAGTGTTTGGACACAGAGTGGAATTGAAAGCCATTTTTAATGTTAGTGATGTGTTCCCCCAGGCGGACTTGCATAGGCCGTTTAGTCCTGCCTATACATTGCAGCCCACACGGGCATTGCAATAAATATACAAACCCCTTCGAGCTACACGTAATAAAGGGCTCTATTTTATGTACCCTAGATGTACTGTGAGAGATGAAAGACTCGGTTTTCCTCTGTTTGCTTTTATTGAATGAGCAAATCTGACACCTACGACACTGATGGTAGCCCGAAAGATTCTGAAAGAACGACACCTTTTGAGTGGGTGGATCCACCACATTCGGGGCAATCCTGTCCCGAAGAGATGGAACTCCCCTAAAAACGATCTGTGGTTTCTCAGGTAGAATAGTTCTGATAACTCTATAATTTCCCAGTAGATGCCAATGCTTGCGTAGAATGCTTTTGATTTGGCGATGTTGTGTGGAAAAGGTGGTGATAAACGGTAAAGTGGGTCCCTTATTATCTTCCCTAGGGACCTCATTCAACAAAGTGGCTCTAACTTGTAGCTTTAGCTGAACACTGTGCACTACACTAACTTGTAGTTTTAGCTGAACACTGTGGAGAGGTCACACTAAACTAACTTGTAGCTTTAACTGAACATTGTGAGGAGGACGCACTACACTAACTGTAAATAGTCTAGCTGCCTGACTGTGGTACTAATAGGATCAAAAGAACACCAGCAATTTTCTTCAGGTAGCTGTAAATACTGCAACAAGACAAGCCTGCCTGTGAGTAGGAAGATAATAGGAACGGATCTAGCTAAACTGAATACAGTGTATATATATATATATATATATATATATATATATATTTATATATATATATATATATATGCAACACCTGGGATGCATATATATACACAATACACTATAAGTGCAGCTAACTCACTGACTGTCCTGCGTAATCTAGCTAACTCAAATGAAATGACACTGTCTCTCTCTATCTAAGCACGCCGGAACACGCTACACTGGGCCACCGTGCAGGCGGCCTTATATAGTGTGGGGCGTGTTCTAAACCCCCTGAGCCATAATTGGCCAAAGCCACCGTGGCTTTGGCCAATTACAGCTCTCTCTACTGACGGCGCTGTGATTGGCCAAGCATGCGGGTCATAGTGCATGCTTGGCCAATCATCAGCCAGCAATGCACTGCGATGCCGCAGTGAATTATGGGCCGTGACGCACCACACGAATTTGGCGCGAACGGCCCATATCGTTCGCAATTCGGCGAACGATCGAACAGACGATGTTCGAGTCGAACATGGGTTCATCCCTAGTAGTGAGTTTGGCTGGCCAGGTATGTCCTTACACCCATAAAATGCCTGAATGTTTAAACCCTGAGCTGTGTTATTCAACTGTAAAGCTGTGCATTGCTGAAAGTTCTCTGACCATCTCCTGTATAATGTCTACAGTCTCTGATTGTCTCCTGCAGTATGTCCGCAGTCTCCGATTGTCTCCTGCAGTATGTTCGCAGCCTCTGATTGTCTCCTGCAGTATGTCCGCAGTCTCTGATTGTCTCCTGCAGTATGTCTGCAGTCTCTGGTAATCTCCTGCAGTATGTCAACAGTCTCTGATTGTCTCCTGCAGTATGTCCGCAGTCTCTGAACCTCTCCTGTAGCATGTCTGCACTCTCTGACACTCTCCTGTAGTATGTGTATTAATGTGCCCCTTTACTTGCTCAATTATTTGGGATTACTCCACTGCTCAGTGAGAGGTAATGATGTGCATTAACCTCTAGCAACCAATCAGCGAACAGTAGTGATCTGCTTTAATCTCTAGCAACCAATCAGTAAGTGATAATGATGTGCTGCAACCCCTAGCAACCAATTAGTGAGCTCTAATAATGTTCATTAACCTCTAGCAACCAGCAACCAGAAATTATGTGTTGTAACCTCTAGAAACCAGCCAGTGAGCAGTAAGGATAGGCTGTAACCTCTGGCAAACAATTGCAATCGCTGTGTGATCTGCTGCAGTAAACTGATTTTGAGTCTACCTGCTATTTTTTGTATGTCTTAGAATGGAGGGGGGGGGCCCAAGAAAATGTTTGCCCAGGGCCCAATCAAAATAAAGACGACCCTGACCAGGTCCCAATCCTTTCCACCAAACATGGATTCAGAAGACAGTGAGGATGAAGAAATGGGAATGGACTGGCTGTGGCAATCTATTATGTCAGAGACTGACACTCTCCTTTCTCCCAGAGAAGCTGATATGGGAACCCTCAGGCCTGAGGTTTCCGGAGTTCATTCCACAGAGCCAACCCTTGACAAGCCAAGGAGACTTTCTGAGTTTCCCGACTGTAGAGGACATAGACGCTCCCCAACTTTCTGTAGCATCAGAGGAAGAGGCTACTATACCCAAAACCCCTGAGCCCAAAAAGCAGAGGAAAGCGAACAATTCATCCACCAAAAAGGCTGACATACAATACTTTAGGATGCACAACCTGCCGACCCTTCCCACTACAGATTTGGTGGAGGGTGACTCCAACTTACTCTCTGGCACATCTAGGTGGGCTATCCCGATATTGGTGCTTTGTGGGCAAGACAACCTCACCTCTTATGACAAATGGTGGGAGGTTCCCGTGCCAGGTTCATATGTGCATGCAGATTGTTTCCATACATGTATAACCTGCTTTTGCTTCCTGATGCATTTTGAAAGCATGTAACAGGTTGCTGACATTATATGTTGGTAGACTCTGTCCCTCATTTGGGGTCCGAAGGTTCCTTGGTGTGGGGAGTGTCTAACAGGCATTCTGTCATTGGCCCCATTCAGGACATGCATAGATTATAATACAAGCCTCTTTGATCGAACCAAACATGCAGTTTCTCCTTTTGGCCACAAGATGGAGATAGGAGGATTCTGACCCTTCCTTCCTGCCTGAACATGAGGTGACAGAGAGGACACTGGGAAAAAGGGGGAGTTTTCTGGAGTGCTGAGGTGACTGAAGAGAGAGAGACAGGTTTCCACACAGCACTACAGAGAGAGACAGGCTTCCACACAGCATAACAGAGAGAGTGCTGTCAGCAGAAGAGAGAGTGGAGGAGAGGTGACAGGACTGTGTGGTGAAACGCCATCTGAAAGAGAAATAGACACACTGTCTAGCGGCACCTGCTAGCCACCCTTTTCCTAAAACCACTGTGAGAGTGCTGACAGGAGGTTGAGAGGAGTCAGGAACAGTGACAACTACATGGTTCCCCACTGTTCAGCCTAGGCACCCTGCTCAGCAACCCAGTGCTGCCCAACTGAGACAACCCACACCGCTTCAGGGATCGCAATATCCATCCAGGTGTCTAGTCGGCTGCTGTCCGGTCACCTCGCCAGTTTAGCTACCAGCCATCCTGATCGGCCGGAGGCTTACAACATTGCCAGGAGCCTGAACCAGCATTGCAAATCTCCATTGTGTCATCGCACAGAGGATTGGTGAGCTGGTGTAAACCCAAACATCCTTCTTAACACAGTACAGACACTGCATGTAGACACCTATTCCCCTTTCTAGTGTCAGAGGATGATTGTTTGGAGCTGCCACATTTAGCCACTACCTAAAGGAATATCCTAGATGATTACCATCTCTATTTTGCTTGATTAAACCTACTCTCTCTACAAAGGGCCCCAACGTTTGCTAGCAGAAGATACTAGTACTAGTTCACCCCAGGACCTGTAATTTTACGGAACTGTGCTTACTGTACCTGTTAACCCATTTCTTCATATGTTTTTGTGTTGTTACTTTCAATGGTGATTGTGGCCCAGAAGGAGCTGAGAAGTTGACAAACCTTCTCTCCTCCTTCTCAGCGCCTGTGCAATAGACATGTAGATTATTGGGCTTTGTTTTTTATATTTACAGTTGCTAAATATTAGATGTTGTAATTTCTATTGTATTAATACTCTGCAGCAAAGTCTAACAGTGCTGTAAGTTTCCACATGTCTTTCTGTGATAATATACTTAACTTATTTATCACTACCAGGTGTTTCTGTCTGTTTCTGGTAACAATGCACAGCCAGGATATCGGTATTTTCTACTTTTATTTGTGAAAGTGTTTGATTTTATATCTAACAAGGTGTGCCAGAGGGGCTGAGTTTGTTCTTGGAGTTGGGATGGAAGACAGAGGACCCAAAATGTAACCAGCGGCTTCTCCGGGGGTGGCGCTACACTATATAAACAACAACAAAAAAATTAGAAAAAAAGAGATATTTCTCTCTCTTATAACCAGTGGCGGCTGGTGGGTTTTTCTTTTGGGGGGGTAAACAGGCATTCCCCCTCTAGGCGGCCGGCGGCATGGCACTGACAGCACCCCCTCCCCAGGCGGTCCACGGCACCACTCACCCCTCCGGGAGGCCGGCAGTCAGGCACCTACCCAGTCTAGGGCTGGCAAGCTGTGGTGTCCTCTCCTCCTCTCATGGGGTGCGGGCAGCGGCTCGGGTGTCTGCTCCTCCTGCGGCTTCCTCCGCCGTGTGTTTCCTCTCTGTTTCTCCCAAGCACTAGGCATTCAATAGGATCGCCTGATGCTTTGGCCAATTGGGAAACAGGTCTCACGACCTGCCTCCTGATTGGTGGGGAGGAACTTTAGTGTGAAAATTGCAAAAATTAATTTGCTATCATCACACAACTGGGTGGGATCAGAGCACAGTGCTCTGCGCCCGAGCCCACCCTTTTTTTAAGTCATTTTAGAGCCTCTGGCTCTAATCAGGTTCTTCAAAAAAAAAACACTCCCCCCATTGGAATCCATAGTCCAGCGCCCTGATATGTAGATCAGGGAGTCGGACGCATGGAGAGGGGGAGCGCCATCCGTGCGCCCTCTGTGGATGGGCCGTCACTGGTTATAACACATATCCAATAAAATCAAATTTTTTCATAAATGTAGGCCAAAATGTAATCTGCTACATGTCGTTGGTAATAAAAAATACCAATAAGTGTATATTGATTGCTTGTGTGACAGTTATAGCCTCTGCAAAGTTGCAAACCATGATAGATATATATATATATATATATATATATATATATATATATATATATATATATGAAAATTCATCAATCCTGATGTGCTGGCGGCCTAACTCATTTTGACCCTTTTTTGGAAAGTAGACAGTATTTATGTTTCTGGCGTTGGGACTGGATTTGTTATATGAAATCTACTGTGTACCTTTGTACCATTGGAATCTATTTTTATTAATAAAGGGTCCTATGATAATGCACTAGGCTGGCGCACCTTCTTCTTTTGTTTTCATTCTAGTTTTGATCATCCCAGATCTGAAGTGGGCAGCAAGGTCTGTGTGATGCTGAGGTTTCCAGTAGTGGTTGGCCCTACCCTTGCCTGACAAGATTGAAGAGTAGCCTGTTATTGGACTCACGACTTGAGGTCCTTTCATTACTGATGTGCTGACAAGTGTGTTTATTTTGTTTATAAAGAGTGCAGTGCTTGGGAGTATGTCATGTACAGTGCAGTTTACAGAGTGCAGTGGCCATGAGTAAGTCATATACAGCCCAATGTAAAACATCAGTAAAACAGTACAGAACACAACAACTTGTGATTATCTTCATAGACAAAATCTCTCACAGTCAATTCCAGGGTAACTCTGGTAATATAGATGAACCACTGGAGAGATCCAAGGCCCGAGAACAAAGGGCCCTCCCACTAAAACTGGAGCACTCTGGTAGTACTTGAGTGTGAGCTCTCCACAGTAGCTGGGTCTTTTGTGGAAGCCATATGCTATTAGGTTCCTGCCTGGCTGTCCACATGGCAGTTCTGACAGTGGAGGGCCTCTCATGGCTGCAGATTACTTGCTTAACTACCTCAGCCTCATCGGGTGTGTACTGTCTGAGCTCCTGGGAAGTAGGGAGGCAGAAAAATTAGAATTTCCCTGGTTGTGTCCACAAACTCAATTGTGGGAAAAGTAGTTAAAGGGGCCTTTACCTGCATCTGAGCATGGTCAGTAAATGGCATTTTGCTACTCTCCACCCCAGTTGAAATTGCTGTCCCTGGCAAGTTTGCAGACCATACAAATTCAGATTGCACCAGGTGTACAGAGGGTCTCCTGAACTTCTCAGAGTCTTTTTTTTACACACTGTTAATCACCCAGTTTTGTTTCCTGATTGCCTTCTCAACTCGAATTTTTGCTGTTACCAACTTATTAACTACTTTACAGGAAATTCAGGAGAATTTGATTGATACTTTGAAGGAGATATTGCAGATCACTCCATACTTTTTATGTGGGTGACAAAGTTTGGTTATCTACCAAATGTTTGCTAAGTTGGGTCAAAAGTTTGTGGGACCCTCCAGATTTCTGCTTAAATCAATCTGGTCACCTTTCCCTTAAAACCTCCTGACAGTACAAAGATTCACCATGTTTTTTGCATATCACTACTCAAATCATTTTTAATGAAAATCCTTTTTCTGGTAGAATTCTCCCAGCCCCGCCATCCATTGAGGTACAGGTTGAAAAGAAATTGTGGTTGAAAGAATTCATGATTCCAGGATCTTTAGGAACAAATTACAATATCTGGTTCAGTAGGAAGGATACGGACCAGAGAATATTTTTAGGAACCTGAGGAGAATGTTCATGCCCCCAGATTGATAAGAGAATTCCATCAGAGGTTTCCTCAAAAAGCTGGCCCTAAGACATCCAGGGACCATCTTGGAAAGAAGGGAGTATTGTCAGGATCCAGATATGAACCTGGGACCTCTCTGGTGTCCTGCTGTGTCTCTTTTTGCTATGCCACCTGAGATGCTTGAAAGCTCCCTGCCTGATATTTCTTGGACAACCTTAGTTTGTTATATGTGTAGCGCTTCCCTGTAGGAGACGCTTGATTAAAAAAGGTTCACCCTGTGAGTGCAGCCAGGTGGGAGGCATTCAAGCCCGACAGCCAAGCAACCAGCATTTATAGCAGTCACTCGCAGTCAGAGAACAGTTAATTGAATTTTTTTTTTATATTTGTTAAGCGATTTGAACTTGGATGGGGTATGGGAAAGGTCCAGGACACTATTAATCCATTAATTTTATACATTATGGACTCTGTTACTTTAAGTAATCTTCAGACTGCCCAAGAGAAGCCTCTCTTAAGTGGCTCAGTCTCTCTTTCACAACACCTGTATTTCCACTCCTCTTCACATCTCACAGTTTCTGGATGCAGTACGACACAGTTCTATAGCAAGAGGTATGATCCCTCCTGCGATCTCTGGAAACTAGCTGGTCCCTGTGCCTGTCTGCTTCTATCCCCTCTTCTGGCTATAGAAGTACAAACAAACAGATGCCCCACTATACCTGATCCTTGTTTCTAAGGGGGATGGTTACTCACAGTACAGCTCGCTAGGGTGCCTGCTCTTCACCAGCCTTAGGAATGCCAGCAGCCAGTCCTGACTGGACAGAGGTGGTCACCTCAACCACACATAGTCAGAGGTAGCACCTCGCTCCACTAGGGGGCCCCCTCTTGGCTCAGCATTCCATCACTTCATCTCCATCTCTCCACATAACTCCTCATGTGGCAGGCCCCAGCAGTATATATGTGGTGCCCCCCCCCCCATCAAGCTCTCAGCTTGGGATTGGCCAGGACTTCCACGGTGGTGCCAAGCAGTGGCTCTCTTCCCTGTCAGTCAGTCCCTGGGGAAACCCTGTAGATTTCTACCAAGGCTGCTCAGGGGCACCCAGCAAAGCCAGCCCACATGGGTCTACCCTGCCTACCAAAAAACAAAAAGATGAACTATTTACAGACACTATTGCTACACATTTTTTTGGTGAATCTTGAACTCCTTGCTCCTCCCATGAACTTTCAATTTACCAGTAAGCTATGTCTCCACTTCCAGATTATTGTGCTCTCTCCAGCTGACATGTTGACTCTTTGCACACTTACTGCTGTCCTTACCATCGCTACTTTTGTTATTGACCCTTGGCATGTGCATCAACTACGCCTCTGCCTGATCTTATCTAGCTATTACTCCTTATTGACCTTTTAGGCATTTGTCGACTGCACTTACTTCTGATCCCATGCAGCTACTACTCGTTACTGACATTTTGTCTTGTTCATCAACTATGCTTTTGCTTGCTCCCTATTTGTTTTATCTGCTACCTAACCCCCACTTGCTCTCTGCATGCTAGGGCAATCCAGAGAGCCGCGACCTGGCATGAGCATGCAGCAAAACCCCTCTCCACCACCAGGAGTTCTGGTGAAGACCGGCTAGTGCTTAGACCCTGCCCCTCGGGTGAGCCCACTTCATCCGCTAGGGGAATCTACTTATGTATTCAACCAGAAAACTATTGCTTGAACCTCTGTACTGCTGCAACCAGTGACCTCCATCCTGATCCCAGACATATCAACAGCGGGAGCATGGACCTGAGCTGGTTGACCACTGGGCTTTATACTATTGTTAGGATCTGTGGCTTCCCCAGGGGGTCCTAATGATAATGTTCAAAGAGCTGGGGTTATATCTTAATAAAAACCTATTGAAAGTGAAAGAGCTGGGGTAGCCACCATTGAACTTTGACAGGTACCCCCTTATGGGCCTCTCTGTGTGTCCCAGTGGGTTTGATTATTTTACAGTATAGGACTCTCATTTTTGCATGGGTTCCTTCTCTATCAATATTGTAGACTGAAATATCTAGAATAGGATGTTTAGGGACAACTGTAGGATCTTCTACCCTCTTTTTGCCACCATGACATAGGGATGGAAGCACACAAGCTAAGGTAGCATACGGTTTATTAAATGTATATTGGTTTTATATTGCAGGGTGACCCCTGCTTGACACTTTGGACTTTAATAGTTTTAATTGCCCAACAATATTATATCTTGGTTGCAGACGCCTGGGTTCTGCATTCCCGGGAGCTGCAATGTGTGGTTTGGCCCCTCCCTCCGCCTCCCTCCTACGAATCTGGGTCGATGGGTGGCGCCACCCACACATCGACACCATGTTCCATGCACTCAGCGCACCATATGATGCCATGGGCTGACGTGCGGCGTCCCCAGGCGCCGCACGCCGCTGTGCCTCTGTTTCCCAACGTTTGACACGAAGGAGGATCTTGGGCGCCAACTGCTGAGTGATGCCAGGCATCCGTGTGTTGGTGCCGTCCCTCCTCCCTCTGCTTCATAACGCAGCGTGGCATTGGCGGCATACCGTGGCTATCCTTGGCCTCTAGGACTGCATGCTGGTGGAGCACACATCCCATTTCTTTTTTCAGTTCTTCACATACTGGTCCCCATTATCTCCTTTTGAGATGCAAGGTAAACACTTTTTTACACTTTTTTGTTAGTGAGGTTTTTTCACCAAGTTTTGTGTTTTTCACTTCCCCACCAACCCGGGTTGGTGTGATACACCATTTAGCACAGCCTTTTACCTGGCTTGGGCAGACGCTGCCCAAGGACAGTTTTCATACACTAACACAATCACTTCTTTTATTTTACAATACATTCACTGGAACTGGCATTTACATTTCACCATCAATCAATCACCAACAGGGAACCACATTACCACTGGTGTTCCTCATGCTGCGGCCCTGGGCTTCGGTGTGGCCATGTCTATGCGGCCTCAGCTCCCATGGGAGGTTTGATATCCCTATGGCATCTTCAACCTTCAATCATACTACCTAAATGCTTACTTTTAACTGTAGGTAAGAGTGTTTAGCAATACCCTTGCATTTTCGCTCTTAATTCCTCTGTGTCCAGCAATTGTTCACTTTGTAATCTTTTACTCTTCTATTATAGACCGTTGCACATGCAACTGCTCCTGATGAGTGGGAATCCCCAGTAGAGCCCTAGCCTTATGCTACACCACATAATCACGTGATCTTGAGACTCCGCAACAAGTGATATTAATTTTGTCATTAATGTTTACCAATTTATTGTTATTTTTTACATGATTGTTGTTGTTCATGAATTAGCATAATCGCACTATCGTGTACCAATGTTTCTATTATCCATAGACTGGTTATGAATTATGTCATTATCAACTCAATCATGTTGCTCATGAATTAGCATAATTGCATTATCATGTACCAATATATCTATTACCCATAGTTTGGTTATGAATTATGTCATCATCATGCATAATAGATTGTAAAGATTTTACTAAATTCCATCATGTTTTTTTTTGTGATTCAATGTATATGTTTTTGGAATCCATGATCATGTGATTTTTATTTTTCTATACGCTCTTAGCTGTGCTTCATTTAAAGTCCCAACCTTTCTTTTTGATACTTTTTGTATACAACTGGGCGTTTACAATTTTCCATGTTAGTGTGAGACTTTATTTTGAACTGTTTTCCCAAGTTAAAGGTCAAACTCCAACATTTCCATCTTTCTTTGCTCCACCTATGACTAATCTTTAATAATTTGTTGGACCTCAGACAGGTGTTGTTTCCACTCCCAAATCCAAAATGTTGGAGTATGTTCAAGTTCTTCTCTGGACACTGTTACCAATAGGTCTGTGGGTCTGCCAAGAATATGGCCAAACATAATGTGTTAGAGTGAGCGGCCTGTCACGTAATGTACTGTATGGTTGTTTTTACAGACCACTTTGGCTCAGTTTTGCTAATTTCTCACAAACTAAGCCTTACAGCAGTTGTATCAGGGTGTGATTGACTACACAATATAATATGTGACTTTTTGATGCCTGGTGAGTGGCACATTCTTGGGAGAACTCACTTTCAAAACACTTCACTTAGATATATTTACTTTTCTTATCTTACAGTCAGGTCCATAATTATTGGGACATCAACACAATTCTAATCTTTTTGGCTCTATACACCACCACAATGGATTTGAAATGAAACAAACAAGATGTGTTTAACTGCAGACTTTCAGCTTTATTGAGTGAGTATTTACATCTAAATCAGGTGAATGGTGTAGGAATTACAACAGTTTGTATATGTGCCTCCCACTTTTTAAGGGACCAAAAGTAATAGGACAGATTAACAATCATCCATCAAACTTTCACTTTTTAATACTTGGTTGCAAATCCTTTGCAGTCGATTACAGCCTGAAGTCTGGAACGCATAGACATCACCAGATGCTGGGTTTCATCCTTGGTGATGCTCTGCCAGACCTCTACTGCAACTGTCTTCAGTTCCTGCTTGTTTTTGGGCCATTTTCCCTTCAGTTTTGTCTTCAGCAAGTGAAATGCATGCTCAATCGGATTCAGGTCAGGTGGTTGACTTGGCCATTGCATAACATTCTACTTCTTTCCCTTAAAAAACTCTTTGGTTGCTTTTGCAGTATGCTTCGGGTCGTTGTCCATCTGCACTGTGAATCGCCGTCCAATGAGTTCTGAAGCATTTTGCTGAATATGAGCAGATATTATTGCCCGAAACACTTCAGAATTCATCCTGCTGTTTTTGTCAGCAGTCACATCATCAATAAATGCAAGAGAACCAGTTCCATTGGCAGCCATACATGCCCACGCCATGACACTACCACCACCATGCTTCACTGATGAGGTGGTATGCTTTGGATCATGAGCAGTTCCTTTCCTTCTCCATACTCTTCTCTTCCCATCACTCTGGTACAAGTTGATCTTGGTCTCATCTGTCCATAGGATGTTGTTCCAGAACTGTAAGGCTTTTTTAGATGTTGTTTGGCAAACTGTAATCTGGCCTTCCTGTTTTTGAGGCTCACCAATGGTTTAGATTTAGTGGTGAACCCTCTCTATTCACTCTGGTGAAGTCTTCTCTTGATTGTTGACTTTGACACACATACACCTACCTCCTAGAGAGTATTCTTGACTGTTGTGAAGGGTGTTTTCTTCACCAGGGAAAGAATTCTTCGGTCATCCACCACAGTTGTTTTCCGTGGTCTTCCGGGTCTTTTGGTGTTGCTGAGCTCACGGTGCGTTCTTTCTTTTTATGGATGTTCCAAACAGTTGATTTGGCCACACCTAATGTTTTTGCTATCGCTCTGATGAGTTTGTTTTGTTTTTTCAGCCTAATGATGGCTTGCTTCACTGATAGTGACAGCTCTTTGGATCTCATATTGAGAGTTGACAAATGCAAATAGCACACTTAAAAATGAACTCTAGATCTTTTATCTGCTCCTTGTAAATGTGATAATGAGGGAATAACACACACCTGGCCATGGAATAGCTGAGCAGCCAATTGCCCCATTACTTTTGGTCCCTTAAAAAGTGTGAGGCACATATACAAACTGTTGTAATTCCTACACCGTTCACCTGATTTGGATGTAAATACCTTCAAATTAAAGCTAAAAGTCTGAAATTAAAGCACATCATGCTCGTTTCATTTCAAATCCATTGTGGTGGCATATAGAGCCAAAAATATTACAATTGTGCCGATGTCCCAATATTTATGGACATGATTGTATATTATTTCCTATATTATGGCAAATCATATCTTCTAATTTTTTTGGACTTACATTATTACAAGCTATGTAAATTGAACAAAAGAGGATGTTAATTTTTGGATGCTCATACCCAGTATTGACAGGCTTCTGGTCCTCTACAGGTATAATACCTTTACAGTGCTGATGGCAGCCCTATTTGCATTGACCACTGTTCCTGGAGGAGCCTTACAGCCAAATTTCCACACCACAAAGAGTACAGATCTACATCTTCCCACATGTTTGTGGATTTGGAGAGCAAGCCAGAGAACCCTGACAAAATTCACACAATCATGTGGGGGACATGAACATCAGAAAGTTCAGAGATATTGGGAATTATTGTGAATCCTTGCTTCAGCGGGAAAATCCAGTAACACATAGGGGTTGATCTACTAAAGGCAAATAGACTGTGCTTTTTGCAAATGCAGTTGCTCTCTACAAAGTGCAGTTGCTCCAGAGCTTAGTAAATGAGGCAAAGCTTCACTATGCAAAGAATATCCAATCACACGCAAGACAAAAAAAACACAGCGTTTTTGCTTGCACATGATTGGATAATTGAAGTAAGCAGAGCTTCCCCTCATTTACTAAGTTCTGGAACAACTGCAGTTTGTAGAGTGCGACTACACTTGCACAATTTATTTTCCTTTACTAAATCAACCATAACTGAAAATTACTAAGACCCTGCTGCGATTCTGCCCTAGATTCCAAATTGAACTGCAATGCTGGCAAAACACAGCTCGCGTGTTCAGGTGCCATTCCGTTTTGCTGCGTTTGTCATGCCATAAATAGCGCAGTAATCATGGAAAACCACATTGCGTGAAGCTTGTTGCCCAAAAGAAGCTCCTTTTTTGGGTGACAAGCTTTGTGTGATGCGGTTTTAGAGCGATTGCAATGAGATTTGAGATTTATCAAGCAAAAATCGCAACAAAACCACACTGTATTTAGGTGCCAATGCAAATGAATGGCACTCAAACACATGATGGGTTTTGTCAGTATTGCAGTGCAATTTGGAATAGCAGGCAGAATTTCAGCAATTCTACCAGTGATCCTGAATCGTTAAATGTGAACGGGGCTTTAAGCTAGTAGGATCATGTTAGCAAGTGCACAGGGGATAGAATTTTTAGGGCAACCATCCTATAAGTTTTTTAAGAGAAAGACCTAAAAGTTAAACCATATTTATAATGTAGACTGATGCTGTGCAGGGTGGAGCTTGTCCTGCAGGTTGTTCTGTTCATAATGCTAAAGAGAACGCTCTGGAACAGGAGAAAAGTGCTATCACATGACTTGGCCAAGATTTCCTCTTCCTCCCAACACTTTTTAAAAAAAACATTTTGAATGAGAAAGGACATTGCTTGCTATAGAGTACCTAAACACATCAAGCAGAAAGCACACTTGTAATCAGTGGTGGTCCATCCATTAGGGGCACACAGGTGCCACACACCTATCCATGTGTCTGGCCCCCTGATCCACATACAGTGCGCCAGATCATGGATACCAATGGGGGGGGGGTTTGAAGCATGTAATTAGAGCCAGAATATTTGCTATTCTCACACTGATTCTTCTCCCTGCCAATCAGGAAGCGGGTCGTGAGACCCGTTTCCAATTGTCCGAAAGGAGAAGTGATCTTATTGGCCGGGGGGAGGGAGGAGACGTGCAGCAGGGGAGAAACAGGAGAAGACTGACTGACCCACCAGCCGCTACTTCAGGGATGGCTCACCATCCAGCATCCAGCCCTCCCCAGTTCGAGGAGGGGAGATTGGAGTCTGGCCATGACACAGGTAAGGTGACGGCGGCAGTGGGGGGGGGGGTGTTCCCTGCGTTAATGTTCGTCCTCCCCCCCCACGAATTATGGAGCCACTGCTTGTAATTTTATGTTATAAAAATATGCCAGAGGATTTTTTTAGAATAGCACTGGTATGGCCGCTGTTAAGTTCTACTTTAAAATTACAACAGGTACATAGGGATGATGCTAAATATTGCTCCGCAGGACTTTGACTAGTTCAAGCAAATTTTTATTAAATCTCAGAATTTTGAGGCAATACACTCAATTGCATCATAGATACATGTGTTTCCTGGGATCCACAGACACCCTTACAGTATTTCAAAGAATGTAATAATTTGAGTACCTACCACCTTCTCTCATTGATGTACATATTACCTGTTCAAATGGGAAAAAGAGTTATACTGCAAACTTCTGTCTGACCAAAAACTTTAAATCTGCACCTGACTCATGTCAAGCATGAAAATGCAAGATTTCTGTTACAAATTTATATCCAAACTGTATAAAACTCCAACAAAATCATGTACCCAAGCTTTTCCCACCTTGCTGGCATGGCTGTGCTGAAACATGTTCCTTTATGGTGGTATTGTCCAAAAATTCAGGAATCACACCCTGAATAGAGAAAATATTGCCACAGCCTGTTACCCATGACCCGCTGCAACTCTTATATCAAGACACACAAATTTTCATCAAGTCCTATAAAAATAGTGTGTTACCACACCTACTAAATTCTGCCAAGTGTCTCATCCCTTGCCTGTAGAAAGAGTAAAGATGTCCTAGTCTACTAGAATGGAAAGGAGAGGTAGATAATATCATGGAAGCAGAAAGATAGGTACTCATAAGCCAGGATAAATACAAAAAGCTCTACAAAGTATGGGCTTGTTATGGGTTATACTATGCCCCGCAGATCACCAAAGTGACTAATACTTTGGATTAGCCTACATAGTTAGTCAGGTTGAAAAAAGACACAAGTACATCAAGTTCAACCAAAAAAAATAAAATAAATACAATCCCACAATCCTACAGCAGGGGAAAAAATTCCTTCTTGATCCCCCGAGAGGCAATCGGATTTTTCCCGGATCAACTTTACCTCTAAATGTTAGTACCCAGTTATATTGTGTCCATTTAGGAAAGAATACAGACCTTTTTTAAAGCAATTGACTGAGCTTGCCAGAACCACCTCTCTCGAGGGAGTCTATTCCACATTTTCACAGCCCTTTATGCCCCGTACACATGATCGGACATTCCGACAACAAAATCCATGGATTTTTTCCGATGGATGTTGGCTCAAACTTGTCTTGCATACGCACAGTCACACAAATCTTGTCGGAAATTCCGAATGTCAAGAACGCGGTGACCTACAACACGTACAACGAGCCGAGAAAAATGAAGTTCAATAGCCAGTGCGGCTCTTCTTGATTCCAAGCATGCTTGGAACTTTGTGCTTAGGAATTGTTTACACACGATCGGAATTTCCGACAACGGATTTTGTTGTCGGAAAATTTGAGATCCAGATCTGAAATTTTGTGTGATGGAAATTCCGATGGAAAATGTCCGATGGAGCCTGCACACGGTCGAAATTTCCGACAACAAGCTCCCATTGAACATTTTCAGTTGGAAAATCCGACCGTGTGTACGGGGCATAATTGTGAAGAAACCTTTCTGTATTTGGAGATGAAATCTTTTTTCCTCTAGACGTAAAGAGTGCCCCCTTGTCCTCTGTGATGACCGTAAAGTGAATAACTCAACACCAAATTCACGATATGGACCACTTATGTGTTTGTACATGTTGATCATCTCCCCCCTTAATCTCCTCTTCTCAAGAGGGAATAGATTCAGTTCTTCTAATCTTTCCTCATAGTTGAGCTCCTCCATGCCTCTTATCAGTTTGGTTGCCCTTCTCTGCACTTTCTCCAGTTCCCCGATATTCTTTTTGAGAACTGGTGCCCAAAACTGAACTGCATATTTCCAGATGAGGTCTTACTAATGATTTGTACAGGGACAAAATGCTATCTCTCTCTCTGGAGTCCATACCTCTCTTATTGCAAGAAAGGACTTTGCTCGCTTTGGAAACCGCAGCTTGGCATTGCATGCTATTATTGAGCTAATGATCTACCAAAACCCCCAGATCATTCTCCACCATTGATTCCCCCAGTTTTACTCCCCCTAGTATGTATGATGCATGCATATTCTTAGCCCCCAAGTGCATAACTTTACATTTATCAACATTAAACCTCATTTGCCACTTAGTTACCCTTAGTGCATTGAGGTCGGCATGTAAATTGGAGACATCCTGTAAGGGCATTATTCCACTGCATTGCTTAGTGTAATCTGCAAAGACAGAAATGTTACTTTTAATCCCAGACCCTATATCATTTATAAAGATATTAAAAAGTAAGGGTCCCTGCACTGAGTCATTAACCACTACTCTCTGAATTCTGTCTTTTAGCCAGTTTTCTATCCATTTACAAATTGATCTTTCCGAGCCTGTAGACTTTACCTTACACATGAGCTGTGTGTGGGGAACTGTGTCAAACGCTTTTGCAAAGTCCAGGTATACCACGTCCTCATAAAAAGAAATCAGGATTGTTTGACAACTTCTGTCTTTCATGAATCCATGCTGTCTGTTGCTTAAATTATATTTTTCAAGAACTCCTCTATGTAGTCTTTTATTAAACTCTCCAGTATCTTCCCTACTATAGAAGTTAAACTAGCAGGTCTATAGTTACTTGGTAAGGACTTTGATCCCTTTTTAAATATGGGCACCACATTGGCCCTGCACCAATCCAGTGGTACCATTCCAGTTATTAACGAGTCCCTAAAAATGAGAAACAATGGCTTTGAAATGACAGAGCTCCATTCTTTTAGGATCTGTGGGTGGATACCATCTGGTCCAGGTGCTTTATCCACCTTTATTCTGTCTAAGTATTTCTGGACCATATCATATAATACATGGTGTACAGTATATAATACATTGCAGTCAGTGTACAGTATATAATACAGTGCAGTCGGTGTACAGTACATAATACAGTGCAGGTGATGTACAGTATATAATACAGTGCAGTCGGTGTACAGTATATAATACATTGCAGTCAGTGTACAATATATAATACAGTGCAGGCGGTGTACAGTATATAATACAGTGCAGTCGGTGTACAGTATATAATACATTGCAGTCAGTGTACAATATATAATACAGTGCAGGTGATGTACAGTATATAATACAGTGCAGTCGGTGTACAGTATATAATACATTGCAGTCAGTGTACAATATATAATACAGTGCAGGCGGTGTACACAGAATATAATACAGTGTGTACTGTATATAATACATTGCAGTCAGTGTACAGTATATAATACAGTGCAGTCAGTGTACAGTATAAAGTGCAGTGCAGAGTATATAATACAGTGTAGTGAGGTGTGAAAAAAAAAATCATGTCTGGAAGGCCACCAAGGAGAGACAGATGCTCACAGGCCACTAAAAGAGGGCAAGCAGCCTCTGTGTCTACAGTGAAAAGTGGTGGTCGCGGACATGGTGCATCCTTTGCAGGTGGAGCACGCTTGTCCTTTTTTTCTGCTGCTGGCCCATGTTATTGAGCCACAACATGCAAAAGAGTTGGTGGAGTGGATAACGAAACTGTCCTCATCCTCCTCATTCTCTGTCACCCAGGCTCATACTAGTTTGCCTTCCAACGTAGTTACCAAAGCAGCCTATTCCACCGGCTCCTTGTCCACAGTTACTCCTTCCATAGCCCCACCATCATGCACAGAGGAATCAGCAAAATTATTCGACCATAGTGTCGGTTACATACTGCTGGAGGATGTGCAGCAATTTGAATTCTCCGATGTTAGTTCCCAGGTTGAGAAAGGGAGTAATGTGAGCCTAGAGAGACGGGGTGCCACAGAAGGACAAGAAACTAGAAGTCATGTTCCCCCAGCTGCAGCATACTGCCAAGTTTGCTCCAGTGATGAGGAGGGAGGGGATGATGAGATCACTAACTGTACTTGGGTGCCTGAGAGAACAGAGGAGGAAAGTGAAGAAGAGGAGGCACAACTCCAACAAGGCAGGATGTCCTCCGGGGGCCGGCTTAAGGGCAGCCACCCTATTGCATCACACCACAGAGCTCCACAGGTGCAGTGCACTGCTGACTCCCCACTGACTTCCAAAAAATCATTGGTGTGGGCTTTTTTCAACACATGTGCAGCAGGCCGCAGCGTTGCTGTTTGCAATCTCTGTCTGAAGCGGATCAAGCGTGGCCAGAACACCATCCGCTTGGGCACCATATGCTTGACAAGACATATGACGACCTGCCATGCAGTCCATTGGCAACAGCACCTGAAAGACCCACATCATAAAAAAATGCAAACTTCTCCTTGCTCAACCCCTACTATACCTCAAGTCCTCTCAAAAACCTGCACTGAGAGGAATGAAGGTTTAGCAATAGGTGCCACAAGTACTTGCACCCAGTGCAGTACACCAGCCATTCATTTCACGAGGCAAATTTCGCTACCCCAGTTGCTGAACCATAAAAAAAAATACTGTCCCAGCCATCCACATGCTCAGTGTCTAAATGCTAGCTTGGCCAAATTGCTAGCACTACAACTGCTGACTTTTCATCTGGTAGACTCTGCCCCCTTTTGTGAATTTGTGGAATTTCTTTTTACGTAAGGCCATTCCAGCTGTCACGTACCTTGGAGATGAGCCTGATGTGCAGAGGGAGACCTCTCGTACAGCCCCAATTTAGGGACCACTGGAGTTGAGACAGTGGTCGCGAGAGCACAGTGAGGTAAGAGTGCCTGCGGAGTCTCTTGCTGGAAGAGGTAGCAGCTGATGAGTAGCAGGACCAGCGGATGCAGGTGTGCTGCGGATGCAGGTGTGCTGTGGATGGAGGACAGCGGATGCAGGGGTGCTGCGGATGCAGGACAGTGGATGCAGGTGTGCTGCGGATGCAGGATGGAAGAAGACTGGATCAGAGTCAGACAAGCAAGGTCATACACAGAGGGTCAATCAGCATAAGCAGCAGGCAGAGGGTGGTCAGAGTTTAGGCCGGGTTTGGCAATGGAGAATCAGGCAACAGGCAGGAATAGCAGGGTCAAGCAAGCCAAAGGTCAGGACTGGAGATAACAGCGTGGTCCGGAATCCGGGTCGATACTGGATCGCACAGGATCAGAACACAAGGTACAGCTGCAGATCAGACAGTAGCTGCACCAGTATTTTTGTGCATGCGCACAGTGTTCGCCTGTTAGCGCTAATGTTCCAGCGCAGCCTATGCCCGGCAAGACGGACACCTGTAAATGCATGTCTGTGCATCCCGTGTCCCTGACACCAGCTCTGTACCATCATGTGGGAGGCAATTATTTGGCCTTGTTGGACAGGGTGGTCAGCAGCAAGGTTTACATTACTGCTGACTCATGGTCCAGCAGGCATTGTAAAGGACGTTACCTTTCCTTCACGGCAAACTGGGTAACTCTGCTGGCAGCTGGGAAGGATGCAGGACAGGGTTTAGTGTTGGAGCTTGTTCCGCAACAAGGCCTCCAAAAGCTGGTGGTGATTCTGCCACATCTGTCTGCTCCACCCCCTCCTCTTCTTTTTCCTCTATGGCCTTTTCTGCTGAATTGTCCTCTGAACCAGCAGTGCTTCATAAGCATTCAAGGGGCTATGCAAGCAGTCAGGCTAAAAGACGCCATGTGGTGCTTGAGTTGGTCTGCCTAGGGGACAGGAGCCACACTGGGGCAGAGATTCTGTCAGCTCTGCAGGGGCAGGCTCAGAGGTGGTTGACGCCACTGCAGCTTGAGCCAGGAATGGTTGTATGTGACAATGGCACCAACCTTCTCTCCACCCTCCAAGAGGAACACTTGACACATGTTCCATGTTTGGCACATGTCCTGAATTTGATGGTACAGCGTTTCTTGACCAGGTACCCATGCTTACAAGATCTTCTGAGGCAGGCCAGAAAAGTCTGTGGGCATTTCCAGCGGTCATACAATGCCAGTGCTTGGCTGGCTGGCATTCAACGGGAATACAACCTGCCCACCAACCGCCTTATTTGTGAAATGCCCACCAGGTGGAACTCAGCATTGGCAATCCTTCAGCGGCTGCACACACAGCAGAGGGCCATCAATGAGTACCTGCGCGAGTATGGCATCAGGACAGGCTCAGTGGAGTTTGGCTTCTTTTTGCCACGCCAGTGGCTACTGATAAAGGATGCATGCACTGTCCTGTCACCATTTAAGAATACACAAGGATGGTGAGCAGCAACAATGCATGCATCAGTGACACTGTCCCTCTAATCTTCCCGCTGGAGCACACGCTTTGTGGAATCATGGACAGAGCACTTGAGGCAGAACAGCGGGAGGAAGAGGAGGACTTTCTTTCCTCTCAAGGCCGTTTATGTAGATACCAAACCCACCAAACACACAGGAGGAAGAGGAGAAGGAGAAACCCAAAGCAGTTGTACGTGGCTGGGAGAAGGTAGTTCCTGACAATGTCATCCTTAGTGACCCAGAGGACTCACATGCCTCCTCAAACGTATGCTGCATGGGCTCCATGATTCTGCAAAGCCTGTGAAAGGACCCAAGGATTCTTGGTATCAAGGAGAGGGATCATTATTGGCTGGCAACCCTTCTTGATCCACGTTACAAGGGTAAAGTTGCAGAGCTCATCCTGTCTTCGCAGAGGGAGCAGAAGATGAAACATCTTCAGGACACCTTGAAGAAAAATTTGTGTAATGCTTTTTCAGACACTGGGAGGTTACCACTTCCTGGACAGTGTGTTTCTGAGGCTTCGTTCGATCAGAGGAAGAGCAGTGGAGAAGGCGGCTGGCTGACTGATGCCTTTAAACAATTCCTTATTCCTCAGCACCCAGGGCTGTTTTAGACATGTGCGATTAGTTTTGTACGAATCGGAAATTCATACATTCGTGAGAATCCGAAATCCGAATTTTTATGCATACGAATTTTGTACGAAATACGAAATTTCGTTTACGAACTTCGGATAAATTTATCATAACGAACTTTCGTTATTGTTACAAAAAGTTAATGAACCTAAAACCTAAAAACCCCAGGAAGTCAGCACAGCACAGGGATGGTGGGAGCCCCTCATAATGATAAATTTATCATAATGAACTTTCGTTATTGTTACGAAAAGTTTACAAACCTAACAAAAATTCATATTTCGTACGAATCAGAATTGAATTTCGGACACAAATTACGAATTAATTTTAATACAAAATAGAACGGAACGAAACTAAACGAATTTATTGACGGCGCACATGTCTATTAAGTTTAAGCAACCATCGGCAGCATCTGCATTATATGGTGCAGGA
Organism: Lithobates clamitans; assembly: GCA_037952925.1. Lineage (NCBI taxonomy): Eukaryota > Metazoa > Chordata > Amphibia > Anura > Ranidae > Lithobates > Lithobates clamitans. Next base: position 583,355 of record JBBGZY010001565.1, read on the forward strand.
TTATCTAGGGGCAATGCACTGGGTTACTGGTTCTTGACGATGAACCTCTGGTCAGAATTTGCTCAATATGCAATCGAGCTACTGACCCGTTCTGCATTCAGTGTGCTTTCTGAATGGACATTCAGTGCTGCTTGAGGGTTTGTCACAGATCAAAGAGTGCGCCTGTCCACAGACTCATTTGATAGGCTGACATTTATCAAAATGAATCAGTCCTGGATCAGCAGCTATATAATTGAATTTGCTAGGAATCTGGGATCCCTTGAAGATGCCTATCCCCTATGCTGCCTATCCTCTTTCTGAATCTTGATTATGCTGGCTTCCAACAATATTTTTGGTTTAGAGCACCACCAACACCTAAGGCCCAATTTTTTCTGCACCTGTTTGACAGATGCTTGTAATTTTTACATAGCGGGTGAGGTTGAAAAAAGACACAAGTTCATCAAGTTCAACCTATGTGTGTGATTATCTGTCAGAATTACATTGTATATCCCTGTATGTTGTGGTCGTTCAGGTGCTTATCTAATACTTTTTTTAAACTATTGTTGCTCCCTGCTGAAACCCCCGCCTGTGAAAGGGAATTCCACATCCTTAATATGTGTGAAATACTAATGCGCTACTAGAAGTGCAAACGATTAAAATAATAAAGTGCTTAATGCAAAAGGTGTATACAGCTGCTGAACTTCTATAGTGTTGCCAGCACCAATGAATGTATATAGGACATAGTGAAGCAGCGCTCAATACTCTAAAGCAATACTTAAATATAAAGTGCTAATATATATCTCACATCCCAATGTGCAAACAGTGCAAAACAATATCATTAAAAAATTGTCTAACAAATAAATAACAAGGATGAATAATCCAATAATAAAGTGCATCCAAAATATCAAAGAGTTATAGAAAAATGTGTAGAGTATAGAGTGTATAAATGCAAAAAGTAAGTGCAAAAAGGTAAAAAGGGGGGAAAGGGAGAGGAAAGGGAGTCCAATTATAGATGAAATATGATAGCCTGTAGATGTCCTACTCCAATCCACACCCAGTGTGTGCTAGCCTCTCACCTTAAAAATAGACCCCAGATGGGTCTAGTCGTGCATCAACGAATGTATAACACAGATATGATCTTTTCCTCCTCCATGGATGTATCCTGGACAAATGATCACTGCAGTATCAAGACTGTTTCTCCAAAGGATCCAAGTTCCAGGACCAGCTCCTCTAAGATATTGTCTCCAAGACCACAGGATAGAAGTGAAGAGCCTCCATAGTGTAGTAGTTCAAAATTGGTTTGGTTTATTTAAAAGTATAAGGTAACATGACAATTTAAAATCGCAAAAAACGGCAACAGCAGAAAAATGTGTCAAACACAGGGACTTCCGGTTACGGGCGTAAACCGGAAGGGACGTCACCCAGCTCCTCCCGTGGAAATTCCACATCCTTGCCGCTCTTACAGTAAAGAACCCCCTTTACGCAGTTTAAGGTTAAACCTCTTTTCTTTTCATTTTAATGAGTGACCACGTGTCTTATTAAACTCCCTTCCATGGAAAAGTTTTATTCCTATTGTGGGGTCACCAGTATGGTATTTGAAAAACTAAATCATATCCCCTCTCAAGCGTCTCTTCTCCAGAGAGAATAAGTTCAGTGCTCGTAACCTTTCTTCATAGCTAATATTCTCCAGTCCCTTTATACGTTTTGTTGCCCTTCTCTGTACTTGCTCCATTTCCAGCACATCCTTCCTGAGGACTGGTGCCCAGAACTGGACAGCATACTCCAGGTGAGGCTGGACCAGAGTCTTGTAGAGGGGGAGAATTATCGCTTTATCTCTTGAGTTAATCCCCTTGTTAATGCATGCCAGAATTCTGTTTGCTTTGTTAGCAGCAGCTTGGCATTGCATGCCATTGCTAAGCCTATCATCTACTAGGACCCCCAGGTCCTTTTCCATCCTTGATTCCCCCAGAGATTCTCCCCCAGCGAGTAGATTGAATTCATATTTTTGCCACCCAAGTGCATTATTTTACATTTTTCCACATTAAACCTTATTTGCCATGTAGTTGCCCACCCTATTAATTTGTTCAGATCTACTTGCAAGGTTTCAAGATCCTGTGGAGACGTTATTGCCCTGCTTAGCTTAGTATCGTCCACAAATACAGAGATTGACTGTTTACCCCATCCTCCAGGACATTTATGAACAAATTAAATATGATTTGTCTCAGGACAGACCCCTGGGGGACCCCACATTCCACCCCTGACCATTCTGAGTACTCCCCATTTATCACTACACTCTGAACGCGCCCTTGTAGCCAGTTTTCAGTCCATGTACTCACCCTATGGTGACCCCATGACTCTGTGCTAACGGACCTTACTTTGTACAGTAAACGTTTATGGGAAACTGTGTCAAATGCTTTTGCAAAATCCAGATACACCACGTCTAAGGGCCTCCCTTTATTTAGATGGCAGCTCACCTCCTCATAGAAGGTTAATAGATTGGTTTGGCAAGAACGATTCTATATTAATCCATGCTGATTACTGCTAATGAAACCGTTTTCATTACTAAATCTTGTATATAGTCCCTTATCACCCCCTCTAAGAGCTTGAATACTAATGATGTTAGGCTACCTGGTCTGTAATTCCCAGGGATGTATTTTGGCTCTTTTTTAAATATTGGTGCTACATTGGCTTTTCTCCAATCAGCTGGTACCATGCCAGTCAGTGGACTATAAGTAAAAATAGGAACAATTGTCTGGCAATTACTTGACTGAGTTACCTAAGGACCCTCGGGTGCAAGCCACCTGGTCCGGTGACTTATTAATGTTAAGTTTTCCAAGTCTATTTCTAATGCTATCCTCTGTTAGCCATGAGGGTGCTTCCTGTGATGTGTCATGAGGATAAACACCGCAGTTTTGGTTACTGAAGCCCCTGATTCCCTCGTGAAGACTGAGGAGAAGAATAAATTCAATACTTTCGCCAACTCACCATCCTTTGTAACCAGATTTCCTTCCTCATTCTTTATGGGGCCAATATGGTCTGTCCTCCCTCTTTTACTCTTTATATACTTAAAGAATTTCTTGGGATTTTTTTGCTCTGCTCCGCTTGTGTCTTTCATGTTTTATCTTAGCTGCCCTAATTGCACCCTTACATTTCTTGTTGCATTCTTTGTAGCTTCTGAATGCTGATGAGGATACCTCAGCCTTGTATTTATTTGAAGGCCTTCTCCTTTGCTTTTATATGCATTTTTACATTGGAGTTAAGCCATCCAGGACTTTTGTTCGCTCTTTTAAATTTATTTCCCAATGGGATGCACTGGCCAATGCCCTTATTTAATATGCTCTTAAAGCAAACCCATCTCTCCTCTGTGTTCTTTGTTCCTAGGATTTTATCCCAATTTATATCGTCTAGCAAGGTTCGTAGTTTAGGGAAGTTGGCTCTTTTGAAATTCAGTGTCTTTGTATTCCCCTTATGTTTCCTATTTGTGTGATTTATACTGAAGCTAATTGACCTGTGACCTGTGATCGCTGTTTCCTAAATTGCCCCTGATTTCGACATCAATGATCAGGTCTGTATTGTTGGTAATCAGTAGGTCTAGTAACGTTTTGTTTCTAGCTAGTGCTTCTGCCATCTGTCCCATTAAATTGTCCTGCAAGACATTTAGGAACTGGCGAGCCTTGGACGAATGCGTGGTTCATTCCGCCCAGTCTATGCCTGGATAATTCTATAGCATGGTATGACACATATATAAAGTCTGAGAGGCTGTTCACCCCGGATAGCAAATCTTAAAAAAAAAGGAAAAATTCCCCGTGGAGTTTTAAAGCAGCAATTGAGAGTCAAAAAAAGAGATTTGTAAAAAATAAGTACTTTTATTATCAAAAAACAATACTATACAAAAGTTAAAACATGAGCTCTGGTATACACTGTGCGAGACTATAGGATTGGGAAAAGGGGAAAAAAGGTTGACAATACCAAATAGAATATAAAATTCTAAATTGTTATAAAATTCTTAGCTTGCAATAATTGAATTATGGTTGTACTGTCCGATGTGGGGGAAAAAACCTTTCTCAGGGGGTTCTCATATTTCTAGGAGTACATCAAGAGACAGATTTCAATCACATATAATATGGTGTACAATCATAATTATTTATACATCTATCATGAATGTAAGAAACGGTAGTCACATCATATTTACCCTCTCCACCTAATAGGCTCGCTTAACCAGAGACTTCTTTTTAATAAAAAACACACACAGAGATAGCAGTTGATTTCCCCATTGATGATCCTGGAAAATGCTGAAGGGCCGTCCTCACCACCACCCGAAGGGGCCACCTCCAGCCGTGAGACTTACAAGTGGTCACAAATAATTGGGCACCCCAGAGGGATTGTTCAATCCCACATGGGCACCCATGTGGGATTGAACAATACAAAGCTTCCAAATCTATTGTGACCAAGATAGAATTTCCTGAAAGTTTCAATTCATTTATCATCTGTAAGAAGTGAATCGTATCCTTTGTGAAGAAAGGTAGTGCTACTACAAATGGTTGAAGATACGCCTCAATCACCCTACTCAGATTCTCAGAGATTCCACCATTGCCTGACACTATTGGTCGACCTGTAGGTCGGGTAGGGTTTTTGTGGATTTTCGGAATACTGTAAAATGTGGGTGTCTTGGGGTGTTTAATCCGGATAAAGTCATGAAGGTCCTTATTGATGATCCCGTTTCTGTATGCATTGACATTCAATTTGTAAAATGCCTGATTGGACTTTTCCAAATGTCTAATATGGATGGTTTTATACCATTCCCTGTTATCAAGTATATTACGGTACATTGTCTTATACATATTGTTGTCCATGAGGACAACATTACCTCCTTTGTCCGATGGCTTCGCTACAATTGAGTCATTCATGCATAGGGATTCAAGTGCCTTATTCTCTTCTACCGATAAATTCTATGGAATATTTGTGCTGCAAGATATTTTAGCAGCATCCTTCGGTGTTTGTTGCACGAAAGTAGCTACACTTGAATTTGTGTGCAAGGGTGGAAATTTGGTCGACTGTTTTTTAAAAAGAGTAACTGGATTAAGAGTGGACTTATTCACTTCTTCAAATAACTTGTCCAGATCAAGTTGATCTATCAAGTCATCTGAATTGCTCTCTTGGAATAACAGGGTCAAGTCATGTAGCACCTTGAATTCCTTCATGGTGTATTGGGACCAATCAGTAGTGTCTGTCTCATTAGGTATAGATTCATATCGACATTTCCTTGTCAAAAGATTTTTATTAAGTTCATAGTAATAAGCTTAAGATACATGTTTATGGATACATGTTAACATAAGGAATGAAGCTCAATATTTACAGAAGTAGGTAGGAATATAAAACACATAATGAAATATAATAAATAAATAAGGATGTTCGGAATAGAGATTTTAAAACTGATACATTTTATCAAAAGGTATCTATCTATTCCTACAATGTTAGTTTCCAAAATAATGTGAATAAGATACAACATTAGTAACAATGAGCTTCAAGAATTAATGAGGGGGATAGGAGAAGAAGGAAAGAGAGTAGAGAAAGAAAAGGAAGAAGAGGAGAAGAGTGGAGAGAAGAGATTTACTGGATTGATCCGAGAGCCAGTGTGGGGTTTAGTAAGGTTTGAGTTCCATCAAATATAATCAACTACCATGGCAGGAGGACTTAATTATCAAAGGATGATGATGCGAAAGAATGAACCCATGGGTACCACATTTTTTCAAATTTTGGAATTTGATTGTGTTCGATGGCAGCCATTTTAGAGTGGATCATAAAGTTATTCATTCTATGTTTTCACTCAGCTATCACTAAAGAAGGGGATTTCCATGCTTTCGAGAGAGTTTGCTTTGCAGCTGTGATGAGCTGGACAAAAAGCTTGAACTGCAAATGCGTCAAGCATACAGGTTTAAGATTTAGTAATGCCGTAGTAGGACCTGGTTGCATTGATATTTTGAATAATTTGGAGGCAATTAAAAACATTTCCTTCCAGAAGGTTTGAGCTATAGGACAGGCCCACCAGATGTGCATTTGTGTGCCCAAGTCCGAACAGCCGCGAAAGCAAAGGGCTGAGAAGAATGGAGAGTATTTAGCAGGTACCACCTGGTCAAGACTTTATAGTTGGTTTCAACCGCTAACACGTTAGGGGAGGATGTTTTGGTAGCCAACCAGATATCTGACCACTCTGTAGTGGTTATTGTGCGCCCAAGGTCCTCCCCCCATTTCTGAGCATAGGAAGGTTTGTCCGAGCTGGGTGTAACTAATAACTGAGAGTAAAGAGAAGAGATTAGTCTCTTGGCATGTGGATCCTTTTTACATGTGGCTTCAAAAGTTGATCAAGCGGTGTGTCTATATTTGTGTAGGGAGTGAAGACATTTTTAATTTGAAGGTACCGGAATATTTCTGAGGGGGGTAACCCAAAGGTCTCTCGCAAATTTTGAAAAGGAATAATGTTGGAGGACGTAACAAATTTATGTAATCTCGATACATTTAGGGAAGCCCAGACTTTGAATGACTTGGGGGAGACCCATGCTGGGTAAAAAGCCGGATTTTTAAGGAAAGAGAGGAGAGGATTGTGTGGGGATAGTAATTGGTGTTTAGTTTTAAGCCTGTCCCAAAGGGATATAAAGTCCTTAGTAATGGGGTTACGTAGACTAGTGCATTCTTTAGGATGAAGCCATAGAAGATTTGAGACAGATAAGGGATCACATTCAGTCGCTTCTATTGATACCCATAAGGGGGTTTCCTGTGTTGCATGGTACTTTGGTAAGCCTGCGATATGGGCAGCTTTATAATACAACGCAAAATTGGGAAAACCCAAGCCGCCAGGAGGCTTAGGAAGATATAATGTTTGGGATGGGATGCAAGGTTTGGAAGATCCCCATACAAATGTCGTTGCTCTTTTCTGAACTAATCGAGTAAAGTATGCTGGGATCGGGATCGGCAGGACTCTGAACAGATAAAGTAACTTAGGTAAAATTGACATTTTAATAGTATTAATCCTACCTAGCCAAGATAATGGAAGGTGGGAACGTTGTTTCATTAAATTAATCACTTTTCTCAGAGTAGATGGGTAATTGGCTGAAAAAAGATCTGAGATGGAAGCTGTTAGATGAATACCAAGATATGGGATTATTTTTTCTGCCCAGATAAATGGAAGTGCTGATTTAACCGTATCTTTTTCTCTGTCAGATAGGGATATATTCAGTGCTAAACATTTTTTGGGGTTATTTGTTAATCCGGATATATTGGCAAACCTATTAAGGATAGGTAATAGATTGGGACCAGAGACTTGGGGAGATGATAAAAATAGTAAGATATCACCCGCAAACAAGCAGAGTTTGTGATGGAAGCCTCCTAGTTCTATTCCGGTTATTTTTGGGTCTAGTCTAATGTATTGTGCTAGGGGTTCTATTAAAAGGGCAAATAAAAGTGGGAAAAGTGGACAACCCTGACGTGTGCCTTTTTCTATTTTGAAAGAGTCAGATTTATAACCTGCATATTTTACATATGCTTGAGGTCTGTCATAAAGTGCTGTTATCCATTTAATGAAGTGGGGTCCAAACCCCCATTTCTGGAGAGTGTGATACAAATAAGGCCAAGAAACCGAATCAAAAGCTTTCCTAATATCCAGGGAAAGGAAACAAGCGGGAATGCTGCGAGTTTTGGCAATGTGTGCCAAGAGTACTGCTCGACGCACATTATCACCAGCTTGGCGAGTAGGCATAAAGTCTACTTGGTCACGATGGATAAGGTTACCTATGATTTTGTTGAGGCGGGATGCCAAGATTTTCGCTAGAATTTTTATGTCAAGGTTTAAAAGTGAAATTGGGTGGAAATTCGAACAGGATGTGCTATCAGAATTTGGTTTTGGGATCATGCATATAATTGCCATTAGCGATTCTTGTCTAAATGAGTATCCTTCTAATATTGTATTGAAAGCTTTGGTTAGGAGTGGAGAAAGGATCTCTACAAAAGTACGGTAATATATGGCTGAGAAACTATCGGGGCCTGGTCTTTTGTTTTGCTTTAGTTCTTTAATTGTTTTCACTACCTTTTTCACTGAAATGGGTTCTTCAAGAAGAGAATTTTGGGTCTGAGTTAGTTCAGGAAGCTTTAATTGAGAGTAAAAGGTATCAGCTTCAGAAGGATTAAATTCTTTCGTTTCCGAATATAGGGAAGCTAAATGAGTTCTAAATTTGTGGACTATTTTAACCGGATTGCAGGTAAAATTATTCTTAGACAATTGAAGTCGGATAGGATTAGATAGTTTATGCCTAGAATTAAGAGCACGCGCCCACATAGTGTCCGGTTTGTTAGATTTCATAAAGAATGCGCGTCTAGAACGTCGCAGGGATTTATCCGCATTTTCTGTGAGAAAGAGATCATATTCTAAACGAGCCTTTTCTAATCTAATTTTTGTGGTTGAAGAAGGATTATTTTGGAAATTTACAAAGGCAGTGTTATATTCTAAGTCCAGTTTGCATTCAAGAATTTTCCGCTCCCGTTTAAACATTGCAGATTGGCGTTGGAATATTCCTCGTAGTACCGGCGTATGCGCTTCCCAGAGGGTCAGTGTAGAAATTTCAGGAGAGGTATTGTGCATAAGATATTCTTTTAACGCTTGGTCAAATATGAGGCGATGAGATGGGTTTTTTAGCAAGATATCGGGGAGGTACCATGATGAGTCGTGCGATTTAGGAATAGTAGATGCTATAGTAGTATATACTGCATTGTGGTCTGACCAAGGGATTGGTATAATATTTGATGAGAGAATCTCTGATAACATACCAACAGTTAGGAGTATGTGGTCTATTCGAGAGAAGGTTTTATGAGGGTGTGAGTAGTAAGTAAATTTCCTTTTTGCTGGGTTATTTTCCCTCCATGAGTCGATTAAGTTATATTTCGAGAGAAGTTGAAAAGATTGCTTGGTTGGGCTTCTGGGTGGAGAGTATGGTGATTTATCTAGAAATGGGAGGAGGACCTGGTTTGAATCTCCACACACAATAATTGTACCCATCTTGTGCGTGGATACCACTTGAAGAAGGTGAGATATAAAGGATGTAGGCTGTTTGTTTGGTGCGTAATAGGACACAACTGTAACTGCTGTATCCAAAATATGTCCCGTGGGAATAATATATCTCCCTTCGGGATCTTTGATTTCTGATTTGAGGATAAATGGGATAGAGAGGTGAAAAGCTATAAGGGTTCCACGTTTCTTAGTGGTAACTGAGGCCGTGTAGATTTGTGGATAAGAGGAGCTCATATATTTGGGTGTGGAGTCCACTGTGAAGTGAGTTTCCTGTAAGCAAACCATATGAGCTTTTTGTGCTTGAAAGAAACGGGAACGCTTTAGTGCGTTTTTTGCGGTACATTAATTCCCTGTACATTCAGGGAAAGAATGTTTAATGGTGCCATGGTAGATGATAAAAGCGATGATTCTTACCATTATTCACGAGTTCCTGGCTGAATGGATCAATCCAATTAAATGAGGAAAAGGTAAAGTTGGACCAAGGATAAACTGTAGAGAGAAAGAAATTTTAACATGAGTAGTAAGATATAATACTGTAAACAGTGGCTTATGATAGATATCAAGAATTACCCGTGATGAGGGAGAAATCTCCCCATCAGGGGAAAAAAGGCCGACTTCAATCGTCCACATAATATTGGTGGGCGATCGAGGGAGGCACATTGGAACAAACGAAACTGCCGTGGAAAGAGGAAAAGCCCTATGAAGGGAACATCATCAAGATGTATAGGGACGTAGCCAGCTCGGCTATAAATAAATGTAAGGACAAAATCTCCAATTAATCAAACTAGGAGGTAAATGAGATCAGTACTCTGGAGTGTATTATTATAATTTATATTAGGGTGTAGTAGGGGAAATACGTGGGAAAATTATGAGTAAAGGGGAGTGGAATAGGGAACTGGGAAAGAGAATATAAAAATGAGCAAATGGACCTATAACTACCCAGAGATACAGGTATGGGTTTAGGCACCATGAGAAAAAAAAAAATGATTAGAACGAGGAATTTAGATAAAATATCGCTCGGACTATATCAGGTAAAACTACCTATATGTTGAATGCAGCTATAACATTCGCTTAGTAATGTTCAAGCAAATAAAAACTGAGTTTGAATGGATATAGGAAATGGTAACTGAATTGTGCAATAAATCTAGATCGATTAAAGAAAAATAGTTGATACCCTTCAATGGTGAAGCCAATTTAGATATTTTGAAATGGCTTCCTATGTTGGATTGGTACACTGCACATCAAACATCATGGTTTGCCTATGCATGAAAGGGCACAAATCACATAAAGAGATACCAGTTGTCACATAAAATTGTTATGGAATCCTTGCAAAGGGGGGTTTAATATTAGATTAAAGTATGAGGACCAATGTAAGATACAATTTTACAGTCTCTTCAGCCCCGAGACTGTCATTCAGCAACTGCACTTTGGAAGAGTGGGTAAACAATGAGGGGTTCAGATGCGACTGTGGGTAGGAAAAGTGGTCAGTCCATGGAGTTTTCCTCATCCAGCGGAAGGGAGGCTAAACGGCTCCTCTTATGAGCATGTTGGTTTCCTAATTGTTCTGGAGATTGAGAAGAGCTGTGAGGGGTGGAAGGGGTTGCCTTCCTTCTTGATGAGTTAGAGATGTGTGGATCATCCACAAGGCGCAGATCTTGTAAAACTCGTTGCAGTTCATCTGAGGATCTGACGGTAAACTTTGAGCCCTTGTATGTGAATCGAATGGAAAACAGAAAACCCCATTGATAAGTGATATGATGACTTTGTAGCACTGTCAGTTGAGGTTTCATTGATCAACGCTTAGAGATAGTCAATTGGGATAAATCAGTAAATAACTGATAATCATGACCTTGGAACGTAAGATTGCCTTTATCCCTGGCTGCAGCCAGCAGTTGCTCTTTTGTGCGACAAAAGTGAAATTTTTAAGTCTAAAAAATATATATATATACAGGGAGTGGCGCTGTGCATGAGGGGATAATTGGCATATATATTTATCTATTGATTATAAATCATATTATGGAAAACGACACAAAGATGTGAAGAAATATACATATGTATCCCACATGGGGGTCGGTAAATGTCAAGAAGAAAGTATGAATGCAGATAGATGTTCAATATAGCCTGGATTCCATAACCCAATAACCGCTAGTAATCTCTGATGGTGTTATATGATGTGCAAATAAGTGCCAAAGTGTCAAGTGCAATCCAATAAAGTGTTCCAGCCCCTGCTGGAATAAACTCCAAGTGATTCCAAAAAGGGGGGTATCCGCAACCCTCTAAAATGCAGTGTAAAAAATTAAATTAATATGCAAACGAATTTATAAATTAAATTAATATGCAAACAAATTTTAAAGAGTTTGTAAATCTATATATATGTAACTAAGAAAGTGATATTAAATACTAAATATAGGATTGGAGTAGTGATTGATAAATTAATTAATAATAGCAGGATTCAATAGCAGCATGAGATCACATATAAAAATGCAGAAAAAAGAAAGAAAAAATCCAGCAAATCGTTAAAAAGTTCGTGTAATATCTTCCACCCGACAACTTCCAGATTCTCTAAAGATACAATCCCCCTGTTGTGCTTCCACTCACCGGAACGCTATACCCCTGCAGGGGTATAAGCATAAGATGTTTCCACTCCAGCCGATCAGATCCGGATGTCGATCGAATCTTTGTGGTCTCTCGTCTCTGATTTCCTAGTCCAGATCAGCCTCTCCAGAGCAGGGGGAAGAGGGGATGGATAATCCCCTAGTGTGGTCCTATCTCCAGCCGGACATCCGCTCCAAGGAAATTATCTTCGCTTGAGCCCCGGTCAGGATCTCTGCTGCTTTCAGGTCCACACTTGGCCCTTGGAAGGGCCAAGTGTGGACCTGAAAGCAGCAGAGATCCTGACCGGGGCTCAAGCGAAGATAATTTCCTTGGAGCGGATGTCCGGCTGGAGATAGGACCACACTAGGGGATTATCCATCCCCTCTTCCCCCTGCTCTGGAGAGGCTGATCTGGACTAGGAAATCAGAGACGAGAGACCACAAAGATTCGATCGACATCCGGATCTGATCGGCTGGAGTGGAAACATCTTATGCTTATACCCCTGCAGGGGTATAGCGTTCCGGTGAGTGGAAGCACAACAGGGGGATTGTATCTTTAGAGAATCTGGAAGTTGTCGGGTGGAAGATATTACACGAACTTTTTAACGATTTGCTGGATTTTTTCTTTCTTTTTTCTGCATTTTTATATGTGATCTCATGCTGCTATTGAATCCTGCTATTATTAATTAATTTATCAATCACTACTCCAATCCTATATTTAGTATTTAATATCACTTTCTTAGTTACATATATATAGATTTACAAACTCTTTAAAATTTGTTTGCATATTAATTTAATTTATAAATTCGTTTGCATATTAATTTAATTTTTTACACTGCATTTTAGAGGGTTGCGGATACCCCCCTTTTTGGAATCACTTGGAGTTTATTCCAGCAGGGGCTGGAACACTTTATTGGATTGCACTTGACACTTTGGCACTTATTTGCACATCATATAACACCATCAGAGATTACTAGCGGTTATTGGGTTATGGAATCCAGGCTATATTGAACATCTATCTGCATTCATACTTTCTTCTTGACATTTACCGACCCCCATGTGGGATACATATGTATATTTCTTCACATCTTTGTGTCGTTTTCCATAATATGATTTATAATCAATAGATAAATATATATGCCAATTATCCCCTCATGCACAGCGCCACTCCCTGTATATATATATATTTTTTAGACCTATTTTTTGAGGGTACACTTTGGTGCCCTCTACTTACATAGGGGGGCTGCAGTTGCAAGTATAACCTGTAGCGCGGATCTACTGTCTATAATAAAAGTGAAATTTTGCGATAATATCGTGTGGAGGGCCATCAGTTTTCCTGGGCATGAGGGCACGGTGAACTCTGTCTATTTCCAAACGATCGATAGGTAGGGTCGGTTGGAGTTCTTGAAATAAGGCAGTCATGGTTGAATGCAGGTCAATCACAGATTCAGGGATACCTCTGATGCGGAGGTTGGAACGTTTGGCTCTGTTCTCGTAATCTTCCAACCTAGATTGTAGTATTAAGTTTTCCTCTTTAAGGTTTTCTATTTCTGACATATTGTTTTGTGCTGAAATTTCCACCTCATCCACTCTAATTTCTAATGCTGCTGTACGAGCGCCAAATTCTCTTATTTCTTTTGTAAGGCTACTTGTAATATGCTCTGAAGTCTGTTTCAGTGCTTTTTGCAGCATACGTTCAAATTGCTTTAAAGGTACTGGGGAATCAGCAAATTCATGTGGAGAGTTTTGTGAGGGAAATAATTCAGTATCCGACTCACCAGATAATTCTGTGTGTAACAGTTTCTGCTTTTGTTTCAGTGTATGGAAGCGCTCTGAGGTGCTGTGTGAGGCAGGTGTCGGCGCCATTTTAGCTGCAGCCCGCACCTGTCACTCCTTTGTGGAGGTTTTATATTTGTTACGGTTACCTCCTAGAACCATATTGAAGGTCTCTAACTGAGCTCCGGGTTCACTGATGGAAGTAGAGTAATCTGGAGTGCTTTATGTCAGCTGGTGTGCTTAAATATTCAGCTTTTCCTCTGCCACGGAGCGGAGCTCTAGCAGTGCATAACTGCTCTGTCTGACTCCGCGCATGCGCTCCCTCATATCGACATTTCAAGAGTAAAGATGCAGATCCGTGACCAATTCAAACAAATCAAAGTTTTGTTCAGGACAAAAACTCAAGCTTTTAGATAAAAGGCGAGTTTCTGCTTCTGTAATGGAATGTCTAGACAAATTGATGACGTTAAGAGGTTGTGTTATAGACGAATCACATGCGCGTCCATCCCTTTCTAAGTCTTGTTGGATTGTGGGGAGTTCATTCCCCATATACAGTTTAAAGTCTTCTGCGATACTGCACGTTCCTGTGAACTTAATGGTTGGTTCGCAGCAGTGGTGGCATCCGATAGTGATGAATCGGATTCACCAGGAGCTGTGTAGGAGGATTCACCTCCTCTTGCCGCCATCAGGAAGCACTCGTTCAGATTACTCTGCTGAGTGTAATCAGAATCAGTGTCTACAGTGCGTTTCTTCTGATCCTGTTCTAGAGAACCCCTATTGGTTCTCATCCTCTTTTGGCGTCCCCGCCCTCTGTCATTGGTATTAGTATGTTGACTATGTACGGGCGGGTGAGAGAGAAAATGGGAATGGGTAAAAGGTTTGTTGGATTTGGGGTGACCTTGAGCCTGTCCTTTCAAAAGCAATTTATTACTAGCCTATTTGTAGGCTTTACCCTCAGAGAAGGATGTCTTGTCCCTCCAAAATTTTGTTTCTTTATTCTGGAGAATATTTTTGTTGTAAACTGACAGGTGCTCCTTTAGCTTGGTCTGTAGCTTTGAGTACAAAGCATGGCCCTTATATTGGGCCAGCTGTGTCTCCAAAGTGTTCATTTCCAAATCTAATTGGGCTATTTGTTTTGTATACTCTTTAATCAGTATAGTCATCATGGTTTCTGAGCAGCTCTGCAGATTGGTCTCCCATTCTTTTTTACACTCCTCACTAATTAGTTTCAAATTTGGAAAGATCTGAATCCGTAACCCATACGGGTTGATCTTATCTGTTATATATCGGTCAAAAGATTTAGTATGCCAATAAAGGGCAGGTTTTTTCTCCAAGGTTCTACTAAATTTTTGAGTGAGAGAAACAATCTGGGTCTCTACCTGGTCCCCTTGCTCAAAGTCAGTCTCATAGCCCAACATTAAGTTAATCCATTCCTCACCTTGAAAGTCACTCATTTTGAGGTACAGAGATATATCAATAAAAATGCAAACTACAATATATAAAGCTGAGTCAATATGAGGTTACATAGCAAAAACTCAATACGTAATTACCAAAGTTACAATTTTTAACAATGTACCAAAAGCTCATGTTTCAGCTCATATGTGTCATGGAAATGGGGAAGGGGTGTTTAACCACCCAAAAAGACAAAACTATAGCATGGTATGACACATATATAGTCTGAGAGGCTGCGCACCTCGGATAGCAAATCTTGGAAAAAAGGAAAAATTCCCCGTGGGGTTTTAAAGCAACAATTGAGAGTCAAAAAAAGAGATTTGTAAAAAATAAGTACTTTTATTATCAAAAAACAATAGGACAATACTATACAAAAGTTAAAACATGATCTCTGGTATACACTGTGCGAGACTATAGGATTGGGAAAAGGGAAAAAAAGGTTGACAAGACCAAATAGAATAAAAAATTCAAAATTGTTATAAAATTCTTAGCTTGCAATAATTGGATTATGGTTGTACTGTCCGATGTGTTCGCATCATGTCTCCCCCCATTAAGCAGCACCCGCAGTCTTTCCATCCGCCACTATGGGGATCTTTAGCCCTGCCAGCGTCGTTCCGTGTTCGCCAACGAACTGGGGAATGGCACAGTCTCCTGTACTATGTGGGGAGTGCCTCGGCTGTGCATGCACACAGCACATTTTTGGTCACGTGAATTGCGTCGGAGGCGACGGAGGATTCGGGGGTATTTTTGCCTTCCGGAACGCAGAGGTGGCCACAGAAGGGCTGCGACCAGCGGCCTGGTGGCGCCTCCTCTTTTGAGAGGGGGGTATTAGGGAGCCGGCCACCTGTGGATTGTTACCAATTAAGCAACAAGGGTAAATAAGAGGTGCAGCAGCCGGGAACCTCTCAGTTAATCCCTGATGAGCAGAGCCTATGCACCTTTGATCACTTGGTAAGAACGTATGGCAATAGATGGTGACTGAGCACTGCTGTTGCTATACATACATTTTTTACAACACTGTTTTTAAATAGTCTGTATGCTTTTCCCCATTTAGAGCCTTCAACTATTTATATCCAATCTAAATCATTGGACCTGATGCCTCATATTCCAGAGGCCACAGTGTTCCAACAACTTTTATATAGCAATCAGGTAGCAATCAGGTATTCAGCAATGTTGTCATTGCACTTATCAGCACTTATCAGCACTTATCAGCACTTTGATTTCTTTTAGTGCTCACTCCTCACTTATTCACTGTTGTATCACTACACTGTTGATTTATTCTTCCTCTTTTTGATCGCCAGTTTCATTAATGGCACACCTTTTTCACCATGTTGACCATTATTAATTATTTTTAGTCCCTTTATTACACAATTTTTACAATTCTCATCTATTTTTTATATATTTTTTATTCAGTTCACTATTTTTTGCACTTTTATTATTATTATTATTATTATACAGGATTTTTATAGCGCCAACAGTTTACGCAGCTCTTTACAATATAAAAGGGAGACAATACAGTTATAATACAATAAAATACAAGAGGATTAAGAGGGCCCTGCTCAGAAGAGCTTACAATCTAATAGGGTGGGGCAGGTGGTACAAAAGGTTGTAACTCTGGGGAATGAGCTGATGGAAGTGGTAAAAGATTAGTTAGAGACGTTATAGGCTTTCCTGAAGAGATAAGTTTTCAGGGACCGCCTGAAGGTAGCAAGAGTAGGGGATAGCCACACAGGTGGTGGTAGCGAGTTCCAGAGGATGGGAGAGGCTCTGGAGAAATCCTGGAGACGAGCATGAGAGGAGGAGACAAGAGAGTAGGAGGTCTTGAGAAGAGCGGAGAGGACGATTTGGGTGATATTTGGAGACAAGATTGGTGATGTAGCTTGGAGCAGAGTTGTGAATGGCTTTATATGTTGTGGTTAGTATTTCGAATTTAATTTGCTGGGTAATGGGGAGCCAGTGTAGGGATTGGAGGAGAGGGATGGCAGACACTGAGCGGTTGGTAAGGTGGATAAGTCTGGCAGCAGCATTCATGATAGACTGAAGAGGGGATAGCCTATGGAGAGGCAGGCCAATGAGAAGGGAGTTGCAATAGTCAAGGCGAGAGATAACAAGTGAGTGAATGAGGAGTTTGGTAGTTTCATTTGTTTAAAAGGGGCAAATTTTAGAGACAGCATTTCACATTTATTTCACTCCCATCTCACACCTATCAACTGATATTTTACCTAACACAGTCTATTAATTATTAAATGACATCTAATATCATGTATTCCTTCACATATTGTTTCTTTGAATATAAATACTTATCCCAGAGCATTAATCAGAACTGACCACTTTTTAATAACATGTAGTTCACTATAGTACATACGGGAATACTATATAAGAACACGCTAACCTAACACTCTTTTTGGGAATCTTATGTTTTTTTAGCACACACAACACATTGTAATCCAATTTTTCCACTTTGTTTCAAGGAGGCTTGCTGCTTTTTAGTAACTATTCTCCCTTTAGGTCCAGCTATCATACCCATATACACCTAAAAGTATACAATATATTAATTATAATAATTATGATGACTTTCAGGTGTTGCTTGTTCCCAGCCATCTCGCCCAATTATTTGTGACCACTTGTAAGCCCCACGGCCAGAGGTGGCCCCCTTCGGGGTGGAGGTGAGGACGCCCCTTAGCATTTTCCAGGATCATCAATGGGGAAATCAACTGCTATCTCTGTGTGTGTTTTTTATTAACAAGAAGTCTCTGGTTAAGCAAGCCTATTTGGTGGAGAAGGTAAATATGATGTGACTACCATTTCTTACATTCATGATAGATGTATAAATAATTATGATTGTACATCATATTATATATGATTGAAATCTGTCTTTTGATGTACTCCTAGAAATATGAGAACCCCCTGAGGAAGACCATAAACACCAATGCATTGATTTTTTTTTCCCGCACATCCTGTACAACCATAATTCAATTATTGCAAGCTAAGAATTTTATAACAATATTGAATTTTATATTCTATTTGGTATTGTCAACCTTTTTTCCCCCTTTTCCCAAACCTATAGTCTCGCACAGTGTATACCAGAGCTCATGTTTTAACTTTTTTATAGTATCGTCCTATTGTTTTTTGATAATAAAAGTACTTACTTTTTACAAATCTTATTTTTTGACTCTCAATTGCTGCTTTAAAACCCCACGGGGAATTTTTCCTTTTTTTCAAAATGTCTGGATAATTAAAATCCCCCATTATGATGACACTTCCCATCCTAGCCGCTAATCCAGATTGTGATAGGGGGTCCGTCTCCCCCTCCTCCCTCAGGTTAGAGGGCCTATTACATACTCCCAGTATTACTTTCCCCTTAGTTTCATCCCCTTAGTTTAATTTTTGTTTTCTAGGTTTTTTTTTAGGGCACCCGTTCCTGCGCCCAACAAGAGTAACTGTGACAGGTTACAGTGTTCAGGCACCACCAACACTCAAGGCCCAAATTTTTCTGCACCTGTTTGAGAGATGTATGTAATTACATTTTTTGTTTTCTAAATTTAAACAGCAGGGCCCGTTCCTGTTCCCAACAAGAGTAACTGTAAGGGGTTACAGTGTTAAGGCACCACCAATACCCAAGGCCCAATTTTTTCTGCACCTGTTTGACAGATGCCTGTAATTTTATTTTTTGTTTTCTAATGTTTAACAGTAGGGCCCATTCCTGGGCCCAACAAGAGTAACTGGGAGGGGTTACAGTGTTCATGCACCACCAATACCCAAGGCACAATTTTTTCTGTACCTGTTTGACAGATGCCTGTAATTTAAATTTTTGTTTTCTAATGTTTAACAGTAGGGCCCGTTCCTGGGCCCAACAAGAGTAACTGGGAGGGGTTACAGTGTTCAGGCACCACCAACACCCAATGCCCAGTTTTTTCGGCACCTGTTTGACAGATGCATGTAGTTTCAAATGGTTTTTTTTTCTAATTTTCAACAACGGGGCCCATTCCTGCACCCAACAAGAGTAACTGTGAAGGGTTACAGTGTTCAGGCACCACTTAGAATGGGCAAATGGTTTGGGCTGAGCATAGGTTTGGCCTTAACATCGCCCATTCAGGTACTCACCTAACACTTGAACTTTCTGGGCACTTAGTGGGATGTTTGCCTGCTGAGTGCACAGTCAATAGGTCGTTAAGGCTTGCCCCCTGAGAGATAAATTTAAAAAAAATTGAATGTACAAAAAAGAATGTAAATTTAAAAAAATGGAGAAAAAACGGTGTGGATGGACCCTTTGGGTCTGGTATGGATTTTAACCACTTCCCTACTAGCGCATTATAAAATGACGCCAGCAGGAACACTCCCTCCCTCCTGCAGCCCAACAGAGTACCCGACTACCTATCTGCAACCCATCAGAGTACCCGAGTACCTATCTGCAGCCCATGCCTCATAGAATATACGTTGGGGCGTTTTCTTTCCAAAATAGGGTTATTTTGTGGGTAACTACATCAGTGCTCAAGGACCTTCAAAAGTGTAATAGGTAGGAATGATATTTGATGTGTAATTTATGCTCCTAGAACGCCTGTTGGTGCTCTCTCCATGTTGGGCCACTCTATGTGGCCAGGCTGTGTAAAAGTCTCACACATGTGGTGTGGCCATACTTGGGACGAGTAGCAGAATGTATTTTGGGGTGTAATTGGAAATATACATATGCCGTGTGAGAAAAAAATTGGTAATATGACAATTTTGTGTAAAAAAATGTTTTTCTTAATTTTTACAAGAATTGTGTGAAAAAATTACAACCTCAAAAAACTCACTATGCCTCTTACTAAATATACCTTGGACTATCTACTTTCCAAAAAAAGGGTCATTTGGGGGGTATTTGTACTGTTCTGGGGTTTCAGGGCCTCAAGAATTGAGATAGGCCGTCAGTACATCCGATGTGATCACATTTTTATGATTTGCACATTGGCTTGTAGACTCTATAACTTTCACACAGACTAAATAATATTCACTAATTTGGGTTATTTTTACCAAAGATGTGTAGCAGTATCAATTTTGGCCCAAATTTATGAACAAAAAATCACTTATTTGCAAAATAAGAAATAAATAAATAGAAATTTTAAAAAAGTGTGTTTTGTTTTCAAAATTTTCGCTCTTTTTTAATTTATATCGCAAAAAAGAAAAAATCCAGTGGTGATTATATACCACCAAAAGAAAGCTCTATTTGCGTGAAAAAATTTATAAACATTTTGGCTGGGTACAGTGTTGCATGACTCAGTAATTGTCATTCAAAGTGTGAATCTTTCAGGCACTGAAAGATGAAAATTGGTCTGGGCAGGAAGGGGTGAAAGTGCCCTGTATTGAAGTGGTTAAGGGGTATTCTATGACAGAATTTAAAAAAAAATGGTGTGGGTCCCCCCCAAAATTCATACCAGGCCCTTTGGGTCTGGCATAGGTTTTAAGGGGAACTCCACGCCAAAATTTAAAACAAAATGGTGTGGGATCCCCCCAAAATCCATACCAGACCCTTACCTGAGCATGCAGCCTGGCAGGCCAGGAAAAGGGGGGGACGAGTGAGCGCCCCACCTCCTGAACCATACCAGGTCACTTGCCCTCAACATGGGTCCCCCCAAAGCACCTTGTTCCCATGTTGATGGGGACAAGAGCCTCTTTCCTACAACCCTGACCGGTGGTTGTCGGAGTCTGTGGGTGGGAGGTTTATCAGAATCTGGAAGCCCCCTTTAGGCCCCCAGATCCCGGTCCCCCATATGTGAATGGGTATCGGGTACATTGTACCCCTACCCATTCACCAAAAAAGTGTAAAAAAGTAAAAGCCACAAGAGACAGTTTTTGACAACTCCTTTATTTAAAAAAAAGTGTCCCGTGATGTACATCCATCTTCAATCACGCCGCCCGATGGACCTGAAAAATATAAAAAATTGAAAAAGCTCCACCTCGATGGGAGGCCTCCCGGCGATTGCTGTCTCTTGGCTTTGACAGCTGTTATATAGGCAAGGGTGGGGCCACCCGGTGATGTAACCGAGTGACCCCGCCCCCTTCAGACATCATGTGACGGAGTCTTCTGGTTACGTCAGCGGGTGGCCCTGCCCTTGCCTATATAAGAGCTGTCAAAGCGAAAAGACAGCAGTCGGCGAGAGCGTTTTTTTTTTTCATTTTTCCGGATCCGTCGGGTGTCGTAATTGACGATGGATGTACATTTTTTTTTTAAATAAAGAAATTGTCTCTTGTGGTTTTTACTTTTTGACACTTTTTTTGGTGAATGGGTAGGGGTACAATGTACCCCTACCCATTCACATGGGGGGCGGGATCTGGGGGCCCCCTTGTTAAAGGGGGCTTCCAAATTTCGATAAGCTTCCTGCCCGCAGACCCCGACAACCACCGGCCAGGGTTGACGGGAAGAGGCCCTTGTCCCCATCAACATGCAGTCACCCCAAAGCACCCTTCCCATGTTGAGGGCAAGCGGCCTGGTATGGTTCAGGAGGGGGAGTCGCTGGCTCGCCCCTACCATATCCTGACCTGCCAGGTTGCTTGCTCAGATAAGGGTCTGGTATGGATTTTGGGGGGGACCCCATGCCAATTTTTTTTAACATTTTGGCGTGGAGTTCCCCTAAAATCCATACCAGGCCTGAAAGACTGGGGGGAGACCCTATGCCATTTTTTTCATTGATTTTTCATCTATATTGTCGGGAGCCGGCAATACATTACAGCCGCGAGCAAGTTTGACTGACATTTTTTCCTTTAGAAATTTATTTATTGCTGCGGCATAGTCTATACATTGCACAGAGGCGCCACATTACAGGCAGACTAAGGGGACCCCCCCAGGCACGATATTTAAAGGAATATTTAATTTTTATTGTTTCACTTTAAGCATAATTAAAATCACTGCTCCTGAAAAAATGATCGTTTTAAAAACTTTTTTTTTTGCAATGATACATGTCCCCTAGGGCAGTACCCGGGTCCCCATACTCTTTTTATGGCAATAACTTGCATATAAGCCTTTAAAATGGGGACATTTGATTTTTCATGTTCGTGTCTCATAGACTTTAATAGGGTTCACATGATCCCTAGAACTTTTTGCCTGTTCGAGGTGTTCTGGTGTGAACCGAACCAGGGGTGTTTGGCCCATCCCTAAATATAATCCCTCAACATTTCTTCTGTTTCTCTTCTTATTCTATGTCTCACTCTCTAGGATTACTTGAATTACCATCTAGTGGAAAATCTAAGATAGTATCAGCTAAGTTACCGGAGGTTTGAATGTAATAAATAGAAGCCAAGACACTGTGATGTATTTTCATCTTTTTATTGCAATGTAACCAATACCTCTCTGTCAATTTATTCTGTTCACAATTATTGTTCCCACAGTAATCTAATATATGGCATACCTTTAATTTCAGTTAAAAAACATTATACAAATGTAACCTGGACTGTAGCTAACTGCTGTGGAACTCCTTTCTTTGTTGCTGCTGTAATATCCTTCTGCAGTGTGGACAGGGTTAACCTGAATATTCATTAATGCAGAAGTTCAGCAGTCATCTTTAAGGAGACCACTTTGCAATGCTTATCTATGGAGTGTCTCCAGTGCAGGAGGCAGCCATCTTGACTGAGGTCTGGACCAATCCTAAAAGATGGTGATTGGTTGATGCAACAAAGCAAGAGAGGTGTGCAGGCTGCTGAGAGGAAAGGAGGGGACAATATTAAAGCTAGCAGGGAGTCAGAGAGAGAATGGGCTATTGACTGAATGGAACTCTTTCTTAGGTGACCACAATCGGGTAAGAGAAGCAAAGAGACTGCTCATTGCGCAGAACCTCAACTGGGACTGGGAACTTTCTTCCTTGAAGGGTGTGAGGTGTGATTTAGAAGCCTGGTGTGATCAGACTGTACTAGAGAGCACCCTTTCTGCTTGTAAGGAAACAAAAGAGGGACCATCTCAGCCAGACTGAAAGAGAGAAATCACAGCAACTTTTATCCCTGTGTGACTTGAACTTGACATTTACTGAATAAGAGCACATGATCGGAGACCCAGAGGAGGGCACACTGGGTCTGGTAAGAGAGTAACATTGTACAAGTTCATCTGTTGCCTGCTGGGAACGGATGTGCTTTTTTCAAGGGCCCCGACTTTGCTAGCCAACTTTTTTCATCAACCATTGGCTATTGGGATAAACCTGAGATTGATATAACAAGTTGGGAATATCTTTGTATACCGTTGCTAGGTAAATGCAGTTCAGTTTTGTTAATTACTGTTAGTCAGAATACTGCAGGTGTGTCATGGTTATGCAATAGAGTTTTCTCTGTTAGCTTACCTGTCTCCATGTGTTCATCTCTAAAGACCAGCTGCCTCTCACCTGACTGGTTTTATAACCTCTCCTCTAAGCATGGCCCCACCCCAGGCCTTATCAGGGAACCCTATATTAACCTGTGCACTGCAAGCCAGCAGTGCTGATCAACCATTGTGTTAGCCTCTGTGTGTACTTGCTGTGTTTCCTACGTCTGATTCCTGTTACCGACTTTGGCCTGTTCTCGACTCTCCTTGTTTGCTTGTTACCCTGACCTTTGGCGTGTTATGTTTATCCTTGTCTGCTAGTCGCCCTGACCTTTGGCTTACCCCTTACTTCCCTGTCGTTCCAGCCTGCTGCCTCCTTCCTCTTCTCCTGTAGTCTACGGTGAGCATGAGCTGTGAGACCCTGAGGGCCGCGATCTGGAGCCAGACTGCAGCGCAGTCCATCCTCACCACTAGAGGCTCTGGTGAACACCCGCTGGCTCTTAGACTCCACGCCCTGGGGAATCTATGCTCTAGCACCCACTGGGAT
This sequence comes from Lithobates clamitans, assembly GCA_037952925.1. Taxonomy (NCBI): domain Eukaryota; kingdom Metazoa; phylum Chordata; class Amphibia; order Anura; family Ranidae; genus Lithobates; species Lithobates clamitans. The sequence continues at coordinate 607,021 of JBBGZY010001565.1, forward strand.
CCATGTTGGTTATCCTGTAGACCTGCTTCCTGAACCTTCCTGGGTTCAATCTGCAGCAGTCAGTCCTAGGGTCCACTACCTTAGTGGTGCACTTCCGACTCCTACAGAGTGCATCTGTCACCTGGTCTCAGGTGACCTGACAAGGTGTTTAATCATATCTCTCAGAGTAATGTTATTATCCTATTTAATGTTTGTATAAGTACACTTGCTAATCCTCTCTCTTCTTTTAGACTATGCTTGGCCTAATATATGCTTTGAAATATCGCAAGTTGTGTCAATAAGTGCTGGGTGAGCAAGGTGTGTCATCTTCAGGTGTGCAGAGAAATCTCAAAACATCTCGGCGGCTTCTCTGGGGGTAGAGTTGGAGTTTTTCCCTGGCAATTTTAACACATAATTCACAAATTTCTTCTATAATATTATAGGAGTGCTACTGGATGTTAAGGAGGACCAGATAGCTGTACCCCCCCCCCCCCAAAAAAAAAAAGGCAGGCAGAGAGCAAAGAAAGAAACAAAAGCCTTTGCACACATGTGAAACAAATAAAAACACAATCAAATAGAGTGCTGCTGCTGAAAATTAAGGGTGTACCACTCACCCCAAATTACTGAAATGTTATAATCCAAGGTGATTCAGTGCTAAACTTGTGTTTCACAGTATAAATGCTCATACATAAATAAAAATATAAAAATCCAAAATATATTAATGAATGAAATAGTCTTTATATAGTTCCAAATAAGTGAAAAAAGAAAAAAAAACATGTGTGTGTGCTTCACCACAAAGAAATCCACTTAAAAGTGCTTGTACTGTATGTTATACACACCATGTGTAACCACCACCATTAGCAGCTCACCTCCCATAATGACCTATGGGTAAATAGGTCTTATGCACTTGTCCCTTTAAGGGTAATCTATAGATGCAGCCAGATCCTTACAGAATCTCCCCTAGGTCCGCTCTCACTGTATATGACATTCACTTTTTCCACAAATGGAAACTCAGAAATGAAGCACACAAACATTTATTTAATCCACCATAGGGAAATCATTACTGGAGGCTGCAGCTTGTGGGTGAAAGACCATATACTGTTCCCTTAAGGCCACAAGCTATTGTCCAGCATATAACAGGTACCTCCCACGGCTTGCTTCCGCGATACACAGATAAACGTCCTACGTTGCTGGGTGTGCCCTATACGCGTTACGCCGCGGCATAGCTTCTTCAGAGGGAAAAAGAGCCATAGTGGTGTAATTCCAGCAATTTAAAGGCTACTGTGTTTATGTGTTACTATGGTGATCCTTCCTGTCATTTTAGTTTTCTCCGATGTCATCCTACACGGCCGTGAGCAGTGCTTCGAGAGTTTATTTTGAGACAACACTGCAAAAGAATGCACCGCTCAAATGGAGAAATATGTAATTAACTCCCTAAGGATTAAGAACATTTAGTAAAGGAATATTAATATATCAATGGATCCGCGCTTCAGACTAATTAAACAACTGCTGCCCCCCTATGTGAGTAGGGAACACCTCAGTGAAACCCCAAAAGGATAAAATCAAAATATAGGGAATGGCGCTGTGTTAAAAAAAGGAGTATTAGTGTGAAATGTTTCTAATTTCTAAAGTGACGAATGCTCTAGTGCATGGTGAGATCCCTTCACAAATATAAATAAAATAGTGTAATATTAAACAACCAAAAAATAGTGTATATTATAAGGTGATAAATCCTTATTTAGTGACACAGGGAATTGTCAGCTATATATACAAGCAATTATAATCCCATATAATAAGCAGACACAGAACATATATTATCAACACTATAGACCATATGTTGCCAGTAACTTATATAGGTCCACTGATTAAGAAATACAAAGTGACGAGTGCCAAATAGTGCTATATAGGTACCGTGGTTATCAAACCACCGTGCAATAATGTGCAAACATTTTTTTTATAAATAATCGTTTATATAAAAAACCCTTCAACTGACTGTATATCAAAAAAAAAGGAAAGGTCCCATATACTGTTTAGTGTAAAATGTTCATAACAGTAATAAATTGTGCAGTGCAAAAAATTCCCATAGAAATCATATAGCGTGTCTCCCAGGAGATTTTTCTTTGATAGTAGAAAACCGTGCAGTAACACAGCGCCATTCCCTATATTTTAGTAAAGGAATATTCTCCACTCTATCCCTACAGGGCTGTAAACCATATTGCGGGAAATTATTTCCTCTGTACAATTGCACGGAAACTATACCACTCTGGTGAAAGGTGCACAAAATATATATATATATATATATATATATATATATATACAGTATCTCACAAAAGTGAGTACACCCCTTACATTTTTGTAAATATTTTATTATATCTTTTCATGTGACAACACTGAAGAAATGACACTTTTCTACAATGTAAAGTGGTTAGTGTACAGCTTGTATAACAGTGTAAATTTGCTGTCCCCTCAAAATAACTCAACACACAGCCATTAATGTCTAAACCGCTGGCAACAAAAGTGAGTACACCCCTAAGTGAAAATGTCCAAATTGGGCCCAATAAGCCATTTTTCCTCCCTGGAGTCATGTGACTCATTAGTGTTACAAGGTCTTAGGTGTGAATGGGGAGCAGGTGTGTTAAATTTGGTGTCATCACTCTCACTCTCTCATACTGGTCACTGGAAGTTCAACATGGCACCTCATGGCAAAGAACTCTCTGAGGATCTGAAAACAAAAAATTGTTGCTCTACACAAAGATGGCCTAGGCTATAAGAGGATTGCCAAGACCCTGAAACTGAGCTGCAGCAAGATGGCCAAGACCATACAGCAGTTTAACAGGACAGGTTCCACTCAAAACAGGCCTCGCCATGGTCGGCACTGAGGAGCTACAGTTCATTGAGGGAACCATGAATGCCAACATGTACAGTGACATACTGAAGCAGAGCATGATCCCCTCCCTTCGGAGACTGGGCCGCAGGGCAGTATTCACACAAACCCCAAATACACTACCAAGACGACCACTGCCTTGCTAAAGAAGCTGAGGGTAAAGGTGATGGACTGGCCAAGTATGTCTCCAGACCTAAACCCTATTCAGCATCTGTGGGGCATCCTCAAACGGAAGGTGGAGGAGCGCAAGGTCTCTAACATCCACCAGCTCCGTGATGTTGTCATGGAGGAGTGGAAGAGGACTCCAGCGGCAACCTGTGAAGCTCTAGTGAACTCTATGCCCAAGAGGGTTAAGGCAGTGCTGGAAAATAATGCTGGAAAATAATGGTGGCCACACAAAATATTGACATTTTGGGCCCAATTTGGACATTATCACTTAGAGGTGTACTCACTTCTGTTGCCAGCGGTTTAGACATTAATGGCTGTGTGTTGAGTTATTTAGAGGGGACAGCAAATTTACACTGTTATACAAGCTGTACACTCACTAATTTACATTATAGCAAAGTGTCGTTTCTTCAGTGTTGTCACATGAAAAGATATAATAAAATATTTACAAAAATGTGAGGGGTGTACTCACTTTTGTGAGATATATATATATATATACAGTATATAGCAGGTAAAATAAGTATTAAACACGTCACCATTTTTCTAGGTAAATATATTTTTAAAGGTGCTATTGACATGAAATTTTCCCCACGTGTCGGTAACAACTCATGTAATCCATACATACAAAGAAACCAAACCAAATAAGTACAGAAATTAAGTTATGTGTAATAAAATGTAATGACACAGGAAACAGTATTGAACACAAGAAGAAAGGGAGGTGCAAAAAGGCATGGAAAGCCAAAACACCAGCCGAAATCTATCAGTAATTAGAAAGCAATCCTGCCTCTTGTCAGTGCAAATTAATATCACCTGGTTCAGTCTCAACTGATGGCCTATAAAAAGGTGTCTCATTACCAAGGTAAACAAACAAGATATTTGGGGGGTACACTACACCCTAAAAGATGCATTAAGGATGGTGCAGACGTAAGACCATAGAACAGAACAAAATATTACAGCGCACACATGCAAAAAAAGACATTTACCTCATGCAAGGCTATTTAAAACACCTAAACATTTTTTAAAAACATGGGGATTTAGTCACACCATCTTGCTATATGGTGCTTAAGCCCACTTACTGTGACATTCCTTTTGGGCTGGAGCACCCCACTCCCTCATCATTGCCTCTCAATTGTGTCCACCTGTGTCATAGGTAGAGTCCTTTAGTTCTCCCATATAGAGGAGTGTATGTCTCCCATGGCTCAGAGAAGCAGGATCTTCCATTCTATGGATAGCGTAGCACCCACTAACTATGGGGTACTTTGTCGCAGTAAGTGGGCTTAAGCACCATATAGCAATATGGTGTGACTAAATCCCCATATTTTTTGAAAATGTTTAGGTGTTTTAAATAGCCTTGCAGGAGGTAAATGTCTTTTTTGCATGTGTGCGCTGTAATATTTTGTTCTGATTCATTACCAAGGTGTCACACAAGAAACATCTCATGATGGGTAAAAACAATAAGCTCTTTCAAGACATTCTCAACCTTATTGTTTCAAAAAATACTGCTGGCATTAGTTACAGAACGATTTCTAAACTTCTGAATGTTCCAGTTAGCACTGTTGGGGCCATAATCCGGAAGTGGAAAGAACATCAATTTCTCCTCGCAAGATTTTTGACAGAGGAGTGAAAATAATTATCAGAAGAGTTGTCCAAGAGCCAAGGACCTCTTGTGGGGGGCTTCAGAAAGACCTGGAATAAGCAGGTACAATTGTTTCAAAGAAAACAATAAGTAATGCACTCAAACGCCATGGCCTGTAAGCGCGCTCACCACGCAAGACTCCATTACTTAAGAAAAAGCATGTTGAAGCTTGTTTAAGGTTTGCTGCACAACATTTAGACAAGCCTCTGAAATACTGGGAGAATATTGTCTGGTCAGATGAGATCAAAATTGAACTCTTTGAATGCCATAATGCACACCATGTTTGGAGGTCAAATGGCACTGCACATCACCCCAAAAACACCCCCATACCAACAGTGAAGTTTGGAGGAGGGAACATCACGGTGTGGGGCTGTTTTTCAGCATACGGTACTGGCAAACTTCATGTCATTGAAGGAAGGACAAATGGAAAAATGTACCAAGACATTCTTGATCAAAATCTGCTGCTATCTACCAGGATGCTGAAGATGAAACGAGGGTGAACACTTTAGCAGGACAATGATCTCAAACACAAAGCCAAGGAGACTCTCAATTGGTTTAAAGAAAGAAAATAAAGCTGCTAGAATGGCCCAGCCACTCACCTGACATGAATCCAAAAGAAAATCTATGGAAATAACTAAAGGTTGGAGTTCATAGAAGATACCCATGGAACCTTCAAGATTTGAAGAATGTTTGCGTGGAAGAATGGGCCAAAAGGCCAAAATCACATCTGAGCAATGAATGCGACTAGTAGCCCAGGCTAAAAGCAGAAACGAGTGCCATACTCATTCTTTCTGATACAAAATGAGAGTGCTATATGAAAAAAATACATTATATCAATATGCTTGTTTTTCCTGCCAATTCAGCATAAATATGGTATATTTGTTTTTGACATGTAATAACATAGTGCAAAGTGGCTGGGGCTTTAGGTCATATAATCTAACGTTGAATGTCTAATATCTCAAAAACCAAACAAACAGAAAGTTTGTTTTTGTGGTACAAATCAGCACAAACAAATTGTTATTAAAATGTAATAACATGTGGTGCAAAGTGGGAGCGGTTTCATCAACTATAATACGCAATATCTCTGAAACCAAACCAGCACATACGTTAGTTTTTTGCATTACAAATCGGCACAGATGTAGTGCAAACGAATGCTATCTTTTTTATTTGAATAACATTAGGTGCAAAGTAGGCAGGGTTTGATGTTGCATAATCTGAATTTGAATTCCAATATTTCCAAAACCGAACCGGCTGAAACATTCATTTTTGGGGCACAAAATAGTTTTTAAGCTTAACAGCTGGCGGTCCCTGCATCTTGGTTGCTTTCTGACGCATGCAGTAAGCGCAAACTTTGCTTGCGCACAAGTGAGTTGCCTCAATAGGTGTGTACAACAGACGTATGTCCATTTATTATGAATATATTAATCTGTAAATAAAATAAACATTTTGGATGGTATGTTAAGCAACATTTAAAGCATGTGAACGATAATTTGTCAAATGTTCACTCTTACCTTTCAATGACTGTATGGCTTCGTAGTGACTTGGAAAGGTGGCTTGTGCAGGCTTTCAAAGTTCCTAAAGACGTCAAACTCTTTAAAATATACAGCATCAAAACTTGCCAAACATATGCGTCCCGCAATTTCAGTCAAATGAAGAGATAAAGTAAATGTAACTCAATTAGAATATGGAAATGCACATACCTTAAAAGTTTTGTCTAGATTACTCAATATTATTTTTTTTTTTAACAATCAGGAGTGCTTTATTGAAAAATATAAATACAGTACAGAAAAAAAAAGATGGTAAATAAACGGGACATGCGTAGGCAGGTACATAGAAAAACGGATCGTATAATCGAGTATAGGTAAACTCTTATGCCCCGTACACACGGTCGGATTTTCCGATGGACATTGTCCGATCGGAGCGTGTTGTCGGAAATTCCGACCGTGTGTGGGCGCCATCGGACATTTTCCATCGGATTTTCCGACACACAAAGTTGGACAGCAGGAGATAAAATTTTCCGACAACAAAATCCGATCGCGTCAATTCCGACCGTGTGTGGCCTGTTCCGGCGCACAAAGTGCCACGCATGCTCAGAAGAAATTCCGACACGGGACAGCTCGTTCTGGTAAACTTAGCGTTCGCAATGGATACAGCACTTTCGTCACGCTGCAATGTAAAAAATGGTTTAATACAGCGCACTCTCTTCTTCTTTATAATGTGACAAGAATTAAGTAGTTTTGCTGCTCATATTCACACACACTTCTCACAAAGTTTTATTTGTGTTTTTTTAGTGGGATTCCCTCAATATATTGTTATTAGTTGTCACATCTGACAGTTTTATATTTTTTATGTTTTTTTTTTGTTTTGTTTTTAAGCCTTTATTTTTTCTTTAATGTTTGTATTTTTTCCAAGGCTGATCTTTGTTCAATGTTATTTTTATTTTTACTCCAGAATATTTTTGTGTGTGTTTTGTGTGGCAAGTTACCCCAACACCATTGATATCTTTTATTATTTAATCTCCATGAGATTTTTTGTTGTTGGTGTCCCTTGTTCATTTCACATTGTATATTAGAAATGTACCTGAATCCTCACAAACAAACCATCATTTTTGAAGTAAAACACACAGGAGAGTATAATTCAAAACAAAAATCCTTTATTAAGGGCTCAGAACCAAACAAAGAGGAAGGCAACACTGGATCAACAGGAGAAATTAGTGAAGCCTGGGACCCCCACGGCAGACATCAATTCTTAAACCTCAAAATTGGTGGCCTGAGGAGTCCATATGTAAGGGAGGGCAGTCTGGTCCGGGATTCACAGAGATCCGGATAGCAGCAGATGACATCAGTGTCCCCAGGCTGTGGTACCACAAGAGGCTGCATCTTTTGGCCGACCAGACTGGATCCAGGGTCCTCACTGTCTGGTCTTCCTTTCACACTTCCTTCCGGGCTGTGGCTGTGCAGTTGGAGATGTGGCAGGAGGAGGAGTAGGACCTGGAGGAGGAGTAGGACCTGCAGGAGGAGGAGGAGGACCATAGCGAAGGTGTGTTTGAGGTGTAATTTGGCCCCTCATACCTTTCGCCAGAGCCTCTGATATGAGGGCCTCACACATGGCTTTTTGGCCCTCCTCCATCCTCTGCATTTTATAGGCTATGAATGCAGCAATGTTCTCCTGCCTGGTGTGGGGTGCTCCCAGGACCTCTGTAGCCCTACAAAAAAATCTGATAGCAGCTTCCTCTAGGGTACTCCTCCTACTGCCACTTTCTGTTTCCGGGGGGGTGGAGGGACCTGCAGATCAGCCAGCCGGCTCGGCCCGGCCACCTCCTGGCTGAGACTTCCCTGTGTATGAAAAAGGGACATGGTTTTAGTTTTTGCATCATCAATCACAATCATAAATTAGTACTCCCAACTAACATCTAGTTAACATCATTGATTGGACAAGCAGAAATATTTAGAGGAATGCTATACCTGGCTCAATCTGGGCTCCTCCACATGTGGCCTGGAAGGCCCAGGTTGGGCGTCAGAAGCCTCAGCCGGGGGGGAAGGAAGTGTGGAAGGAAGACTGGAGAGTGATGACCTGGGTTCAGTCTGGCCTGCCAGAAAGTGCAGCGTGTCGTAGTACAACATCCTGGGGACATAGATGTCATCTGCTGCTCCGGATCTCTGTGAATCCAGGACTTTCTTGCGCTCCCTCAGATATGTGCTCCTCAGGCCACCAATGAAAATCTTTAAAAAAGTGATGTCTGCCGTGGGGATCACCTGCTTCACAATTTCACACAATTGCTCCAGTGCTGCCTTCCTCTTTGCTTGGTTCTTGTAATGGGGGTGTTTAATCTCCCACAGACAGGGCAGCTCCCTTAGCATCTCTATGAAGACTGAAATGAAGTCCTGATCTTTCAGTACCATATCCATGTTCACTGCAAGACACAACACAAGACAAAGCCTAATGTCACACCAAACTCTCCTAATCTTGTTACAATATAGGCCTCAATCTATAGAAGCAGTATAGGCCCAAGTTTGTCTCTTACCTTCGTTCTTACGATCGCCGCGTTCAATGCTCCTTCCTCCGCTCACAGATCAAACGTAATACGCACGCGTGTTACGCTTTATATACACTGCGCATGCGTGTAACTCCGCCCGCCCCTGACGTTCTTTCTAGTGTATTCCCCGCCCCTTTTCGTTCGGCGCAGTGGGGGAAGAGCATGATGGCGGACATACAGCAGATGCGGGCTAATTGTAGCAACGAGGAGGAGGAGGAGGAGGAAAGGGCGGATCCAGGCACGTCCCGATCCAGAAGGAGACGTTTTAAGGCCACAAATATGTCGTTTGGGGAGATGTTGGAGATGGTCGACATCATGAGGAAGTCCGACTATGACAGAAAATATGGGCCTTACCCCAACCCCAATATCCGAAAGGCCAAAATCATGGCGAAAGTGGTCAGGAGTCTAGAGCGGAATTTCGGGGTACGAAGGTTTAAAGATCAGCTCAGGAAGCGGTGGTCGGACCTGAAGTTGAGAGAGCCAGAGCAGTACCGAAAGATCCGGAGAGTGCTGCAAAAAAGTAAGTAGTTGTGCTGTGTTCCTATTCTTTCTGTCTTTATTACGTTCGTTCTGCTCCATATGCTTAGATTAGTTGTAACGTTTCCAAAGGTCAACTTTAATGTTCATGGGCACATTATTCGTTCGTATCAAACATTTTTTTTTCGGCCTCTAGAACACCATTGTTTAGGCCATATGCATTTTCACACATTTTTGGGGGCCTACTTGGATGCCAAATATTTGTTTGTGTAGATGGGTTTGTTACTAGAATGAAATGCAAACTAGATTGTGTGTAAGGAGAGGACACTGAGCAGCTGTTTTCACATCTGGACACTGGAACACTAGTGTGGGACACAAGAACACCATTTTTATTAGGGGGCCACACAGGTGCTCCAGTGTATACTATAGGGGGGTCTCCATCTGTGAAGCTTGTACCAAACAGGTAAAGTATTGCAGCTTGACAAAGGGCAATAAAAAATATACATCTTGGAACTCGGCTAAAATAGACAATTGTACCCCACTTCCAAGCAATGTTTCCTATTTCTATAGTTCTGCCATCAAATATCTGTGTGCTAAGTATACCATTTTTGTTTTACATAGGGGAGAAAAGACTCGGACACCCCTCATCCCAGGAGACCAGAGACCCCCCCTCTCTGGAAGAAGGGGAAATACCAACCCAAGAAGCTGAGCAGGAGGAAGAAGAAGACATGGTGGAGATTGGCACCACAACAGGTGAGTGTCTGCGACCACAGACTCAGGTAAAAGAGATGGCTGGTGGCAGATTTTTGGGACCTTTTTTTTTGTTCTTTATCTCTTTTTAGGTGATCATGATGTGAGGGATCCAGAACTACTGCAAACATTGTTATACAACAAACATGTTGGTTTGTTTTTAAAACCTTTGGTAAATGCGCATGTGATTGTGCAGGTATAAAAAAGTGCCTTACTCAAGAATGTGTGGATTATTGTCTCAACACTACAACACTTTTGGGGTGATGTAATTGTTGTTTTATGCACAAATGGGGGTTATTTCCTAAGGGCAAATCCTCTTTGCACTACAAGTGCAGGTTCAGTGCAGTTGCAAGTGCACTTGTAGTGAAATGTGTTTTTGCATTTAGGAAGTACCAGCCAACACTGTTTTTTATAAGGTTACCCAATCACGACATTTTCTGCACTCAACACATTTCTGTCAGGGTCAGCTAAAACAAACACAAGCAGTAAATGTCCACCAAGAATTTCTTTTGGTTGTTTTTTATTTGAAAAAGGTGTCACATATTGTCTGGCATATTGATAGCCCCCCTACCCGCAAAGAACTCCAGGTATCGTAACCGGACATCACGGGCATTCAGGGAGGGCAAGCCAGGACGGCCGCTTTCAAGTGCCGTCATTGTTGATGTATTTGGGATTCCGGCCTCAGGCCCAACTGAGCCAGCATAGTTGGCTGAATGTTTTCGTAGAAAATTATGGAGAACACAGCAGGCAAGTATTATATGGTTCAGTTTATACTCCGCCATATGGATGGGTGTCATAAATAATCGGAACCGGCTGGCCAGGATTCCAAATGTGTTCTCCACCACTCTTCGGGCTCTGGCCAGCCGGTAATTAAAAACCCTCTGTTCCGGGGTGAGGGTCCTCATCGGGAATGGCCGCATCAGGTGGTCCCCCAGCGCAAATGCTTCATCAGCAACGAACACAAATGGGAGACCTTCAACATTGTCCTCTGGAGGTGGCAAGTCCAAGCTGCCATTCTGGAGACGCCTGTAGAACTCCATCTGGGCGATCACTTCACCATCGGACATCCGGCCATTCTTCCCCACGTCCACATACAAGAAGTCGTAATTAGCCGACACCACCGCCAACATCACTATACTATTAAACCCCTTGTAATTATAATAGTACGACCCCGAGTTGGGTGGTGGGACGATGTGGACGTGTTTCCCATCAATTGCACCTCCGCAGTTAGGAAAGTCCCACCGCTGGGCAAAGTGGGAGGCCACAGTCTGCCATTCCTGTGGCGTGGAAGGAAACTGTTGAGGAAAAAACAATAAACATTACTATTTTTTCACAGAAACCTGGCAAGCAGATTAGACACAAACATTATGGGTCAACCTCCAGATAGCATTTATTAAGGGGAATTTAACAACAACAAAGTATAAGGTACACCTATCATATTCCCCCCCCCCTCTCATGGGCCATTTCTACCATTATAGGGGGGGGGAACTGTTGGACAGGTAACCCTCTTCACTTCATTGAGAGATGAATGCCTAAATACAGGGTATTACTTGGAACAGCCCCTCCTTAGTTACACTATTGGCAGCCCACTGGACAGGTAAGAAGTGTCATAATACAAAGATATAAATACACACTGTACACATTTGAGCACATTTGGACATTCTGCTATTACCTATCAAGATCATAATAGGATACAAGAACTTTAAACAGTACCATTGGAAAGTATACAGGCAGGCCCTTGCACTACATGCTTTGGGAAATTCATCCATAAATCTGAGCACTAAAGAGGTGGGTATAGTGTGTATGGGTTTGGCAAAGTCAGCAGATAGATGATTGAGGATAGAGAATTGAGATCAGCTGACTTAGCAGTTGGGGGAGGGAGGGTTACAAAAAATTTGGGGACACCACAAAAAAAAGCCTCTGGCCCTCTGCCTGAATTTAAATCAAAAATAACATTTCAAAACATTTTAGGGGGTGTTTGGGGTAAAGCACTACTATGAAGCTGATAAAATACATTGTTAAGTAACTACATGAGGTGAATATAGGGCAGGAGACACCATGCTGGGGAGGTTATTGAAGGACAAATATGTATGAAGGACCTAAAATAATAATTACATAAAAATCCAGCATGCATGAGGACAAAGGGGACATTCACAGCATAATACAATCATGGTAATTAGGGAATGAGGAAAGAAATACAATATATTATCAAACATTCAATACAATAAAATGTGATATAAAAGGATAAAAATCTTACCTTCATATACTCCTTCTGTAGGACCTGGATGATGGCAGAACAGGTCTCTGGGATAATGATCCCCAGAGCCTGGGGGGAGATGCCTGTCGAGAACTTGAGGTCCTGCAGGCTTCTCCCTGTGGCCAAATACCGCAAGGTAGCGACCAACCTCTGCTCCGGAGTGATGGCTTGCCTCATGCAGGTATCCTGCCTGCTGATATAGGGGGTCAGCGAAGCCACCAAACGGTGAAATACGGGGTCCGTCATCCTGAGAAAGTTCCTGAAATCATCAGGATTATTCTCACGGATCTCACGGAGCAAAGGCATATGACAGAACTGATCACGCTGAAGCAACCAATTCTTGGTCCATGAACTCCTCCCCACCCTGTTCATGGACTGGACTTGTGTCAAGGTCAGGACCCCAACACCAAGCCCCCGCACAGCACGAACTCTACGAGGAGTACGCATACGCAACATGGCTAGAAAACGGTCGGCTGCTCAGAACGAAGTAACAGAACGCACTGAAGAACAGCAAGGCCTGTGAAGAGCGACCTGAAAAACAGCAACGAGCGGACAAGATCGCATAGAAAACTCCAATACGAACTGACTGCACGCACTGAAGAGCAGATACAAACCCACAAGCACAAACTGAACGGCAGAAAACGATCTAAAAGCCACGAGTCTGAAAAAGCGCGAATCGTCTCTCACCAAACTTTTACTAACACGAGATTAGCAAAAGGAGCCCAAAGGGTGCCTCGCTTGGTTCTGAACTGGCCTTTTCTAGTCTCGTCGTACGTGCTTGACGTCACCGCGTTCTTGGCGATCGGAGATTCCGACAACTTTGTGCGACCGTGTGTAGGCAAAACAAGTTTGAGCCAACATCCGTCGGAAAAAATCAGAGGATTTTGTTGTCGGAATGTCCGAACAAAGTCCGACCGTGTGTACGGGGCATTACTCACATAAGATTTAACATACTTTATCCAATGTAGCTATATAAACACATTTGGTAGTGGATTGTTGAACATGCTTGGTAAGCCTATCAGGCTTGACATTACATCAATAGATAAGGAGTCATGAGATGCGTCCACTAGACTAGAGAAGGAAGCGTGTAATAGTTTGGTTACATCCTCATTGCAGCATAACCGCCGGGTCATCCATCCCCTCCCACCCATAACCCAGTGACCCGATACCCAACTGAGAGAAACCAAGGGCAGCATCATCCACCAATCCATGGTAGCCAGACCTTGTCGAATTTCCAGGGGCATCCCCGACTAATATATGTCAGCCTGTAGAGGGGCAAAGCAGTGTTTACTCTCTTTTCCCAGGAGGAAAGGGTCGGAGGGTTAGCCGAGGTCCAGCCGGCAAGGATCTCCTTTTTAGCATAATAGAAGAGGAGTGGGATTAGGATTTTACTATGATGTGTCCTGTGTTCATCCTCGTGTATTCCCAAGAGGGCTAACTCAGGTCTTTTTGGAACAGACAGGTCCATTCTAACGTTCAAATGATCATACACTCCCAACCAGAACTTTGACAATGCAGGGCGGTCCCAAAACATGTGTATAAACGTGCCTATTTGATTTCGACATCTAGGGCAATGTGGATCCCTATCAGGGTATATTTTGGATAGTCTCACCGGCGTAAAGTAAACCCTGTGTAAAAATTTAGTTTGTGTCAGTTTATCTCCGGCTGATATTACCAGTTTGGGGCCTTGTTCCAGACAGGTTTCCCAGTCCTCCCTCTCCAAAGTGGGAATATCTGATTTCCAGGTATTCCATAGCCTGTCCATCTTGGGAATCTCCCTAGGGAGCAGCGTAGTATAAATAGCTGACAGAGGCTTTGTAAGGTCACTGCTAGAAAGCAGATCTTCCAACGGGTCTAATTGTAGGAGAGGAGGAGTAGGAAATTGCACCCTAGTCGCGTGACGTAGTTGTGCGTATCGGAAGAACATCCATCCCGGGAGTCCGTACGTCCTTGACATAAGGGCAAAAGACATCAGTTCCCCATTGGGCATAATGTCTCTGAGGGTTTTGATTCCGAATTCAGCCCAGAGCTGAGGATCAGGTATTGTGCGGAAATGGGGCAACTGAGGGTTTCCCCAGAGAGGCTGGACAGGCGCCCATCGCCCCACAAGGGAGAACCTCCTTCTAGCCATCCTCCACACTTGTAGTGTTGCCCTGGACGGAACAGGAAGCTCCTCGTATGCTTTTACCCCCCTATAAACCAAATTTTGCAGATCCTGTATAGATCCTAGATGTGCTGCCTCCACACAAACCGCGGCGTTGGAACGTTTCCCCTCAAACCACCAGTACGCCGTCACCAGCATCGCTGCCCAATAGTACAGTTTGAAGTTGGGAAGGGCAAGCCCCCCAAACTGTGTCGGCAGTTGTAGGGTGGATTTGGCCAACCTTGGAATGGCTCCATTCCAAATAAAGGAGATGATTTGTTTGTCTATTTCCCGAAAAAAAGACGCTGGTAGCCAAATCGGGCTATTTCTAAAAAGATAAGTAAACTTGGGTAGAAGCATCATCTTTAGGATATTTATACATCCTAGTAAATTAAGTGGCAGTTCAGACCATGCGCGACATCTTTCTTTAAGGAGATGGAGCAGAGGAATCATATTTAGAATATAGTATTGGGCAGTGTCCCTGGAGACCCGGACCCCAAGGTATTTTAAATCTGAGACCCACTGTAGGGGCGTACCACCCGCCGCATCAGGGATCCCACCATCCAGAGGGAACAGGACTGACTTAGACCAATTTATTCGAATCCCCGATGCAGCACCAAATCTGTCGAAAATATCTAGGGCAGCCAGCAGAGATGGTCCTGCATCATTCAAATAGAGCAATGCGTCGTCCGCATATAGGGAGATTTTCTCTTCCAATCTACCAATCTGCAGCCCCCTGACATCCGAAGATTCTCTAACTAATATCGCTAAGGGCTCCAAGGCGAGAGCGAACAAACTAGGTGACAGTGGGCACCCCTGGCGAGTGCCTCTGTGAAGTGGGAAGGGATCAGAGACCCTATTGTTGGTGCGCACCCTAGCCTTCGGTGCTCGGTAGAACAACTGGATCCAACGGAGAAAGCCAGGGCCAAAACCAAATCGTCCTAGCACTTCCCAAAGATATTCCCACTCCACAGAGTCAAACGCCTTTTCAGCATCCAAGGAGGCGATCACCCTACTCCCACAGTTTTTATGAGTAATGGACAAATTTAGAAAGAGGCGTCTAATATTAATATCTTTCCCCTTACCCGACATAAAGCCGGTCTGATCAACATGAACCAATGTCGATATAACTGATGATAGGCGAGTGGCAAGGATCTTGGCCAAGACTTTCATATTCACATTAAGTAGTGAAATGGGCCTGTATGATGCACATTCTTGGGGGTCCTTACCCTGTTTGTGGATCAACACAATGACCGCCTCCTCCATGGACTCCGGGAGAGCACCCCCACCAACCAGCCCAGCAAAGAGGGATGTGAGTTTGGGTGCAAGTAGCTCCATATTTTGAGAGTAGAACTCCGTAGGGAGTCCATCCACCCCAGGGGTCTTTCCTATCTGCAGACCCCCAATAGCAGTCTGGACCTCCTCCAAGGAGATATCCTTATCCAACATTGCCCTATGTTCGTCAGACAGCGTAGGAAATGGGACACTGTTTAAGTACTCCTGCAACGACAAAGGGTTATCACTAGCTCTAGAAGCGTATAGATCCCTGAAGTAACAGGAGAATTTATTATTAATGTCCTCCGGTAAGGTCAGCAATTCCCCATTGTCACTCCGTACCCCTGCTATATGTGTAGTACCCAATTGTCCACGTGCTAGCCAGGCTAACAATCTACCATTTTTATTGCCGTATTCAAATATCCTCTGTGTGGAGTGTAGCATAGATTTCTTAGTTTGTTCTACATTAAATAAGGAGAGTTCCCTCAGAGCCCCCTGCCATGTGTAGTAGTTTGATTCAGATGGGGACCTTACATAAGCTGCCTCACTCTCCCCCGCCACCTCCTTCAGCCTCTCCAGGGACCGAGCAGCCTCCCTCTGCATAGAAGATATACGGGATATATATTCCCCCCTAACCCAGGCCTTAAAAGTGTCCCAGAGGATCTGTGGGTCCGCCGACTCCCTATTTCTCAACCAAAAATTGCAAATGGCTTCCGGCATTACCTCCTGAATCTTTTCATCTAGCGCCCAGAATCTGGATAGACGCCAGAGCCTCGGGTCTGATGGTCTACCCAGGGAGATGACAAGATTAAGGGGAGCATGGTCTGATATACCCCGTGGCAGATGTTTGACCTCTCTTACCCAGCAGAGTGCATCTCCAGACACATATGCCAAATCTATTCGGGATAGAGCTCTGTGTGAGGCTGAATGGCAAGTAAATTCTCGATCCCTGGGATGAAAATGCCGCCATGCATCCGTCAGAGCGAAAGTAGTCGCCCAGCTGTGCAGCTCTGATGAGGTGCGGGCCCCAGGGTTGAGTCTATCCGCCCCCTGGGAGGGTACTAGGTTAAAATCCCCAAAAATAAAAACTTCTTGAGTATGGTATCCCATGACATTCTGCATGATCTCATATAGAAGTTGGACCCTCGCAGGGGGGGGGGAGATACAAGCCCACTAATACCATCCGTTTGGAGTGAACAGACATATGTATAATCACATATCTACCCTCAGTGTCAGTTTTAACATCAAGGATCTGAAATGGGAGGGATCTGCGGATCAACACGCTCACTCCCCTGGCATAACCGGAATAAGTAGAGTGGTAATGTGTCCCCACCCAGGCCTTCTTTAACCCAAGAATTTTGGAGACCACCAGATGCGTCTCTTGTAGAATACATATGTGAGGTACGTACTTTTGTATATATTTAAAGACAAGAGATCTCTTTATAGCTGAGTTTAATCCCCTGACATTCCACGAAATAATAGAGATGTCAGTCATCTAACCTGTCCCAAAAGTATAGCGTGTCGGATCCACAAGTCCCACCCATCCCCCGATCTGCTTAAACCTCAATACCTCCGCTCCGACTAGCATTTTGAAATCATGAGCTCCGTAAAGTAGTAAATCCAACTGCATTTCAACAATCATCTGATATAGTAATGTAGGGCATAAAAACCCACTTGTGTCAAAAGCAACTCCTTTTTCTAGTAAACTAGTACATCTGATTCCCCTGTGTCTGCAACGGCAGAAAACTCCCCTCCCACCCCCACACCCCCTTGAAACTGGTGATGTGTAGATTTCCATAAATCCCAACTATTACAACCGTAAAAGGGGCGTGAACTTAACTACGATGAAGTTGTCTAGCCAGACAACAGAGATGCTGGAAGTCAATTTGATATATAGAATTCGATTCTCCTAGACTATAGCAGGGGCACATGACTTAGTTACAGTATAGAGGTACTGGGCTTCCACACTCATACCCAGTTATCAGCAAAGAATATCTCCTGGATTTATACGAATTATTTCTCCTGAACTGTTGCAGGGGCACATTTCTTAGTTACAAAACTGAGGTTCTAGTCTTATTCATCATTAGCCCAAACGCTAGCAAAAATAATATACGTCATAAAGATAATTTCTCCTGTATAGCTATAGGGGCTCCTTTCTTAGTTAAACAATTGAGACTCTATGCTCATACATTTTTAACCCAAACAGTATCAAAGATAGAGGTGGTTATAAGAATAATCATTTCTCCTGAGCTATTGCAGGGGCACGTTTCTTAGTTATAAACTGAGGCTCTGGACTCACTCACTTTTGACCCAAACCTTAGTAAAAAATAATAACAACCTAAGTTAAACGAATCACTTCTCCTGGAGTGTTGCAGGGGCACATATCATGGTTACATTACTGAGACACTAGGCTCATTAACTCATAACTCACAAACCAGTCTAGTAAAGTAAGTTGAAGCAATCATTTCTCCTGGAATATCACAGGGGTACATATCTTAGGTAAAGCTCTCACGAGCTCTGTTCTTTAAACCTTGACTCGTAGGCTGGCATTAAAGGACATTCGTTCGAAGGGGATCCTTATCAAGTGTGGCCAGTAGTACAGCCGCAGGTGTGGGTCAATGAAATGTAGATGGTCTTCTGCGATTTGGAAGAGTCAGCAGGTCGATCCACTGCTGTCTCAGGTGTACAGCAAAAGTTTCGATCCACCAGAGCGTTCAGTAAATTGTAGTTGTATAGCAACAAGAGCTTGCACCAGAGTCTCTATTATGTAGAGGCAGTCTCCAAGCTGATCCAGTGAGAGATACAAAAATCTGCGGATTTAACGAAGCTGTGGCAAGGTCTCAAGCCAGGTGGCAGCCTCACGGGGGAATGTAAAGAACTTCACTGACTCCCCATCTTGCACCCGCAGTCTGGTCGGGAAAAGTATACTGTACTTAATGTTCCGCACCCGCAATGACGCTTTAACTTGGTCGAACGACCTGCGTAGTTTCTGTGTCTCCACAGAATAATCCGGGAAAAAGAGTAGGTTAGCATTTTGAAATTTTACTTCGCCAGCCCTGCGCGCTTCCCTCAGAACAGCATCCCGGTCCCTAAAGTTAAGCATTCGGAAGATTAAGGTGCGGGGGTGAGAGCCGGGTGGACCGGGAACAGGAGGAATCCTATGCGCGCATTCCACAGTGTAGAAGGGGGAGAACTGCGCTGCAGGGAGCAAGGTTTTCAGCAGCTCCTCCACAAAAACCGTAGGATTCTTTCCCTCAACCCCCTCTGGCAGGCCAACGATCCGAAGATTGTTTCTTCGGTTCCGGTTCTCGGAGTCATCCACCTTATATTCCAAGGCGCGGACTTTAGTCTGCAATGTGCGGATAGATGCAGCATGGTCTGCAACTACATCCTCCGCGAGGCCCACTCGCTCCTCCACTTCAGTCACCCTCGATCGGAGCTTGTCCTGGTCCTGCTGAATCAGGCTAACATTGAGCTGCACAGACTCAATCTTACTGGTCAGGGCAGCCTGACAGGAGGCAATCGCAGCCATTACCTCCGGTAAACCAATCTGTGATGTCTCGGCCTGGTCCGCGGCCTCAGTCTGCGACGCCATGTTGGATAACCGCCGGGAAGAATCAGCCACGCGGTGGTTCACAATCGGGGCTGTAGTGTCCAGGTTCTGCGGGAAACGTAGCTTTTTGGCCCGCTGCCGTGTTCTGTATGGCATTCAGATTATTTGTGATGAGTCTCTTCCCAGAACAAGAGCCAGGAAACAGGATCTTAGGGAGTCTTTCAGCAGAGCTCTGGAACACACGTCCTCCTAAGTTGCCATCTTGGCCACGCCCTATTACTCAATATTATACATTATTTTTGTAAATGTAAAAGGTGAGTTTTAAGAACTAATGGAAATTAAGTAAGGTACCTAAAATATCAAAGTAAATTAATTAACATTTATTTTTATGTTGAAAATTATAACATTTTTATGTTAAAATTACAAGCCAACAAAATAATTTTTATCAGTGTAGTAAGAACAGTGAGCAGCACAGTAATTACATCACCACTTCTCACTTCAAATGTCAGGAGTTTAGCACTCTCACATACCAGGAAATGCACTACTATTTTTCAGGAGGAATTGCAAACAAAACATCACTGGTTAGGTACAATCAACATTCCTATATGTATAATGTTCCCCATACAATAGCAAATCTTCACTTTTTGAGTCGAGGTCCCTTTTAAAGTGTGCTTGACCTGGCCTAAAGCATTTCTAAAGTAACACCAGTGATGCAGGGCAAACACCTTGTGAAGCTTGAAAGTAAAGTATGCAGTCAGCATAGTAACGGATCAGCTTCTAACGTCAGCTTGTTCAATTAAGCTTTAACAGTAAAGCCTAGAAGCTGATTGGTTACTATGCACAACTATACCAGATTCTGTGTGCACCAGTTTTAGTAACTCTCCCCTTTTGTTCCTGTTGCATTCCTTGATGTAGTCTGTACATGAGGTTTTGATGGCCCGAGTTGAAGTTAAGCACCCCACCAATGCTAAGCATGCCCTTTGTTATCCAGCTGTCAGAGCAGCCCATTCAAGGACAGGCATTTGATAGTTAAATGACAGTGGCATAATTGGTTATTTTCGACTTCAGCAGAAGCTGAGGTCCCATTTAAAGACAATGCCTAGGATCCAACATGCAACACAGATGGTGGTCTCCTGCTACAGTCAACATATGACATACACAAAGCAACCATTACAAGGTGAACAGTTGCTACACAATATGCTTCTGTGTTTGACCACATGATCAAAAAACCTTCAACCTAATTGTGCAACAGCCTTGTCATGTACTGATGCAAACTGATCACATCCTCCTGGGGCAGCAGATGATAGATAACTTATGTGAGAAGCTTCCAATTGCTGCGGGCCTTTCCAGTCTATTTTGCAGGTATTTTTATGGAGGCAGCTTATCTTTCCCAGTAAAGCTAAACAGGTTCAATGTCTTTCTAGAACAGTATGCAACCAACCTATGAGAAAAGCAGCTTCCATCAGAGCCTTTTCATGCTGGTATAGTCTACTCATGAATGGCAAAGCTTTAAGTTCACTTTAAAGCTCTATCCTCAGGGTCATATACTCATCTTTCCTTCACTTTCCCATTGGTTCGTTCAACTGTGTGTTACATTTGGGTGTATAAAGAAACATGTCACTCCATATGACAGCTCTGGTGATTGGTTTTGTGCTGTCACATGGGGGGGATAGTCAGTGCTGTGTAACTCAACTAGAGGTTATATAGGGCTTCTAGGGGTAGCGAAGGAAAGATAAGTATATACAACTGGGAGACTGGCCTTTAAAGCAAATGTATTCACTCTTAAAGTGGAAGTAAACTCTTTTTTTGCACTTGTACCTACAGGTAAGCCTATAATAAGGCTTACCTATAGGTACCATGAATATCTTCTAAACCTGCACTGTTTAGGAGATATTCACACTGCATGCAGCCGGCATACCCATGCCGTTCCTTCAGAGCCTTGTGCCGCAGTCCGTGACTCCCGCGATCCATACTAGCATATTATGGCCTCATGAAGCTCTGCAGGACTGGAGGTAAAGCGTATCCAGGAAACACACCACAGCAACTCTCTCCAAAGTAAGTATGTATAAAAGAAGAGAGGGGGGGCTCCAATAGTGGGTTATGCTACTTGCTCCCCACATTGCTTTTATTATTGTGATCACTTTTATTTATATTTTTTTAATAAACCTATATTATTGACCTGCACTATTGGAGCCCCCTCTCTTCTTTTATACATACTTACTTTGGAAAGAGTTGCTGTGGTGTGTTTCCTGGATATGCTTTACCTCCAGTCCTGCAGAGCTTCATGAGGCTGTTTGATGACATCTGTGGAGACCCAGGCTTCCATTTTCTTCCGAGGGAGCCACTTATTCGATTATCCAAGCCTTACTGACCTAGTGTCGCTGGCATCTAGGTCCACCTTATTCGGTAAGAGTACCTTATCATTTCCATTCCTTGGATTCACCACTGTTGAAGTTGCATAAGGTCGTTTACACGATAGAAGATTGACTCTTCATTATCACGGCTTCCCTTTGGACTTTGTTTATTTATGTACACATTTTGGACTTTGCACTTTGGGACTGATTGTCCCCAATTGGGTTTATTGCCCACATTTGTTTTTCTTTTTTCTTTGCACTTTACACAGAGCATACATCATGTTAGCGCTACATTTTTTATAGTTTTTGGTTCAAAATTTTGGTCACATTTTATGTAGCAGCTGTCACTATATATTGATATTTGCGCAGTATTTTTCCATTTTTCTAGCATATTATGCCTTTACCTTGCAGGGTTTATAAAAAAAAAATTGGTGCGGTTTACTACCGTTTTAAATGTGTCTAACCCCCAAAACCAAAAAGTGTAATATATTGCAGTTTACCACCCTACAGTCCTTAGATGTGGTTGCTGCATTTGTTTTCTTTTTTTTCCCTTTTTTTTTTCCCTGGTCATTCTTCCTGTTACACACTTCCTGGCATAGGAGGACAACGCTCACTCACCCTACTCACCATGTTGTATCAGAACAAAATAAACAGGATAGGACTGCAGTACTTTTTCCTTCTCCACTTTTCTTTATGACAGAGTGAAGGGGTTTTGCACTTATCAGAAAAAGCTGAGAACAATATAACCTAACTTGCAATGAGCACAGAAAATTATCACAACATTTCTGGCAAGATTACCAGGTAGTTTGTGCAATTATCTAACAGATATAACAAAAGAGCTTTAATAGATTAAAAGGGATCAAATAACAGAAATTCATTAGGGTTTACATTTTCTTTATTAGCAAAATAGCCCATAATGGGTTGTAATAATGTGTAGAAGCTGTATTTAGCTTCACAGGTTCGCCTTTGAAGCTTAAACCTAAAACTGTAAAAAAAAATGATAACATGGACAATTATTTCTCTCTTTATGAAGAAATAGAAAAGAAAAGTGAAATTATTATAAAATAACCAAACTTGTAGAAGTGAAGCCAGATTGACAAGAGGAATACGACAAGCTCAAGAATGAATCAAAAATAACGTAGTGAATGCCAGTGAGGAAACTGCATTCTATCTCAAGTGGCTGTTAAGTATGTTTTGGAGAAATCTTATTTTTGGCACTTGTGACAAAAAAGGTTGTGGACCCCTGGTATTAAGTATCCTAATAAGGCTTGACTATAATGGCATTTCAATAGCAACTAACAGCAGAGGGCTTGGGATGTAGAAAGTGTACCAAGACTTTGTGCAGTTCAGAAAGGGCTGGGCAATGTTCCCGCTTTTCCTTAAGCTGGTGTGGGAGTTAGGCTTGATTAATGTGTTTTCTGTTATTTGCACAGTTAGTTACACTATAAAAGATTGTAAAATTTTCTGTGTAAAGATTTGTGAACAGTTTGGCATGCTAGACTGGGCTGGGTACTGCCTAAAACAGGTACAGATTTATTTTCAGTAAACAATGTAATTACAGCAGGCATTAAAGCAGAACTCCAGCCAAACTCACAAAGCACATATAGGTTTTTTTTGTTTACCTTACAAAGCTGATTCTGTTTAGTTAGTCTTGTTAATGGCATTGTGTAGCCAGGTAGGTGACACTGTACGATGTGGGGCAGCACACATATATTTTTAACACTCTGGAGCTTAGCAGTGGGTAAACCACAAGAATCCTTTGCCATGAGGGCTTTCAGGGTTCGACTCCTAAGATGGCCCTCCACTGACT
Organism: Lithobates clamitans; assembly: GCA_037952925.1. Lineage (NCBI taxonomy): Eukaryota > Metazoa > Chordata > Amphibia > Anura > Ranidae > Lithobates > Lithobates clamitans. The sequence goes on from JBBGZY010001565.1 coordinate 630,340, forward strand.
CTTTATCCTCTAGAAGCCCCTAATGGTAACCCAGCCTGGCTTGGGCAGGGTCCCATGGCTTATCCAACCCTGTGCCTGTCCCTAGCACCAAACATCCCCAAAGTGCACAGGAAAGTTCTAGGGGAAGTCCCCATTAACCAGAAATATTGCAATGTACAGACTGATGAATATATTTTATATTACTTTACTAAAGACAGGAAGACAGGCAGGCAGACACAGGGAAAACATGCACACTCCAGGCAGGTAGTGCTGTGGTTGAAATTCGAACCGATGACCCTTGTTAATAAATTTTTTTAACTTATGGTTTCTTTAGTCTAAAAAAAAAATCCCAAATGGATGGATAAGCTAGACCAAGCCTCACAGCATATTCTCCTCCAAGCTTCAAAATCACATAGGATATGCACCTCCTGATTTTTTTGGTTGGGCGGAGGGGTTGTGTGGTTGTGTGGCGGGGGGTAGGCTGACTTGCTGGTTGCTGCCTGGCTTACCAGTGCCCATCAATGCTGACCACTAGACTGACCTAAATGCCACAATACCGATACTGTAAAAAGCCTTCTAAACTTTGATAAAAAATACAAACCATAAACATAGCCCAGTATGAAGCAGCACTATAGCAAAAACGGAGGGGGGGGGGGAGGTGTTTGTACTGTCCTGGCATCTACAGGTCTCAAAAAACTAGATGTCAGTACATCAGGATTGATAGATTTTCATATATACAGTATCTCACAAAAGTTAGTACACCCCTCAAATTTTTGGAAGTATTTGATTCTATCTTTTCATGTGACAATACTGAAGAAATTACACTTTTCTACAATGTAAAGTAGTGAGTGTACAGCTTGTATAACAGTGTAAATTTGCTGTCCCCTCAAAATAACTCAACACACAGCCATTAATTTCTTAACTGCTGGCAACAAAAGTGAGTACAACCCTAAGTGAAAATTCCCTTCCCAGTGTCATGTAACTCGTTAGTGTTACAAGGTCTCAGGTGTTAATGGGGAGCAGGTGTGTTAAATTTGGTGTTATCGCTCTCACTCTCTCATACTCGACACTGGAAGTTCCACATGGCACCTCATGGCAAAGAACTCTCTGAGGATCTGAAAAAAAGAATTGTTGCTCTACATAAACATAGCCTAGGCTATAAGAAGATTGCCAAGACCCTGAAACTGAGCTGAAGTACGGTGGCCAAGACCATACAGCGGTTTAACGGGAGAGGTTCCACTCAGAACAGGCCTCGCCATGGTCAACCAAAGAATTTAAGTGCACGTGCTCAGCGTCATATCCAGAGGTTGTCTTTGGGAAATAAACATATGAGTGCTGCTAGCATTGCTGCAGAGATTGAAGAGGTGGGGGGTCAGCCTGTCAGTGCTGAGGCCATACGCCGCACACTGCATCAAATTGGTCTGCATGGCTGTTGTCCCAGAAGGAAGCCTCTTATAAAGATGATGCACAAGAAAGCCCGCAAACAGTTTGCTGAAGACAAGCAGACTAAGGACATCAATTACTGGAACCATGTCCTGTGGTCTGATGAGACCAAGATAAATGTATTTGGTTCAGATAGTGTCAAGCGTGTGTGGTGGCAAACAGGTGGGGAGTACAAAGACAAGTGTGTCTTGCCTACAGTCAAGCATGGTGGTGAGGGAACCGTGAATGCCAACATGTACTGTGACATACTGAAGCAGAGTATGATCCACTCCCTTTGGAGACTGGGCCGCAGGGTAGTATTCTAGCATGATAACAACCCCAAACACACCTCCAAGACGACCACTGCCTGGCTAAAGAAGCTGAGGGTAAAGGTGATGGACTGGCCAAGAATGTCTCCAGACCTAAACCCTATTCAGCATCTGTGGGACATCCTCAAACGGAAGGTGGAGGAGCGCAAGGTCTCTAACATCCACCAGCTTCGTGATGTCGTCATGGAGGAGTGGAAGAGGACTCCAGTGGCAACCTGTGAAGCTCTGGTGAACTCCATGCCCAAGAGGGTTAAGGCAGTGCTGGAAAATAATTATGGCCACACAAAATATTGATACTTTGGGCCCAATTTGGACATTTTCACTGAAGGGTGTACTCATTTTTGTTGCCAAAGGTTTAGACATTAATGGCTGTGTGTTGAGTTATTTTGAGGTGACGCCAAATTTACACTGTTATACAAGCTGTACACTCACTACTTTACATTGTAGCAAAGTATCATTTCTTCAGTGTTGTCACATGAAAAGATAGAATAACATATATTTACAAAAATGTGATAGGTGTACTCACTTTTGTGAGATACTGTATATACCATAGTTTGTGGGTTCTACAACTTTCTTACAGACTAAATAATATACACTGATTTTGGTTATTTTTACTAAAAAAATGTAGCAGAACACATTTTGGCCTAAATTTATGAAGAAATATTATTTATTTGCAAAATTTTATAACAGAAACATGCTTTTTTTATTTTTATTTATTTGTCAGTCTTGTTTCACTTATTTAGCAAAAACTTAAAAACCCAGTGGTGATTAAATACCACCAAAAGAAAGCCTTATTTTTGTGAAAAAAATGATAAAAATGTAATTTGCGTACAGTGCTGCATGACAGAGTAATTGTCATTCAAAATGGGAGAGTGCTGAAAGCTGAAAATTGGCCTGGGTAAGAAGGGGGTGAAAGTGTTCGGTATTTCCCTTTTTTTTGTATCACAGCATGATTGGAAGCTGGCTGAAGAAGTCTTTTGCCTTCAGAGGACTCAGGCATTCACATTTGTATCATCTTCCCAAGGTGCTTGCTGATTCTTCCTGCTAGCAGGGTCACCATTTCCTTCAACTGGGACACTTTTACTTTCAGGGCAATAATCTCTGAGTTCATCCCCACTGAAGTAGCCACCCTGACTTTTTCGACAATTTCTGATTTCAGATTCTCTTTTTCCAGATGGTGCTTGACATCCAGTCTTTCTTGGCAGCTCAACAACAGATTCATCCTCTGACTTGCCCTCTGAGAAATGTTCTCTCACCGGAGCAGGGCACATGAGGGCCTCCTCTTTCACTTTGGCTTTGTGTTGGAGCCTTGATTTTTCTTTCTCAACACAGCTTTTTCCTCTCTCACTGTTCTAATGAGCTCAAGATATTTTAGTGACATGCAATTTTCTAAAGTCTTTAGCTGGATCCACAACATATCAGTTTAAGACACCTCTTAGAATCTGCTTCATTCTGACTTGGTATACAGCTGTAGGTACCAATCCTTTCTTTAGCATGATTTGGTATAGCATCTTCTTTAGTCATCTGATGTACTCAGACAGGGGTTCACCCTGGTGTTGAAAGGCATGCTCAAATTGGTAGATCAAATTTGAAGCCTTTATTTTCTGTTTGCCCGAATTCCTCTTGCAGCATGGTAAGGTAGTTATAGGCTGTACAAGTCTTTTGAGTAATCTTGAGATTTCTCATAGCCTCTGCAGCAGCCCCTCTCAAGCTCATAGACCCCTTTCACACTGGGGTGGTTTTCAGACGCTTTAGCGCTGGAAATAGCCACTGCTAGGCGTCTGAAAACCACCTTCCATTCATTCCAGTGTGACTTTTCACAATTGGGCGGTGCACTTGTGCGTGTTCAGAGCACTGTATTTATCGCTCCCAAAACGCCCTGCCCATTAAAAGTGCTTTAAAAGCGCCATAAAATGGGAGTTTTTAACCCTTTTTTTGGAGTAAAAAGCGCTAGCAGCCGAAAAACAGCACGAAAGTGCCTCTTAAACAGCGCTAATGCGCTGCTAAAACAAGCGGCGATTTAGTGCCAACGGCCGGCGCTTTCAGTGCAAAAGCTGTCTTAGTGATGCGCTGTTTCTTTTGTGCTTCTGGCACATCCTATTCTTCAGGAGCCTGCAGGACAGGCTCCATCCAGGTTACATACTCTTCTTCCCCAACAGGCGCTGGCTGTGTCCCCGAGAAGAGTCTCAACTTTCTGTAGCCTGCTTCTGAATGGATGGCACTAGTCTGATCACACTTAGTCATGAAGTTCTCCAGAGCGATGAATGAAGAAGTCTGCTCCTAAAGTAACTGATTTTGCTGACTTAGGAGCTCCTTCTGTAGTAGTGGTGTGTCTTGAACTCTGTGGATTAACTTCTGACATTCTCAGCTGGTCCAACGTCACATTGGCTTCAACATCATTAGTTAGCTGTAGATCAGCCCCCTGGAAACAGGCAAGAATTCCTCTTCTCCACTCTAACAATATAAGGGTGAGATGCATCTTGATCCTTTTTCATGTCCAGTACAGACACTCTGTGATCAAGAACTAAAGCCTCGCTGTTTGGCAGACTTGCCCTTCCAACCAGGTATTTCCAGGAATCTCGACCACCTAACTTAACTCACGGTGGCCATTTTCCTCTTTGCACCATTGGGTTGCAGCAGCAGGATCCATGATGGCTGTCTCTGGCTCATTGTCTTAGCTTATTGCTTGCAGAACATACTGTAGATATCCTGGACAAGCCCTCAAATATAGCACTTACCCAAGCAGGAGTCGCTGGTGATGACAGACTCTTTATTCTGCCACGACTCTATTAGCAGATCAATCCCTTCTGACACATGGCCATGGACTAAGACCATTTACACCTGTGTAAATTAAAGATTGGGAGGCTACTATTCTGCAATAATGCACAGAAAATAGGCCACAACCCAATTGGTAGGTAAATTTATAAAATGTATCAAGGCAAAGCAAACTAACTAATCAATAAACATGTAGTTACACATACTTAAGAGCAGAGAGGGGTGAAATGGCCAATTACCCACTATCTGGCACTCAAAGGTTATTGCAAGATTAAATTAAACTACAACTGGCTAACTGGAATCTCTAAACAACATCAACCAGTTCAGAAGAATTTAAAGGGCCCTGGTGTAAACCTTAGACATACAACCCCAAAAGCAAGTCGGCATACACGTTTCTAGTGGGGGGGGGGGGGTATCCCTGGAAGTGGTAGAAATTACCTGGTGCCTAGTGATTAATGTTGGTTGGCTTTCGATGGGGCCCTTCTCTAGGTGGTGCACTGTACCCTTTCAGAGTGCGGCTGGATGATAAGAGCATGTGGCAAGCCTTTAGGATGTGTAGTGTATCTCACCACTTCCTAGCAGGGGGCTAATCTGGTCCCAATGGCTTGGTGATCAGCAGGTCCCAGTGATCTGGTCCCAGTTCCTCACAGGGGCTCAGTCTCTGAAGGTAGCTCTGGGAGACTCAGATGCAGGTCTTTGCTCTCTCCCTGACATGGATGAACAGGCACAGCAACAGGTCCCCTTAGCTCATCTTCAATGGCTGGTCCCTCAGATGTGAGACACAGACTCTGACAGCAGGTATGTACCCATCGCTCTCTTCCCTGGCTACCGTGATCTCAGTCTATTTACCCAGGAAAATCAGAGAAGCTCTCCTCCAGAAGCAGAGATTTGTGGTAATTGAAGTCCACAGGCTGTTAGCCTCCATTAACAGATATGGTGCAGTGCCCTTCTAAGAACTACAATTCCCATAGTCCATGGTGTCTGCACAGCAGATGTTTCCATTGGCTCTACTCTTGCTCCCTCTGACTAGATCCAATCCTGCACTGCCAGGAGGGAGGAGGGAGAGCGTAGGAGCGACCGGGGATTTTACACTGCCCACTCTCGCATAGATCCTGCTCCAGTCAAAGTTCGCTGTGCAAAAGTGAAGAAGCAATAGTGAGAGCTGGCAGCTGCACATAGTTCCACAGTACACCTGGTGGCTGGGAGAGACAGCAGTGGATGAAGTGAGACACTCCTACGGGTCTGTGTGCACAAAAGTCCAGCAGGAAGCAGTGTTGCCAACCATCAGTATTTTTACTGGCAGCCAGCAAAAAATGGGTACTTTTCTCCTGCCAGTGACAGAAAAAGTTTGCCAGGAAAAAATATGGCTGTGACACCCAGCTTGGAACTGCGCATGTGCAATTTTGGTCTGGAGCCGGCCGGCGGAGCCCGTGTGTGGGTCTGTGGGACGGGAGCAAGGCAATTTGGGAGGGGGACTGTCAGTGCTGTTTTGGACTGGAGTGGACTGAAGAGACCACCTGGCATGGAGAGAGATTGTCACTGTGATTCAGGAGGGAACATGTTGGGTCAGTGAGGTGTCATCATCATCTGTGCTGCTGCACACTGCTGTCAGTGTCACTGTGAGAGTCAATTTCATGAGTTTTGTACTTACTATATCAAAAATAAAACAAGAAATATGTTTTTTGCCTTAATATCTCAAATAAAAAATAAATCAGCGCGAAGTGGTGTACAACAAGAACAGCAGCTGAACACTAGGGTCAAAATTCAAATCCCTCAATAAACATCATGGTTGCCATGAGGTCCACAGCTTCAGCAGGGCCTCTTGAGACATAACACCAGCCCATGGATACTAGTGAACTTCTCTGTTTCTCTAGATTTGCTTCAGAACGAGGAAGCATCGTGCCGTCACCCGCGGCCACTGCGCATCTGCTCTGCTGTTCAGAGGAACGGAAGATCGTTTCCACTGCTTGTCTGCCTGTACCAAGCACTTCTCTTGTGAGTGTTTTGATGATTTTTTACATTTAATAAAGATTATTGCATAAGGAGAGCACTATTTTTCGCCACTTTTATTTCTTATATGGTCTTATTGGAGTCTCCTGCACTGGGTCCTTGATGACGATTCATTAAAGCTGCATACCATTTGATTACATGCTAAAGGCGTTTTCTGACCCTCTATTATTAAAGGGTCCACAACATCAGGTGAGAGGCCATTTGTTACCGTGGTGGTGGGCTCCTGGAATCACCTTTTGCAAACATGCAGTCTTTTCTACCTCGAAGATTTATTTGGACCTGATTTTTGTACTGTTTAGTCTACACACTGTGGTGGATTGTATTGTGTTCTACCTTGTTTTTTATTTTTCATTTATTAGCGCTGCACTGTCTGTTTTTTGCCTTAATATCTACCTTAAATCACAATTGCTAATTGCATATTGTACTAGTTTGTAGCCTAAATACTGAAATTTGCACTTAAAACTGTAATTTTGTGTGTGTGTGTGGGGGGGGGGGGGGGGGGTGGCGAGGAGGAGAACACTTCTCACCCTGGGGGCTTAGCCTACAGTGCCCTGTTACACTTACAAAATAGAAAATTTGTGGCTGGAGTCAGGTTTTCAGATAAATATTGCTACAAAAATGTTTTTTCTTTTCAACATATTAAAAAAACACTATGCATATTTTGTGATTGTAAAGTGCCATTTAAAAAAAACAGAACAAAAAACAAACATGTTATACTTACCTCTTCTGTGCAGTTGGTTTTGCACAGAGCAGCCTGGATCCTCCTCTTCTCGGGTCCCTCTTCGCTGCTCCTGGCCCCTCTCTCCTGTCGAGTGCCCCTTCAGCCAGCAGCTTTCTAGGGGGCACCGCGGAGCTCTGGCACCGCCCCCTCTCTCCCTTGATTGGCTAACTGACTTCGATTGACAGCTGTGGGAGTCAATGGCACCACTGCTTTGTCTCAGACAATCAGAAGGAGAGTCCTGGATGGCTAAAACACTCGTGGACATCGCTGGATAGAGATGGGGCTCAGGTAATTATTAGGGGGTGCTGAGGAGGCTACTACACACAGAAGTTTTTTTATCTTAATGCATAGAATGCATTAATGCAGGGGCGTTGCTAGGGGGTGGCTATTGGGGCTATAGCCCCGAATCTGGGGTCATAGCCCCGAGTCTCTTGCTGCAGGGTCCCTGCCTAACCAGCGGGTTGCGGCTGCTGCAACGGGCAGGCTGGCTGCATGACAGAGGCTGGAGGAGAAGAGAGAAGCGAGCGGGCCAGCAAGCAGAGATGACATCTCTCTCCGCCTGCTCCACATCAGCGCTCTTCACAGCCGGGCCTCTTCAATTTGGGAGCGAGGTGCGGCGAGCAGCAGAGAGATGACATCATCTCTCACTGCCCGTCACACATCAGCGCTCTTCCACCCTCACAGCACGGTGGAGTGGAGGTCACAGGCTTCCTGTCATCGTGGAGCTCCACTTTGCAGCCAGACCACCTTGCTTCAATGTCGGAGGTGCAGCGGGGAGCAGCGAGATGACATCATCTCTCACTGCCCACCCTGCATCACTGCTCTCTTGCTCTCACTAAATGGACCGGTGCTGTCAGCCTGCCACCAATGCAGCGTCAATGCACATTTGTGGCACTGGCTGGCATGGCAAGTTACAATCCACATCAGGTGGCAAGTGACAATCTGCAAATGGTGGCAGGAGATGTGGCAATCTGCAAATTGAGCCAGGAGACATGGCAAGGGACAATCTGCAAATGGTGGCAGGTGACGTGGCAAGTGACAATCTGCAAATGGTGGCAAGAGATGTGGCAAGTGACAATCTGCAAATGGTGGCAGGAGATGTGGCAAGTGACAATCTGCAAATGGTGGCAGGAGATGTGGCAATCTGCAAATTGAGCCAGGAGACATGGCAAGTGACAATCTGCAAATGGTGACAGGTGACGTGGCAAGTGATAATCTGCAAATGGTGGCAAGAGATGTGGAAAATGACAATCTGCAAATGGTGGCAGGATACGTGGCAAGTGACAATCTGCAAATGGTGGTAGGAGACGTGGCAAGTGACAATCTGCAAATGGTGGCAGGTGACGTGGCAAGTGGCAATCTGCAAATGGTGGCAGGTGACGTGGCAAGTGACAATCCACATCTGCTGCCAGGTGAAAGTGGCAAGTGACAATCCACATCTGGTGGCAGGCGACATAGCAAGTGACAATCCACATCTAGTGGCAGGTGACGGTGGCAAGTAACACGCTGCATCTGGTGGCAGGAGATGTGGTAAGTGACACGCCCAGGGCTCCCACTGATTCTGCAGTATGGTGAGTTGAACCACTTCATTATATCTTAGAATGTAACAATACAAATAATGCGCTTTAATCACCCTGACACCATATCAACCATGGTGCCATGATGATTGAAGCGCCAACACCAGCCATCGCCAGTGAAAAATTGCTTAGGTATCCCCCCCCGCGGGCATGCAAAAAGGTTGGTGACCGCTGCTATGGGCTCTAGCCCCAGATCTTTTGCAGATCTAGCAACGTCCCTGTATTAATGTCTAACTGATAGTCATCAAGTTTAACACGCCCACTTTTGAAGCCCTACCACTGCGCCCCTAGGAAAGATTAGAGAGTTGATAAAAGCTGCCCTTCTAAATAAATCAAAATGAAGACTGTATTTTACCCTCTACCTAAAATGTAAAAGTAAATCGTGGCGCTGATATTGAAATATGACAATCAATACTTTAACATAAACAAACATAAATTAAATAACACCCTGTGAAAAGTGAAAGTCACTATGAACATTAGTGACCAAAGTGACACAAATTAAAGTCCATAAAATAATCCAAATTTTTGACTTCAAAAATATCTGGGGGCGTGGTTGTACGGCAACCAGCTGTGATGTCTGACGTCAAACCAGAAGTGACGATCCAAGTCTGATGAGTCAGTGAGGGTGAGATACAGATCCTACACTGTGGGTCTGCTGTGACCACAATATACCACCACTTGCTGATAACAGGAGGATTGTTTTTATGCTTACTTTATTTGGATCTATGTGAGTGCAATAGTTGAAGATGTGCTTTTATACATTAAATTGTTTTAAACGTTATCACACTATTGGAGCACTTATTTTATTTTCATGTGGGGAGACCTTTTTCCGCATGCACGGTTGGATATCGGTGGGATGATTTAACCCTTTGAGGGTAAAAGTGTATATGCCGAGCATGAGAGTGCAAGGCACCTAAAGCCGGTCAGTGCGTTTCTTAAGGGGAGCGGAGGCACTTTCACATGCTGGATGGTGGAAGATCTGGAATATTACAACTGCAATAGAAAGATATTTTTGAAGTCACAGAGTCAAAAATTTGGATTATTTTATGGACTTTAATTTGTAGCACTTCTGTCACTAATGTTCATAGTGACTTTCACTTGTCACAGGGTGTTATTTAATTTATGTTCGTTTACGTTACAGTATTGATTGTCATATTTCAATATCAGCGACACTATTTACTTTTACATTTTAGGTAGAGGGGAAAATACAGTCTTCATATAGAATTCATTAAGATTAAAAAAACCTTCTGCCTTTGCAACTCCTTTAATGTTTGTTAAATAATCTTATCTCGGGTTCCTGAAGAAGCCTAGACTAATACAAAAGACTAAAGAAATCATTGTGAGACCCTAGGCGCTCTGACCTCATATTTTATTGTGAAATGTTTTACATTCTCTAGAAGGACACCAATCACATACTTGCTGTCTTCATGGACCTTGCATCAAATAGGACAATAGAACTGATCCTTGGAGCTGAAGTAGGACAAAGAGTGATAAGCATTATAAAAAAAAATTTACCAGTCTACATGGCAAAGATCCTTGCTTAGAAGTACACTTGTATTTATTCCCTTATATTTCAATCTCACATTTACTTTATAATTATATGAAACCTAAAGGAGCGCTGAACACAAACACATGACCATGAAAAAAGGTAATTTAGAGATAATGCACCTGCCCTTCAACTGTCATTTCTGCTTCATCGGTTGCAACCTAAATCAATAATATTTCCTAATTTGGTATAATCTGCGATGCCAAGAGAACAAACTATGTTATTATCCACAGTCAAAGTCCCAATCAGACCTACCAAACTATTTGTCGCTCAAAGTGTGCTGCAGTTATAGAAATACTCACCTACAACATGTATTTATAAAAAAGCACATGTTATACAGGGATTGATTGTGTCATTTGTCCTCCACATAATTCCCCATCACAATGTGGGAGGAAGTAGCAAACTGAAAAAGGTAAAAGATGTTTTGCGAAAGGACATATCTGTTTATGCATTTATAAAAAACATAATATTTTAATGTATCCCCATCTAGATAGCTTGGGTTTAATTCAATTCATATTTATGATAGCATATTTTCTAAAACTTTACAGAAAAAAATGAACTATTTACATATATGCAGTATAAGTACCTGAATTGTACTTAGGTACCTGAAATGTAAGCAGTATAAGTGCCTGAATTTTACCTGGTGTCAACCTCTTGCAGACCCTATACAACAGTGCTCAGATTGGGAGAGGGAGAAGCAGCACAAAGCGTTAGAAAGTAGTTCTGCGGTGCTCATGTGCAAACAAGGGACATACCAGATGGAGAGAGCAGAGTGACAGAGAGATGAGCTAATCACTGTGCTGCTTTACTTTGAATGTCCAGGCACAGGCTAGGGGAAGGGCAAGACCTGTAAGCATGAGTTAAAGCATTTGTAACCCTAAAAAAAAAAAAATTTGGATCCTGTTACTTTAAAGCATGTTGAACAGCACAGTGCTTGTGCGGTGTAATTTGGCACCTGTATCACCTGAAATAATTTGCTGCCTGGTTCTGCCCTCCCCCTTGTAAACTGACCGTTTATCATGGCTGCTGACCCCGACACCATGGTCAGCTTATGTGCCTCCATCATCCGCAGCTATCTGAAGCTCTCCTCTGTCCTCCCTCCCTGCCTGTCAGCTCTGTGTTACGTGACTCCTCGCTGCTCTCCTCCTGTCATCCCCTCCCCCTGGCTTACGTCTTGGCTCTCTCCTCCTCCCCTCCCCTCCTCCCAAATGACGTCAGTGGGGGATTCTTAGTCGCAACCGCTGTAGCTGTCAGATCAGGAGAGGTAGCAGCAAGGAGTCACGTAAGCGCTGAGCGGCACTGTGAAATAAGGTAGTAATGGCATATTTTTTACAAAGCATAGACACTGGGGCATATAACATTTTCTAACAGAGGGGATTGCATGTACTTTACACAGTGGCTTAACAACCATGTTAACTGCAGCAGAGAAAAAACATATCTAGTGCCCTGACACACAGGGCTGTGCGACAGAGCTGTGTAAATCTTAGAACTGTGTGGACTAAATTTACAAACCCTTTGGCAGCTAAAACAGATCTTATATCATAGGCGTGCGCACAGGGTATGCCAGGTGTGCCTGGGCACACCCTAATCACCCTGTGTGGTGCAGATTCCCCCTGTTTAAACCCATAATATTTCACCAAAGCCCCCTAACAGGGCTCCTAAAAGATTTATTAAAAATGAATACTTTAAAAAAAAAAAAAAAAAAAAACTACTGACACCAATCTCTGCCCTACTGACACTGTCAGTGTAAATACACATGCACATGAATAAGTAAAGGCGCAAACACTTGAAATTACTTTCCCCACAAATATATCAATAAGTCTATTAAAAGTCCATAGAACTAATGAGGGTTAGGAAAGTCCAAGCACTTAGGGCTGCCACCGTATGGGAACAGAAGCTGAGTTCCAGCAAAGCTAAAAGAAACAAGGAGAAAGGCGCCTCTAGGTGTAGGATTAAGAACAATTTAATAGCCCATAAAATTGCCAACTCACTTGTGTAAAGTTAAAAACAGGCACATCAATGAGTACAGTCCCAAAAAGGGGGGGTCATCGGCAGACTGTCAACTCCTTTAGTCCCATCGCTGTGAAGCACTGTGCTCACTGCTCGTCACCGCTAAATAGGAAGCCGGCTGTGCAGTGGATGACGTCCGCCTCGTCAGCGGTAACGAGCAGTGAGCACAGCGCTTCACAGCTATGGGACTGAAGGAGTTGACAGTCTGTCGATGACCCCCCCCCCCTTTTTGGGACCGTACTCATTGATGTACCTGTTTTTAACTTCACACATGTGGGTTGCCAATTTTATTAGCTTAATTCTACACCTGTTTCTTAAATACAAATGCACACATACATATGTGTTTGAGCTTTGAGGTACACACCCTATTGCAATAGGCTGTGCACACCTATGTCTTAAATACTGTATGTATTTCCTCTGTGTATTTAGCTTTTTGCCTGGAGTTTAGCTTTAAAAACTCTAGATCAGCAAACTTTTAAAGCTAGACAAAGGAGGCCTTAAAATGGAACGTCAGATATTAAAAACATTGATGAATGTACTTATGTATTTATAAATAAAAATTAAATAAATATATATATATATATATATATATATATATATATATATATATATATATATATATATATATATATATATAAATTAAATATATATAATATAAATATAAATATATAACTATCTGAATTCAGACTGATATCAGCCTCTTGTAACCCCAAACAAAGCAGCACTCAATCCGGGAGAGCAAAGGTAAGTACTTTTTCCAATCAAATGTCCTTTTTTCAAATATACTGACAGGGAATATGCTGACAGGAGGAGAGCGCATCATCAGACTGTTGCTGCTCCTGCACTGCCTAGTCTCTGGCATCGTATTTGGTGGCTGTGTTGCCAGGGGTGGACTGATAACTCATGGGGCCCCCGGGCAATAGGAGATTATGGGGCTCCCAGGCAATCAGAGATTATGGGGCCACACAGTATACACACACACGGTATACAATCACACAGTATACACATACATGTACACACACTATACACAGACAGATGTAAAAAAAACACAGATTTATACATACTGTCCCCGGTTTTACTGAGGCTGGCCACCCTGATGGGGCCCCCTAGTGGCCCAGGGCCCTCGGGCAGTGCCCGAGTGGGTCAATGGTCAGTCCTCCCCTGTGTGTTGCTTAACTGCAGGGAGAAAAGTCTAGTCTCCAGGTCTGCTGGTAGACAGAAATGAAAAATCCTTGGCAGATATGACAGCTCACCTTTACATATTTTGAATGTGTATTTAGCTGTTTGACTGGAGTTTAGTTTAAAGTGCAGTTCCTGACATTACCAAAAAACTACAAATTTTATTCAGTGTCTGTATTGCTACAAAAGACTGTGGATGTAAATGGTGGACATGCTACAAGAGATAGACAGGGACAGAGCTTATGCTACAGCAGATTGACAGAGACTTCAGACAGGTAACTGTGGTCAGGAGAATGCCTCCTATGGGCTTGGGGTAGTTGCAACCTAGAGGAGTGGTGGGCAACAAAAATGGCTGCTTTCGGTGGCCATTAACCAATTCAGCCCCCGAAGATTTTCCCCCTTAACGACCAGGCCATTTTTTGCGATACGGCACTTTAACTGACAACTGCATTGTCGTGCGACGTTGTACCCAAACAAAATGTCCTTTTTTCCCCACAAATAGAGCTTTCTTTTGGTGGTATTTGATCACCTCTGCGGTTTTTTTTTTTTGCACTACAAAACAAAAAAAGAGCGACAATTTTGAAAAAAAAAAACACAATATTTTGTACTTTTTGCTATAATAAATATCCCAAAAAAATAAATAAATAACATTTCTTCATCAGTTTAGGCCGATATATATTCTTCTACATATTTTTGGTAAAAAAAATCGCAATAAGCGTATATTTATTGGTTTGCACAAAAGTTATAGTGTCTACAAAATAGGGGATAGATTTATGGCATTTTTATTATTATTTTTTTTTTACTAGTAATGGCGACGATCTGCCATTTTTATCAGGACTGAGACATTGCAGCGGACAAATTGGACACTTTTTTGGGACCATTGACATTTATACAGCAATCAGTGCTATAAATAGCCACTGATTACTGTATAAATGTCACCGACATGGAAGGTGTTAACACTAGGGGGCGATCATGGGGTTAAATGTGTTCCCTATATGTGTTCTAACTGTGGGGGGGAATGTGGCTGACTAGAGGAGGAGAGAGATCATTGTTCCCACTTAGTAAGAAAACACGATCTGTCTCCTCTCCCCTGACAGAACCGGGATTTGTGTGTTTACACACACAGATCCGGGTTTCACTCTGTCACGAGCGATCGCGGGTACCCGGCGGTCATCGCGCCCGCCGGGCATGTGCATCAGCTTCGGGGCCATCCTGCTACAGCGTCTTAAAGAGCCGATGTACAGCTACGACGGCTCGTGCAGGGGAGCCAACCTGCGGCAGTATAACTGCTGTGGCTGGTCGGGAAGTAGTTAATCTAGCAATGCTCCTGAATGTGGACATGCTATATGAGTAGGACCACAGTGGCCAAAACAAGTTAGCATTGTTTTACTGGATGTACTTGTGTAGCCAATAAAGATTTTCAACGTTTGAGCCCACCGAGTTGCTCGCTTATATCTATCAATGCTATAGGAGATTGCTAGAGATCATTTCATCACAGTCCTTTTAGAAATCGGTACTCCCACATTTCTGTGTCTTACAGTAAGATCCAAATTAAAAGACCAGAGAAAAAAAACAATAAAAAGAGAAGGACTGGACAGCGCAGAAAATGTACTGTATATACTCGAGTATAAGCCGACCCGAATATATGCCGAGGCACCTAATTTTACCACAAAAAACTGGGAAAACGTATTGACTCGAGTAAAAGACTAGGGTGGGAAATGCAGCAGCTACTGGTAAATTACACAGGCACACACATGTACACAGACACACACACACATGTACACAGGCACATACATGTACACAGACACACACACACATGTACACAGACACACACACACACACACACACACACACACATGTACACAGACACACACATGTAAAAAGACACACACACGTACACAGACACACACATGTACACAGACACACACATGTACACAGACACACACACAGCCCCCCTTACTTGTAGAACAGCCCTTACTTGTTAGGTGGTGTTCCTTGTCCCCCTCCTAGCTCTTGTGCAGTACACATGAGGGGTGCACATGCAGGAATTTACCAGAGGGGGCAGCAAAGAGCCGATGTCGGCTCAATAAAAACTCACACACTTTCCAAAAGCCAGCACAGCCACGGAGCTCTCCTGCACCCGCCCCACCTACTCCCATCCCCACCAGACAGCCGGGCCCTTCTGCCTCACTTGAGTATAAGCCAGGGGGGGCTTTTTCAGCATAAAAAATGTGCTGAAAAACTCGGCTTATACATGAGTATATACGATAAGTTAACTAATGATTTAACAAGAAAAAGCCAGTGTATCTGTAGAATATGTATGTGCTGCAGATTTACATAGAGGTCTGAGGACCTGGGGGTGTTAACAGGATGTAGGAAGTTATGAACAGTATTAATTTTGTCGACTAAAACGACTAAAACATTTTAGTCGACTAAATAAATATTATTTTAGTCGACTAAAATACGACTAAAACTAAAACAACTGAAATGACTAAAATATGACTAAATCAAAAATGGCATTTTAGTCGAAAGACTAAAATGGGACTAAAACTAAAATGCCATTTTAGTCAAAAGACTAAGACTAAAACTAAATTGAAATTTGACTTCAAAATTAACACTGGTCTGTAGTGCATGTTCATACCTATGTAATAATAAATAACATATTAGATTTTTCACTCCAGCAGTAAATTGTAGAGAATTGTTAACTAATGCATTACGATTGAATTAACCCATTAGATTTTAGACGACTCATTTTAGTCGACTAAAATGAGTTTTAGTTGACTAAAGTATACTGGAGATTTTAGTCAACTAAAACGTAGGACATTTTAGTCGACTAAAATATACTGGAGATTTAGTCTACTAAATATGACTAAAGCTAAAACAATTGCAAAAGACTAAAATGGGACTAAAACTAAAATGCCATTTTAGTCCTAAGACTAAAACTAAATCGAAATTTGCTGCCAAAATTAACACTGGTTATGAAGTGAAACTAAAATAGGCTCACACGCAGCTCACTGTTGACTGGAATTAAACTATTTCTTTGCAAGGTTTATCTGACGATTCATCATTGCTTCCACAAAATCTACAGTATCTAATATTTTTCTTTAACTTCTTAGTTTGATTTGGACAGTGCAATCACCATAGCAGATTCTGTACTACTGCATGGCAGTTCTGTGGGTGAGGGTATGGTGTCCTCAGGCTTTCCCCAAGTCAAAGGTGACATAATGCAGACCTGAGGGAGAAGTCTGTGTATATGCCTAATACTGTTCTAAACCCAGGGCACAAAAGAAAAAATCTATGGCGGACTTTAGAGGCAGATGAGGCACTAGAGATCATAAAATAATAACATTGTATTGGTACAAAATTGTTAAAACATCAGGCACATAACACGTGTCAAAAGTTAAAAACAATGCGCATAAACAATAATACGATTACAATAATGATGCATTAAAGCGCGATGCTTCCAAACAATGGGTAAATAAGCGAATCCCTTGTACTCTGTGTGTCGATGTGTTTTGCTTTTGCTTCCTCAGGACATACAGCAAAAGAGCACAAAGTTCAGTAGGTGAATTCAAAAAGAAAGATTACAATCATGTACATGTATCATGCGCATAACATATACATCAGTTACGTATCTAACACAGCATTCACCTTGCCCAAAAATGCAGAATGTAGGATAGAAGCAGAACCTCAGGTGCGAGCACTGGGGCATCCAAAGGGGAGGGGATGAAAATCTCCCAATGTGGCTGTGGCCTTCAATAATATATACACAATTAAACCCAGATGGTCTAAACAGACGACCCCCCAATTCCATACGATAATATTATAGAGCCTCAGATCGTGGATTACTTACTTGTATATGAAAAAAGCCCCACAAAGGGGTTACAAAATAACTCTCCAGCAAGGACTAACGATAGCATCCAAAAGCGAAGAGAAGAAAGGGGGGGGGGGGATATATCAAACAAAAATGAAAATGGCCAAGTGCAAAATCCCACTGGAACCACCATCGGAGGGACATAGAATAGTCAGCAGAATCATATCTAGTGTAGTTATGGGGGAAAAGTCAGTGTTGCAAGGAGAGGGACCAAACAACAGAAAGGTGGTCCAAGGGGTCATCCCACCCACATGTAGGTACCTGCAATAAAGCATAATAAAGGCTAATGTAGTATTCTGCATCTAGAAATAAAATAGATGTCCCACATATGGGTTGTTGGCTTACCCCAAAACATGCAGCCTGCACCGTTCGAGGTGCTTCTAATGCCCTGTACACACGGTCGGACATTGATTGGACATTCCGACAACAAAATCCATGTATTTTTTCCGACGGATGTTGGCTCAAACTTGTCTTGCATACACACGGTCACACAAAGTTGTCGGAAAATCTGATCGTTCTAAACGCGGTGACGTAAAACACGTACGTCGGGACTATAAATGGGGCAGTAGCCAATAGCTTTCGTCTCTTAATTTATTCTGAGCATGCATGGCACTTTGTGCGTCGGATTTGTGTACACACGATCGGAATTTCCGACAACGGATTTTGTTGTCGGAAAATTTTATAGCAAGCTCTCAAACTTTGTGTGTCGGAAATTCCGATGGAAAATGTGTGATGGAGCCCACACAAGGTCCTATCACACATTTTCCGTCGGAAAATCTGACTGTGTGTACAGGGCATAAGAATGGGACCAAGGGAGCCCACCCTTAAATGCCCCCACCGCCGGATCATGCGGTGCGAAAGCCCCCCGTCTGAACCATACCAGACTACCAGGCCACATGTCCTCATCAAGGGGGGGGTTATTCCCCCTCCCATGTGAATGAATAGAGATACATAGTATCCCTACTCATTCACCAAAAAAGTGTAAATAAAGGACTTGTCAAAAACTGTTGTGTTTTGAGTTACTTTTTACACTTTTTTGGTGAATGAGTGATGTTCATCCATCGTTTTTGAAGAGGACCTTGACATACAACAGGCTGTTGGCTGTCCACGGTATTTCCGAAGGTGACTGTTAAGACTGATAAGGGCACGGAATCTTCTGCCACATACCGGGCAGACATGTGTGGGCACTACCATTGCAGCATT
This sequence comes from Lithobates clamitans, assembly GCA_037952925.1. Taxonomy (NCBI): domain Eukaryota; kingdom Metazoa; phylum Chordata; class Amphibia; order Anura; family Ranidae; genus Lithobates; species Lithobates clamitans. The sequence goes on from JBBGZY010001565.1 coordinate 648,965, forward strand.
TGCAGCTTTGGCTTTACAGAGTGCTCGCTTCTCTTGTGATATGGTTGTCTTTCTGGACTCATATGTCTGACAGCCATGGGGGATCAGCGTGCGCCATGTCGATCGGTCTTGTTCCAGGGTTTCCCCAGGAGGTAGTGTCGATATCCAGGGACTTGAGAGAGGCTTTCACCTTTGTCTTTGTATCGCTTCTTTTGTCCACCGCGTGATCGCTTTCCTTGACACAGCTCACCATAGAGGAGCTGTTTGGGGATGCGGTGGTCTGGCATCCTTGCAACATGGCCTCCCCAGCGTATCTGGGCTTTCATCAGCAGGGTGTGAACTGGTGGCAGGCCTGTCCTGGAGAGGACTTCTGTCTGGCTCCTTGTCAGTTGCCTAGCGGGCCTAGCAGGCCTCCTGTATACAGTCCAAGTCTCACTGGCATACATCAGTGTAGTTAGCACTACTGCCCAGTAGACTTTAGGCTTTGTAGCAAGGCTTATTCCATGGCAGGCCCACACATTGGTCCGTAGCCTGCCAAATGTAGAGCTTGCCTTGGTGATTCTGCAGTTGACCTCAATGTCACTGCACGGGAGAGGGTGCTGCCAAGGTATGTAAATTGGTCCACTGCTTGCAGCTTTTGTCCCTTCAATGTGATGGTGGGCTCTTGGTGTTTGGCTTTCGGAGCTGGCTGGTGCATCACTTCAGTTTTCTTTGTGTTGATAAAGAGGCTGAAGTTGTCGCATGCTGCTGCGGATTTGTCCATACTGGCTTGCATTTCCATTCAGGGCACAGTCGTCAACAAAAAGGAACTCTCGTAGCAAAACCTCCGTTATCTTGGTGACAGCCTGGAGTCTTCGCAGGCTGAACAGTTTCCCATTGGTTCTGTATCTCAGGCTGACTCCCAAGGAACTGTTCTGAAGGGCATCTGACAGCATGGCTGAAAACATTATGCTGAACGGAGTCGGTGCTAGCACGTTTCTCCGTCATCCAGAACACGAGCCGTCATGGAACTGACGTTCCATCAGAATGAATCTGTCATGGCACTATGTACTACGTACCCCATACTAATTCATATAGCGGGGGCCGGGATCAGGGGCCCCTTATTAAAGGGGGCTTCCACATTCCAATAAGTCAACCCCTGCAACGTCACAACCCCCGGGCCAGAGTTGTGGGGAAGAGATCCTTGTCCCTATCAACACGGGGACAAGGTGCTTTAGGGGGAGGGCAGAGCCCCCCTTCTCCAAAGCACCCCCATGTTGGGAGCATATGGCCTGGAATGGTTCAAAGGGGGGGTGCTCACTTATTCCCCTCTTTCCTGGCTGCATGCTTGGATAAGGGTCTGGTATGGATTTTGTGGGGGACCCAATGCTGTTTTATTTTTACACTTTGGCATAGAGTTTCCCGTAAAAACCATACCAGACCTGAAGGGCCTGGTATCGATTGAGGGGAGACCCCACACTGTTTTTTTCTTCATTTTTCATTCTTTTGTTTACATTTGTTTACATTCACCTGTAAGTGGGGAAGCCCACTGATAGCTGATAAGTCATCAGTTGTTAAGGACACGGCAGCTGTCTTAACAACCAGCTATTCTTCACACAGAATTAGATTTGGTCGATCATTTTTCCACCAATTCGAATTATTCTGAAAATGTGGAATTCATTACAAAACAAATATATGAAACAAAACTAAACCAATTTCAACAAAATTAATAACTATTTCATTTGGAGATTCAGATACATCTGGGCCATAAAGATGGCCTAGGCTATAAGAAGATTGCCAAGACACTAAAACTGAGCTGCAGGATGGTGGCCAAGACCATACAGTGATTTAACAGGACAGGTTCCACTCAGAACAGGCCTTGCAATGGTCGACCAAAGAAGTTGAGTGCACGTGCAAAGAAGTTGAGTTCACGTACCCAGAGGTTGTCTTTGGGAAATAGATGTATGAGTGCTGCCAGTATTGAAGGGCTGGGGGGGGGGGGTCAGCCTGTCAGTGCTCAGACCATACGCCACACACTGCATCAAATTGGTCTGCATGGCTGTCATCCCAGAAGGAAATAACTACAACCGCAAACCTGTGCGTATACAAATAAATATATATGTGAATGCGAGTTAATCGCATACAAACAATGAATCTTTCAAATAAAATAGCAATATACTGTGTACCAGATGCTAATAATCCAAAACTGGCATGAAAAAGAAATGTTCTGTCCTAAATTTCTACTGTTGAGATGAGCTACGGCTAGGTAAAAACCACAAAATAGCAACAACTGAAAAGTACCAGATCTTTGTAAACAATGACTCTTGCATACAATGGTAATATGAGTGGAATGTGCCCAGCTGCTTCAATCACTTAATGCTGATGTTCTCCATGTCCTCCTGGAATCCAACATGTAAAAAGAAAAAACACAATAGTGTTGTACTGCAGAGACTATTATGCAGCTGTCTCAAGCTGATACACTCACATGTATTCGCTATATTAGACAGCGTGTGTAGCAGTCAGGTGCTTACTCCTCCTCTCAGCTAGATCGAGTGTCTGCACACTGGTGGCTGATGTCACTGGCTCCTCCTCCCGACGCGTTGCGTCACAGGTCATTCTCAAGGGAATGAAGCCTGGTGACGAACGTGTGGGTTTTACACGTTGCCATAGTGACTCCGGAATCATTTGTATCATCATGTCGCATCATTGAACAGCCTGCTTTCATACTTAAATGTTTAAAGTTGATACATATATGTAAACAAATCCTCACGATTCCAATACTACTTGAACCTAGACTGAGCTGAACTTTAGAAAGACCTTGAATGAATACTTTAATAATATAGTGAAAACTAAAAACTAAATGCATGTCACCTGCATCTAGTGGTGTAAAAATTTAAATATATTAAAAGTTATTTTTAAAACCGCAAAGTAATCTACACTTACAACAGAAAAAAGCAGAAAAAAGGGGGAAGTTGCAAATGAGGCTACTAAATAAAAATAAAAAATTGGAAATAAAACAATTAAGATCAAAATCAATATTTAATCCCGCTGGCGCAAAACAATTTATTTCATATATCCATCTGGATTCCATTTTACTCAATTCCCTAATTTCGTGACTACCCCTCCAGTGGGGTTTGAATTTCTCGATCGCCCAAAATTTACGTTCCCGTGGCATTTTTATTATGTACTTCAGCAAAATGTAGGGATACACTATGCTTTGGTAATCCTGATTTGATATTCTGTATATGTTCACATAATCTTTTCCATAGAGGGTGTTTAGTTCTTCCTATATATTGTACAGAACAGGAGCATTTTTAACATATAAACAACCCCTTCTGTGCGGCATGAGATAAAGTCCTTAATGTCATATTCTTTTTTCGTGGTATTCGATATAAATTTATTACACTTTTGTCCGTTTAGATTTGTATTACGACAGGCGAAACATTTTTTACATGGATAAAAACCTTTTCCTTGAAAAAAAGTAAAATGAAATAAATTGTTTTGCGCCAGCGGGGTTTTAAAAATAACTTTTAATATATTAAAATTTTTACACCACTAGATGCAGGTGACATGCATTTAGTTTTTAGTTTTCACTATATTATTAAAGTATTCGTTCAAGGTCTTTCTAAAGTTCAGCTCAATCTAGGTTCAAGTAGTATTGGAATTGTGAGGATTTGTTTACATATATGTATCAACTTTAAACATTTAAGTATGAAAGCAGGCTGTTCAATGATGCGGCATGATGATACAAATTATTCTGGAGTCACTATGGCAACTTGTAAACACAGTGCGGTTTAAAACCCACACGTTTGTTTTTCGCCAGGCTTCATTCCCTTGAGAATGCCACGTGACCTGTGACGTAATGCGTCGGGAGGAGGAGCCAGTGACATCAGCCACTAGTGTGCAGACACTCAATCTAGCTGAGAGGAGGAGTAAACACCTGACTGCTACACACGCTGTCTAATATAGCGAATACATGTGAGCGTATCAGCTTGAGATAGCTGCATAATAGTCTCTGCAGTACAACACTATTGTGTTTTTTATTTTTACATGTTGGATTCCGGGAGGACATGGAGAACATCAGCATTAAGTGATTAAAGCAGCTGGGCACATTCCACTCATATTACCACCGTATGCAAGAGTCATTGTTTACAAAGATCTGGTACTTTTCAGTTGTTGCTATTTTGTGGTTTTACCTAGCCGTAGCTCATCTCAACAGTAGAAATTTAGGACAAAACACTTCTTTTTCATGCCAGTTTTGGATTATTAGCATCTGGTACACAGTATATTGCTATTTTATTTGAAAGATTCATTGTTTGTATGCGATTAACTTCGCATTCACATATATATTTATTTATATTTATTTGTATACGCACAGGTTTGCGGTTGTAGTTATTTCACAGCACTTGGCACTTTTATTAGTGGTCTGGAATTTAAGAGGGACCATTTTGATGTATAGCACGATTGCATATAAAGGAGATTAGCGCACCATATTTTTTATACAATTTAGCACTATTTAGAGTGAGTGATCATTATTTTGGCTGCAGCTATTCTAACACTACACACAATATTACTGCCATACCAGCGCTTGAGTATTACTAATTATTCCATCCCAGAAGGAAGCCTCTTCTAAAGATGATGCACAAGAAACTCCGCAAACAGTTTGCTGAAGACAAGCAGACTAAGGACATGGATTACTGGAACCATGTCCTGTGGTCTGATGAGACCAAGATAAACTTATTTGGTTCAGATGTTGTCAAGCATGTGTTGCGGCAGTCAGGTGAGGAGAACAAAGACAAGTGTGTCTTGCCTACAGTGAAGCATGGTGTTGGGAGTGTCATGGTCTGGGGCTGCATGAGTGCTGCCGATACTTGGGAGCTACAGTTCGTTGAGGGAACCATGAATGCCAACTTGTACTGTGACATAATTAAGTAGAGCATGATCCCCTCCCTTCTGAGACTGGGCAGCAGGGCAGTACTCCAACATGATAACGACCCCAATCACACCTCCAAGACGAACACTGCCTTGCTAAAGAAGCAGAGGGTAAAGGTGATGGACTGGCCAAGCATGTCTCCAGAACTAAACCCTACTGAGCATCTGTGGGGCATCCTCAAACGGAAGGGGGAGGAGCGCAAGGTCTCTAACATCCACCAGCTCTGTGATGTCATCATGGAGGAGTGGAAGAGGACTCCAGTGGCAACCTGTGAAGCTCTGGTGAACTCCATGCCCAAGAGGGTTAAGGTAGTGCTGGAAAATAACGGTGGCCACACAAAAAATTTACACTTTGGGCCCAATTTGGACATTTTCACTTAGGGGTGTACTCACTTTTGTTGCCAGCGGTTTAGACATTAATGGCTGTGTGTTGAGTTATTTTTGAGGGGATAGCAATTTTACACTGTTATACAAGCTGTACACTCACTACTTTACATTGTAGCAAAGTGTAATTTCTTCAGTGTTGTTACATGAAAAGATATAATAAAATATTTACAAAAATGTGATGGATGTACTCACTTTTGTGAGATACTGTATATAAATAGGGGTTAATTATAAATAGATAATTAGCCCCTAACCCTTAAAATAAAATAATAATAATAAATAACTAAACACCCTAACACAAAATAAATAAATGAATTATTATTATTAATATTAATAATAATTTATTTTTCTTGTTTGGGTGTTTATTTTTTATTATTATTATTAATAATAATAATAAATTATTTAATATATTGTAAGGCTAGAGGTTCATTATAATTTATTTATTTATTGTTACATATTATGAATTTATTTTATTTATGGTGATTTTTAGCTATTTGGGTATTTAGTTTACATTTATTTATTCATATATCACTACTATTTTATTTTTTGTAATTTTTTCATTTGTGCAGAAAGTTGCCTAAAAGCGTGCAAATTCGCACAAAAATGCGCAAATGATACATTTCTATTCATTTCTATGGGAATGAAAACGTGGTAAAGAAGCTCAAATCTGCCAGTTTCGAGCTCCAAAAAAAGTTTGGCTTCAAGCAACTTGGAGTTCAGATGTGAACCATCTCCATTGAGAATAAATTGATTTTTATCTCCTCCAGCATTTTGGAGCTTCGAGCTACAAGCTACAAAACGCTGATGTGAGAATGGGGTCTTACACCTGACTGCAATGCCTATTTTCCGTTGACATTTTTAGTGAAAGAAAAAGTTAAAGTTGCATTAACTAACCAGTAACAGGCCAAAATAACAAAATAACATTTAATTGATTTCAATGCTTGACCCTTTTTATATAACACTATGACACACATGGTCTGTTGATCCAACTAATTTGGAATTGTAATGCCTTGTAGATGAGACCCTGCTTGCTTACAGTTTCCCCTTTGCAATTTATAGTTCTAATGACAGATGTGAAGTGTAACACGGGGAGATGGAGGGGGTGATAGAAAAATCAATTCTATTTTCCAGGATAAAACTAGAGATTGCACTATATGGATATGGAAACTCATCAGGTATGCAGAGAGTGTTAAAGAAAGAGCAGAGCACAGCAAAGAATCTCAGCTTGGCTTTTGGCACGGCTTCACTGCAATGGGATTTTTTAGTGTAAAAAAAATGTTTTAAAAAAAAAATCAATAGCATCTATGGTATTATGGTTAATTAAAGAAGCTCTTGAAGAGGGCTGAGAGATGAGAGGCTTGGCCAAGGAAGGGAGACAGCTGAAACCTGATTAACCACAAGAACGCTTTTTTAGATGTGAGTGGATGGACCGAGGACTGCTTTGCGAGGGATATGCAGGGAAAAAAATTGCTTTTACTTTAACTTTCTTTAAGTAATCAATACACCCCCATTACCGACCTGTTTGTGCCACTCCTGTATTCCACTCGCTGTCTTTCAGCCGTGGGATTTTAAAGGCTTCAGGCAGAAATGGAATGCAGGCTTTTTAACCACTTTGTGTTTCACATAATGAAATAGTTTTATTATGGAGTGTGACACGTGTTTGAGCATACATATAGGAAAAAGGAAAATCAAACTTGTTTTTTCCTCTATTAGAAAATGACTATATGCAATGTTTTACTGTGATTGGATAGCACTAGGAGAAATTACTATGACACACCTTCAAAGTAAACCTGTATAAAGGGGCTACTGCTGTTGCCTACCTTCTTAAAATGATAGTTGCCTGGCTGTCTCTGACTTTCATTTTAGTCAGTGGCTTGAAACAAGCATGCAGGTCAGAAAAGTCCACATACGAGTCAGTGATTCATAACTTGTAGCTGAGTCCAGAATCTAATCCAGGCCATCACCAGGTGGACACAACATCTTCCATTAATTACTCTAAAAAAAAATACTAAGAGAAGGGAGTATGACCTTATGAGGGTTAAATTAGAGAAGTTTAGGAGGGATGTTGTCAGGGCCTGGACTTGACTTGAACCTGGGACCTCTGCTGTATCTGCCTATGGCTCTTCTCGCTGAAATGCTGGACAGCACCTTGTCTGATACATTGGACAGCCTTGTCTTGTGCCTTAAAGCGGAGTTCCACCCAAAAGTGCAACTTCTGCTCGTTGTACTCCTCCCCCCTCCGGTGCCACATTTGGCACCTTTCGGGGGGGGGAGGGGGGATAGGATACCTGTCTTTCACACACGCAATTTTCGCGCCTGACTGGATTGGGTTGTTTCCCCGATATCAGACTGTTCCCATGCTGGAGCCTGTGATCCGCACAGAGCCCGGGGTGGCTCAAAAGCGTTCTCTGACTTTGTTTAGCAACTTAGTCATATACTCTGAGGTGAGCGCATTACCTTGGGGGGTCACCTATATTGCACCATCGCATGACCTGTGGCACGTGGAGATATATAAGCACGTTTAAATATACCACCATTGAAGATCTCACATAAGCACTTTTATTATTTATGTGCAGGACTTTTATTTATATGCTCATTATATATTCATGTAGTTCAATAAGGACTATTATGTATATGAATTGTGTGGCACTACGCACTTTGCAATTTGTTTGGCACATGGCACTTTTTGGTATCTATTTGCACCTATGATGTAAATCTAAAGCAAATGTGGTTTCCTTGGATTGATATTATATGTGTAACTTGTATTGTTTGTTTATGCACATAATATTTATCAGTTTTTTGCGATTATTTTTTTTTAGTTAATTTCACAAAATTTAGTGTGGTATACACTTCTATACACCTTTTTTTATATATGCACAACATTTTCTTGTGTCACAATAGGGGCACATTTAGCACACTTTAGCGCATCATTATCTTTTATTTATTTGCTATCTACACGCAATACGAGACGTGTTTCATGCATGCGGCTGAGTAGTGCTTATACTTAGCACTAGGTTCAGTGTGGCTCGTAGGATTTTTTCTCTTATTTGAATTGTACATCTTGTTTGCGGTTATTTAGAGACTCTAGTAGCCAGGTGAAGAGTCGTTAACAGTGCTGTAGTTTTTTTTAAGTGCAAGTAAGCAAACTGTTGCCCATTTGTCTATTATAGTGCATTTTGTCTATGCATTTATCTGTTTATTAATTTGCACCGTATTGCACTAAATTACTTTAATAATTTAATTTACTGCCAAGCTGTTTGTGGTCTCTTTCATGTGCATCCTTAGAGTGATAGCCTGCTTACTTTTAAATCCAGAGGTGCAAACAGTCTTTAGTATATGACCAAGTGTGTCGGTGGGGACTGAGCAGTTTAAAGAGTCGTGGCAGAGCAGAGGACCCATTATCACCAGTGGCTCCTGGTGGAACTACTGGATCAGGATCAGGATGGCAGCCAGGGAATTAGTTTTCTCAAAAAGGAAGGCCACCTATGGAGACTTAAAGTACAACTAAAGGCAGCCTATAAATTTTAATGTACTCTGAATAAAGCTCATGTAAGTGCCACATTTGAATAAATATCGTAAATAAAATTGATATTACCTCAGCATACACCTGCATTTGTTTGCTCTAACCCGGTCATCTGTATCTCCGTTACTGGATCCTGATATTGATGGTGGGAGGAGTTTTTCAGAGCTAGCACGTCATTGTCTTCCACTATGCTAGCATCTCCCACAGGAAACTACAGTTCCCCTGATTCCGTGGGCAGTTGGCAGTGGCATAGGCGGGCCAAAACATGAGAAGTGGGTAGAGCCTTGGCGTGTCTTCAAAGATGACTGACACACTAGGGCTTTCTAAGGAAAGGAAGCAACGCCTCCCAATGGTGTCACTGTGCTGCAATGTAGTTCCATGAATAAAAGCATAATGCAAAAGGGGACAATTGAACCATTTGGAAAGTGAGGAAGCTGCGTTATCGCCACAATAAAGGAAGCTGACATGCTTAAGGGGGAGCAGGTACATTTCTCTATATCCTTGCATTTACATTACAAAGACAGAAATATATTAGAGTCTACAAAGTTCTATCTTGAATTTTAGTTTTTGACCTTAGTTCTTCTTTAACTACTTTCTCAGCAAAGGATTACTGTGAGGGAGAGCCACACCTTGTTACTTATAGCAAAGTAGAGAAATCCGAACTCCAGGCAAATAGTTGAATGCAGCAATAAAGTACATATATGGGAGATATCTTGCTTGTCAAAGGATTGAAACTTCTGTCAATCCACATATTTACAGAGTGCTGCAAAGCCAGTCTATGAACCTGACTTTTCTCTGCTGAAGTTAAACAGAAAATAAACTCCCTACTCTCAGCCTGTGATTGTACAGACTGATGATGCAGCACATCTGATTAAACTGAGGGTCTCTTCTGTGGCCCTTCCCTCTACCAGTCTCAGTGCTGCTGTACAGCTGATTATAAGAATGTAAAATCAAGATAAATTCATCAATTACTATAAAGGGTGAGGTCTTTCCTGAAGTCACCTGTTTGGGGGAAACGTGTAGGAAGGAGTTCTGTGACATCATCACGCATGGCGGCCGGTCCTGCAAGGCCATGTGTATATTAAAAATGCCTTTTTTGTTTCTACTGTATTGTGAGTTAATCCTTGGTTGAAATAAATCTTGTTTTAAGCTTACTGCATTATGAAGTTGCTCCATTGTTTTATCTGGGTATTGCCTGTGAAGGTTAAAGATTGATATAAAGTATCTATGGGTGACATCCATTTGGTGTTATTGATCTGGGCCTGGCTTTCTGAAGCCTCGTAGTTATATCAATGCGCAAATTGATCTCTTTTTTGGAGATCTGAATTTTTGGTAAGAGGCTGTGCATGAGGGAACAGCACCTGAACACTGGAAGCACTTCATATGCATTTGAATGTCACTAAAAGCACTTTAATTCACTTGGAGGACTTTTGACTTTTTTTAATGTATTCCTCATTAGAACAAATGTAATACTGTATGCATATGACTTTAGTTTTTTTATATGGATAATATTTGATGTATTATTCACTTGATGAATGTATGATTTGTATTTATTAATTTTTGGGTTTATATGGATATGCACACTCATTGTTTTGTATTAGTTCTGTAAGATGTTTGGAACAACCTACCAGCCTAATTCCTTCAAAAACTGTGTGCAAGTGTACCTAGAAGAATTGATATTGGTTTGAAGCCAAAGGGTAGTCACACCAAATATTGATTTTGACCAGTATACCCGACCAGGCCACTTAAAACTGATATTTCAGCATTTGGCAGCTGGTGGGGAGACAAATAACACTCAGACACCTAAAACACTTAGGGTTCAGGTTCGAGTCAAACATGGGTTCCGGGCAAACCCAATCTGTTTGCAGTTCACATACATTGCGAACAAATACACAATTTTGCAAATAACTACAAATAATATGCTTCTTGTTGATGATATCCTGCTTGTCAGTCCTGCCTACTTAAGCCGTCCAGTCCAAATGGGCTCTGCCTTCGCATTGGTCACATCTCTAGAGACGCTCTCCTGTGTTCCTGTTAAAGACTTGCTTGGCTGACACTCCTTCTGGCTCCAGATCCTGCTTGCTGTTCTACTACGCTGATCTCTGGCTCCCTGACATTTTAGCTTGTCTGACTATCCCTTACGGTTCCTGAACGCTGGCTATGTTTGGACTACATTTACTCTGTTTACCTTTTTTTTTTATTATTATTAAACAAGTGTGATTTAACTGTACTTCTGTCTCAGTCTGATTCATGGTTTCTGACAGTAGGCGAAGGCCATGAATCCAGAAGATGCAATCAATCCACTTGTTGGTAATATTTTTCCAGATTGGATGAGCAGGATCACCGCATGGATTAGTTTGCCATGGCGTTACAAACGCTCCTGAGTTGCACGGCTCACCTGGAATCTCCCACTGTGGCTGCTCCGGTATAACCTGTGTTGCAGGCCATCCCTGCTGCTGCTCCAGTCTCTGTGCAGGCACCCGCCTCGAGTATTACCTCTATAAGCGGTATGTCTGGTTCTGCTCCACTTTCCCAGTGATTTGGGGGTGATCCAGTCCAATGCAGAGGGTTTCTGGTAAGACGATCGAAGGTCCTCGAAGGTACCACTCTGCTGGTTCTCATTCTTACTGACCATAAGAATCTCACATTCTTGTCTGAGGCTAAACGCCTCTCTCCCAGAAGGGCGGGATGGGCTCTTTTCTTGTCAAGTTTCAATTACATTGTCTCATTCTTACCTGGTACTAAGAATGTAAGGGCTGAAGCCTTGTCACGACAATTTTCCTCCCCTTCCAAGTTGGAGTTGGTTCCGGTTCCTTGATTCCTCCTGATTGTATTCTGGCTATGGTTCGCACCAGTCTCACTTCTCCTTTGGGTGACAAAATTCTTGCTGCTCAGGTCCATGCTCCTCCAGAGAAACCCTGTGACCGCTGCTTTGTCCCAGAGAGTCTCCGTACTGCCGTGCTCCAGACTTACCATTCTCCCAAGGCAGCTGGCCATCCTGGGAAGAATCAACTCGTTTGGGCCATTTCCCAACAATTCTGGTGGCCTAGTCTACGTGCTGATGTAACTGCCTTCGTAGCTGCCTGTTCCGTGTGTGCCCAGAGTAAGACTCCACGACACCTTCCAGTGGGCCTCCTACAACCCATACCCAATGGAGAGAGGCCCTGGACACACCTGTCTATGGATTTCATTGTGGAGTTACCCAACCCCCAAGGCAATACTGTTATCCTTTTGGTGGTTGACCGGTTCTCAAAGATGTGTTAAGTATTCCACTTAAGAGGTTGCCCACTTCTAAGGAACTGGCTTCCATTTTTGCTCAGTAAATCTTTCGCTTACAATGGCTACTCAAGGTGATTGTCTCGGACATGGGTAGTCTGTTTGTCTCCCGGTTCTGGCGAGCCTTTTGTGCACAGTTGGGAATTCAGCTTGCTTTCTCCTCTGCCTATTACCCGCATTCTAATGGGGCCGCAGAATGAGCCAATCAGTCCTTGGAGCAATTCCTATGTTGCTATATTTCTGACCATCATAACAACTGGTCAGACTCATTACCGTGGGCAGAGTTTGCTCACAATAGTGCCTTGAATTCTGCTTCCTGACTGTCCCCGTTTATGGTGAATTATGGTTTCCAACCTTCCATGTTGCCTGACTCCTTTGTTCCGCAGAGTATTCCTGCATTAGAGGAGCATCTCCGTGGTCTTCATTCCACTTGCTTCATGCTAATGATAGGTACAGACTCCATGAGCCACAACATGCAGAAGAGTTGGTGGAGTGGATAACAAAGTCGTCCTCATCCTCCTCATCCTCTGTCACCCAGGCTCAGAGTAGTTTGCCTTCCAATGCAGCTGCTAAAGCAACCTATTCCACTGGCTCCTTGTCCACAGTCACTCCTTCAGTAGCCCCACCATCATGCACGGAGGAGTCCCCAGAATTATTTGACCACAGTGTCAGGTACATGCTGCTGGAGGATGCGCAGCGATTTGAAGGCTCCGATGTTGGTTCCCAGGTTGAGGAAGGGAGGAACGTGAGCCTAGAGAGAGGGGGTGCCACAGAAGGTCAAGAAACTGGCAGTCATGATCCCCAAGCTGCAGCATGCTGCCAAGTTTGCTACAGTGATGAGGAGGGAGAGGATGATGAGATCACTGACTGTACTTGGGTGCCTGAGAGAAGAGAGGAGGAGGAGGAAGAGGAGAAGGCACAACTCCAATGAGACAAGATGTCCTCTAGGGGGCAGCATAAGGGCTGCCACCCTATTGCATCACACCGCAGAGCTCCGCAGGTGAAGGGCCCTGCTGACTCTCCGCTTACTTTTAAAAGTTCCTGGTGTGGGCCTTTTTCAACACGTGTGCAGCAGATCTCACCATTGCTGTTTGCAACCTATGTCTGAAGCGGAGCAAACATGGCCAGAACAGCAGCCGCCTGGGCACCACATGCTTGACCAGACATATGACGGCCTGCCATTCCCGTCCGTTGGCAACAGCACTTGAAACACTCACATCAAAGAAAAAGGCGGACTTCTCCTTGCTCCTCATCTGGGATCTCCAACCCTACTATACCTCCAGTTCTCTCAAAAACCTGCACTGAGAGGTATGAAGGTATAGCAATAGGTGTCCCAAGAACGTGCAGCCAATCTGCTAGCAGTACACCACCAATTGATTTTAGCAGGCAAATTTCCCTACCCCAGTTGCCGAACCGCAAAAAGAAATTTGGTCCCAGCCATCCACATGCTCAGCATCTAAATGCTAGCCTGGCCAAATTGCTAGCACTGCAACTGCTGCCTTTTCAGCTGGTAGAGTCTGAACCCTTTTGTGAATTTGTGGAATGTGCTGTACCTCAGTGGCAAGTTCCAAAATGCCATTTCTTTTCATGGAAGGCCATTCCGGCTCTCTATTGGCATGTGGAAGGCAATGTTTTGGCCTCGTTGAACAGGGCGGTCCACAGTAAGGTTCATAATACCGCTGACTCATGATCCAGCAGGCATGGGCAGGGATGTTACCTTTCCTTCACGGCGCACTGGGTAACTCTGCTGGCAGCTGGGAAGGATGCAGGACAGGGTTCAGTGTTGTTGGAGCTTGTTCTGCCACCATGCTTCCAAAATGCTAGTGGTGATTCTGCCACAGCTCTCTCCTCCACCCCTCCTCTTCTTCTTTCTCTATGGCATCTTCTGCAAATTTGTCCTCTGAACCAGCAGTGCTTCGTAAGCGTTCAAGGGGCTATGCAAGCAGTCAGGCTAAAAGATGCCATGCGGTGCTTGAGTTGATCTGACTAGGGGACAGGAGCCACACTAGGGCAGAGAGTCTGTCAGCTCTGCAGGGGCAGGCTCAGAGGTGGTTGACGCCATGCCAGCTTCAACTAGGAATGGCTGTATGTGACAATGGCACCAACCTTCTCTCCGGCCTCTGACAGGGACACTTGACCCATGTTCCATGTTTGGCAGACGTCCTGAATTTGGTGGTGCAGCGGTTCTTGAGCAAGTACCCAGGCTTACAAAATCTGCAGAGGCAGGCTAGACAAGTCTGTGGTCATTTTTGCTGGTCATACAATGCCAGTGCTCGGCTGGCTGACATTCAAACAGAATGCAACCTGCCCACCATCCGCCTCATTTGTGACATGCCCAACAGGTGGAAATCAACGTTGGCAATGCTGCAGAGGCTGCACACACAGCAGAGAGCCATCAATGAGTTCCTGTGTGACTATGGCACCAGGACAGGGTCAGGGAAGCTTGGCTTCTTTTCACCATGCCAGTGGCTACTGATCAAGGATGCATGCACTACCCTGTCACCATTTGAGGAGGCCACAAGGATGAGCAGCGACAATGCATGCATCAGTGACACTGTCCCTCTAGTCTTCCTGCTGGAGCACACACTTCGTGGAATCATGGACAGGGCACTTGAGGCAGAACAGCAGGAGGAAGAAGAGGACTTCCTTTCCAGTGAAGGTCCCCTTTATCCAGATAGCATTCCTGCGGGCCCCCCAAACACACAGAAAGAAGAGGAGGAGGATTGTGTCAGCATGGATGTAGAGGATAGCACTCAGCAGCAGTCTTCAACGGATGGTTTTCAGTCCCTAGAAACCCAAGGAGTTGTACGTGGCTGGGAGGAGGTAGTTATGGATAATGTAATCCTTAGTGACCCAGAGTACTCAGAATCGAATGCCTCTGCAAACTTTTACTGCATGGACTCCCTGATTCTGCAAAGCCTGCGAAAGGACCCTAGGATTCATGGTATCAAGGAGAGGGATCATTACTGGCTGGCAACCCTTCTTGATCCACGCTACCAGGGTAAAGTTGCAGAACTCATCCTGCCTTTGCAGAGGGAGCAAAGGATGAAACATGTTCAGGAGGCCTTGAATAAAGGTTTGTGTAATGCATTTCCGGTCCCTGGAGGTTACCATTTCCTGGTGCTGGACAACGTGTTGCTGAGGCTTCGTTCAGTCAGAGGAAGAGCGGTGGAGAAGGTGGCCGGCTGACCCACGCCTTTAAACAATTTTTCAGTCCTCAGCGCTCAGGTCTTATCAGTTCGAGCAACCATCACCAGCGTCTGTATTATATGGTGCAGGAATATCTAGGGGCAAGAGCAGACTTGGAGACCTTTCCAACAGACCATCCACTGGGTTACTGGGTCTTAAGGGTGGACCACTGGCCAGAACTTGCTCAATTTGCAATTGAGCTACTGGCCTGTCCTGCATCCAGCGTGCTTTCTGAACGCACATGTGTGTTACTGGAGGGTTTGTAATGGATCAAAGAGTGCGCCTGTCTAGAGACTCTGTTCATAATCTCACATTCATAAAAATGAATCAGTCTTGGATCAGCAGCTATCAAGCACCTGATGCTGATGTAATTGATTGAATTTGTTATGGATCTGGGATCTCTTGAAGACTGCCTATGCTGACTATCCTATTCCTCCTCAATCTTGATGATGCTAGCTTTCAACAATATTTTTGTTTAAGGGCACCACTACCACCACCCAAGGCCCATGTAATTACAATTGTTGATCTAATATTTCACAGCAGGGTCTGTTCCTGCACCCAACAAGAGTATCTGTGAGGGGTTACAGTGTTGTGGCACCACCAACACCACCCAAGGCCCAATTTTTCTGCCCCTGATTAACAGGGGCATGTAATTACAATTTTTGATCTAATATTTTACAGCAGGTCGCGTTCTTGTGCCCAACAAGAGTATCTGTGAGGGGTTACAGTGTTGTGTTACTACCACCACCACCCGAGGCCCAATTTTTCTGCCTTGTTTAACAGGAGCATGTAATTACAATTTTTGATATAGTATTTCAACGCAGGGCCCATTTCTGCGCCCAACAAGAGTAACTGTAAGGCACTTACAGTGGCGCCACCAAAAGCAAAGGCCTAATTTTTCTGCCCCTGTTTAACAGGGGCATGTAATTACTATTTTTGAAATAATATTTTATTTTTTTTTTAATCAAAAGTTTTTATTGCAAAAGAAAAATAGAGCAAATCCAAACAAATATTACATTACACTTTAATTTGACAGTGAAAAATCAGTGACATAACCATTGGTCATACCCTTCAATAAACAGGTACCAGTGAGTAGTCATTGCATGGCACATACATTGTTTACTTCCATATGGTGATACACTGTGAACCCTTGCCATTGTAAGCCATATCATCCCCGCATTTACTCTACAATGTTACATATTTTCTCAAGCAAGCATTTCCCCAGGCACCCACTGTATCTGTGGGCATCTGAGCAGCCTCATCTGTACCAGTTCTCTGGGACTAATTCCTGGTGTATCAAGCCATGCGGCCCATAATCTGTCAAATTTCCCATGATTCCCCCTATGTTGATATATATATTTTTCCAGGATAAGGGTATTACCCATGTGCTGAATCCTAGATTTAGCCGATGGCAGAATGGCAGATTTACAGATCATAATTACTATTTTCCTAGCTTGGAAAAAGGCCCTGGCAAAAGCCATCCTTATCTTTTTCTCTGGGATTGCCCCCTCCAGTATACCTAGCACTATTTTACACTTGTCACACAATGAGTCGGGTAGTTTGCCCATTTTATAAAGTTATACTGGGGTATAATGTGCTCTCAATAAGATATACAATTGGGATACTTTTTGCGATACGTTCAGCGAACAAGTGTTAACAGCTTGAAGGGCCTCTTCCCACTGCTCTCCTGTAATAGGGCCTAAGCCTACCTCCCACTGGGCCGCTGCTTTAATGGAATATCCCTCTAATGGGGCGTACACACGGTCGGACTTTGTTCGGACATTCCGACAACAAAATCCTAGGATTTTTTCCAACGGATGTTGGCTCAAACTTGTTTTGTCTACACACGGTCTCACAAAGTTGTCGGAAAATCCGATCGTTCTAAACGCGGTGACGTAAAACACGTACGTCGGGACTATAAACGTGGCAGTGACCAATAGCTTTCATCTCTTTATTTATTCTGAGCATGGGTGGCACTTTGTCCGTCGGATTTGTGTACACACGATCCGAATTTCCGACAACGGATTTTGTTGTCGGAAAATTTTATCTCCTGCTCTCCAACTTTGTGTGTCGGAAAATCCGATGGAAAATGTCCGATGGAGCCCACACACGGTCGGAATTTCCGACAACACGCTCCGATCGGACATTTTCCATCGGAAAATCCGACCGTGTGTACGGGGCATAAGAGTGCAGATAGGAGCATAAGATAGCATTGGCATATTATACCCTTTGTGTCCCTTGTGCTTTAACAGCATGCTTTAGTTGTAAGTAGTAGAATAGCATGCTGGAAGGCAGTGCAAACTTAGACTGCAGGTCTGAGAAAGAGAGCAGTCTCCCGTTATGAAAGACATGCCTGAGGTGTGTTATTCACAGGGAGCGCCACCTGGGTCCCTTTTGGAGTTTGGCCAATTCCTCATATGATTTAATCCCCCCATACCCCTGTATACCCCATTACTTGATTGTTTGACCTTATTCCACACCTTTTGAAGGAGTGTGTAAGTGGGCATTCGTTTGTTGGGCCGTTGAAACAGCTGTGCTTCCAGGCCCTCCAGTACAGACTCTGCCCTCGTGCCAACAAGCAGGAGTTTAGCTGACGAACCAGCCTGTCTGGAAGCCATGGATCCTATCAAGTGCTGCAGCTGTGCAGCCAAATAGTATATCCAAGGGTTGGGGAATACCAGACAACCCCTTCCTTTGGATATTGCAGCTGCTCCAATGTGATCCTAGGGGGATTGTTATGCCATAACAGTAATCTGAATAGGGAATTGACCACTCAAAATATTTTTAGTGGAATAACCACAGGTGTGTTGAGGAGCAGGTATAGAAATTGAGGCATAAGAATCATCTTAATAAGGTTTGTTTTCCCTGCTAAGGACATTTTAAGTCAGTTCCATATGTTTCTGTTATCTCTGAAACGAGTCAGTAAGGGTTTATATGTTTAGACTATAATAATCAGTCAGTTTGGGGGATATGTAAATGCGTAAGTATTTAAAGGAAGTCACTATAGGGATAGGGCAGGGAAGCTCTGCACTTGATTCAGGTGCCTCGTCCAGAAACATCAATGCGGATTTAGACCAATTAATGGTAAGGACTGAATAGTGGCCAAAATCTGCGATGAGTGACATTGCATAAGACTGTCGGGGTCATTTACTATAGCGCTGCGGCGCAAATTAGCGTAAATTATTGTGAATTTGCGCTAATTAGCGCTAAAACGGTATTCACTATAGCACTGGTGAGAAGATACTCCCAAAATCAAATTTACTATAGTTCCCTGAAACCAAATTAGCGCCCAAACCCTTACTCTGCTAAAACCTGGAGAATTGCACATGGAAATATTGTTTAGAGCATGATATAAATGCCTAAATAGTACTGAAATGTGCGGTATATTATTAAAAGATAATCTGTTTTTAAACTGTGTGAAAAAGTGATTTCTACACTGAAATATCTTTAAAAGTCTGAGAAGTGAAAAATTCCCTGTTTTGGACAACTAGTTGCCAACACAACTGAGCATGGTCAGGCCTGCAAATAGCTCTCATTTTAGCTCCAGTGTAAATACCAAAACGAGTGCTGAGTTAACCACTTAAGGACCACCTCACGCCGATTTACGTCGGCAAGGCGGCACGGGCAGGCAAAATCACGTACATGTACGTGATTTGCCTCCCGCGGGTGGGGGGTCCTATCGGACCCCCCCCCCGCCGCCCGAGGCGGTCCCGTTTGGTCCCCCGGCGATCGGAGGTGAGGGGGAGGCCATCCGTTCGTGGCCCCCCCTCGTGATCGCCGCCGGCCAATCAGATCACTTCCTTTGCTGCTGTATGCTAAACAGCAGCAAAGGAAATGATGTCATCTCTCCTCGGGTCGGTATTCCGTTGCAGCGCCGAGGAGAGAAGACTGAACTGTGAGTGCACCAACACTACACAACACAGTAGAACATGCCAGGCACACAAAACACCCCGATCCCCCCCCCCCGATCGCCCCCCAATCCCCCCCCCAATCACCCCCCCCCTCCCTGTCACAAACTGACACCAGCAGTTTTTTTTTTTTTCTGATTACTGCATTGGTGTCAGTTTGTGACAGTTACAGTGTTGGGACAGTGAATATTACCCCCCTTTAGGTCTAGGATACCCCCCTAACCCCCCCTAATAAAGTTTTAACCCCTTGATCACCCCCTGTCGCCAGTGTCACTAAGCGATCATTTTTCTGATCGCTGTATTAGTGTCGCTGGTGACGCTAGTTAGTGAGGTAAATATTTAGGTTCGCCGTCAGCGTTTTATAGCGTCAGGGACCCCCATATACTACCTAATAAATGTTTTAACCCCTTGATTGCCCCCTAGTTAACCCTTTCACCACTGATCACCGTATAAGTGTTACGGGTGACGCTGGTTAGTTAGTTTATTTTTTATAGTGTCAGGGCACCCGCCGTTTATTACCGAATAAAGGTTTAGCCCCCTGATCGCCCGGCGGTGATATGCGTCGCCCCAGGCAGCGTCAAATTAGCACCAGTACCGCTAACACCCACGCACGCAGCATACGCCTCCCTTAGTGGTATAGTATCTGAACGGATCAATATCTGATCCGATCAGATCTATACTAGCTTTCCCAGCAGTTTAGGGTTCCCAAAAACGCAGCGTTAGCGGGATCAGCCCAGATACCTGCTAGCACCTGCGTTTTGTCCCTCCGCCCGGCCCAGCCCAAGTGCAGTATCGATCGATCACTGTCACTTACAAGGCACTAAACGCATAACTGCAGCGTTCGCAGAGTCAGGCCTGATCCCTGCGATCGCTAACAGTTTTTTTGGTAGCATTTTGGTGAACTGGCAAGCACCAGCCCCAGGCAGCGTCAGGTTAGCGCAAGTAGCGCTAACACCCACGCACGCACCGTACACCTCCCTTAGTGGTATAGTATCTGATCGGATCAATATCTGATCCGATCAGATCTATACTAGCGTCCCCAGCAGTTTAGGGTTCCCAAACACGCAGTGTTGGCGGGATCAGCCCAGATACCTGCTAGCACCTGCGTTTTGCCCCTCCGCCCAGCCCACCCAAGTGCAGTATTGATCGATCACTGTCACTTACAAAACACTAAACGCATAACTGCAGCGTTCGCAGAGTCAGGCCTGATCCCTGCGATCGCTAACAGTTTTTTTCGTAGCATTTTGGTGAACTGGCAAGCACCAGCCCCAGGCAGCGTCAGGTTAGCGCCAGTAGCACTAACACCCACGCACGCACCATACACCTCCCTTAGTGGTATAGTATCTGAACGGATCAATATCTGATCCGATCAGATCTATACTAGCGTCCCCAGCAGTTTAGGGTTCCCAAAAATGCAGTGTTAGCGGGATCAGCCCAGATACCTGCTAGCACCTGCGTTTTGCCCCTCCGCCCGGCCCAGCCCACCCAAGTGCAGTATCGATCGATCACTGTCACTTACAAAAGACTAAACGCATAACTGCAGCGTTCGCAGAGTCAGGCCTGATCCCTGCGATCGCTAACAGTTTTTTTTTTGTAGCGTTTTGGTGAACTGGCAAGCACCAGCGGCCTAGTACACCCCGGTCGTAGTCAAACCAGCACTGCAGTAACACTTGGTGACGTGGCGAGTCCCATAAGTGCAGTTCAAGCTGGTGAGGTGGCAAGCACAAGTAGTGTCCCGCTGCCACCAAAAAGACAAACACAGGCCCGTCGTGCCCATAGTGCCCTTCCTGCTGCATTCGCCAATCCTAATTGGGAACCCACCGCTTCTGCAGCGCCCGTACTTCCCCCATTCACATCCCCAACCAAATGCAGTCGGCTGCATGAGAGGCATTTTTATGTCCTCCCGAGTACCCCTACCAAACGAATCCCCCCAAAAAAAGATGTCGTGTCTGCAGCAAGCGTGGATATAGACGTGACACCCACTATTATTGTCCCTCCTGTCCTGACAATCCTGGTCTTTGCATTGGTGAATGTTTTGAACGCTACCATGCACTAGTTGAGTATTAGCGTAGGGTACAGCATTCCACAGACTAGGGCACACTTTCACAGGGTCTCCCAAGATGCCATCGCATTTTGAGAGACCCGAACCTGGAACCGGTTACAGTTATAAAAGTTAGTTACAAAAAAAGTGTAAAAAAAAAATATATATATAAAATAAAAAAAAATTGTTGTCGTTTTATTGTTCTCTCTCTCTATTCTCTCTCTCTATTGTTCTGCTCTTTTTTACTGTATTCTATTCTGCAATGTTTTATTGTTATTATGTTTTATCATGTTTGTTTTTCAGGTATGTAATTATTTATACTTTACCGTTTACTGTGCTTTATTGTTAACCATTTTTTTGTCTTCAGGTACGCCATTCACAACTTTGAGTGGTTATACCAGAATGATGCCTGCAGGTTTAGGTATCATCTTGGTATCATTCTTTTCAGCCAGCGGTCGGCTTTCATGTAAAAGCAATCCTAGCGGCTAATTAGCCTCTAGACTGCCTTTACAAGCCGTGGGAGGGAATGCCCCCCCCACCGTCTTCCGTGTTTTTCTCTGGCTCTCCTGTCTCAAGAATGCAGCCGGTGATTCAGCCAGCTGACCATAGAGCTGATCAGAGACCAGAGTGGCTCCAAACATCTCTATGGCCTAAGAAACCGGAAGCTACGAGCATTTTATGACTTAGATTTCGCCAGATGTAAATAGCGCCATTGGGAAATTGGGGAAGCATTTTATCACACCGATCTTGGTGTGGTCAGATGCTTTGAGGGCAGAGGAGAGATCTAGGGTCTAATAGACCCCAATTTTTTCAAAAAAGAGTACCTGTCACTACCTATTGCTATCATAGGGGATATTTACATTCCCCGAGATAACAATAAAAATGATAAAAAAAAAAAAAAAAAAATGAAAGGAACAGTTTAAAAATAAGATAAGAAAGCAAAAAAATAATAAAGAAAAAAAATAAAATAAATAAAAGCACCCCTGTCGCCCCCTGCTCTTGCGCTAAGGCGAACGCAAGCGGCGGTCTGTCGTCAAACGTAAACAGCAATTGCACCATGCATGTGAGGTATCACCGCGAAGGTCAGATCGAGGGCAGTATTTTTAGCAGTAGACCTCCTCTGTAAATCTAAAGTGGTAACCTGTAAAGGCTTTTAAAGGCTTTTAAAAATGTATTTATTTTGTTGCCACTGCACGTTTGTGCGCAATTGTAAAGCATGTCATGTTTGGTATCCATGTACTCGGCCTAAGATCATCTTTTTTATTTCATCAAACATTTGGGCACTATAGTGTGTTTTAGTGCATTAAAATTTAAAAAAGTGTGTTTTTTCCCCAAAAAATGCGTTTGAAAAATCGCTGTGCAAATACTGTGTGAAAAAAAAAAATGAAACACCCACCATTTTAATCTGTAGGGCATTTGCTTTAAAAAAATATATAATGTTTGGGGGTTCAAAGTAATTTTCTTGCAAAAAAAAATAATTTTTTCATGTAAACAATAAGTGTCAGGAAGGGCTTTGTCTTCAAGTGGTTAGAAGAGTGGGTGATGTGTGACATAAGCTTCTAAATGTTGTGCATAAAATGCCAGGACAGTTCAAAACCCCCCCAAATGACCCCATTTTGGAAAGTAGACACCCCAAGCTATTTGCTGAGAGGCATGTCGAGTCCATGGAATATTTTATATTGCGACACAAGTTGCGGGAAAGAGACAAATTTTTTTTTTTTGCACAAAGTTGTCACTAAATGATATATTGCTCAAACATGCCATGGGAATATGTGAAATTACACCCCAAAATACATTCTGCTGCTTCTACTGAGTATGGGGATACCACATGTGTGAGACTTTTTGGGAGCCTAGCCGCGTACGGGACCCCGAAAACCAAGCACCGCCTTCAGGCTTTCTAAGGGCGTGAATTTTTGATTTCACTCTTCACTGCCTATCACAGTTTCGGAGGCCATGGAATGCCCAGGTGGCACAAAACCCCCCCAAATGACCCCATTTTGGAAAGTAGACACCCCAAGCTATTTGATGAGAGGTATAGTGAGTATTTTGCAGACCTCACTTTTTGTCACAAAGTTTTGAAATTTGAAAAAAGAAAAAAAAATGTTTTTTCTTGTCTTTCTTCATTTTCAAAAACAAATGAGAGCTGCAAAATACTCACCATGCCTCTCAGCAAATAGCTTGGGGTGTCTACTTTCCAAAATGGGGTCATTTCGGGGGGTTTTGTGCCACCTGGGCATTCCATGGCCTCCGAAACTGTGATAGGCAGTGAAGAGTAAAATCAAAAATTCACGCCCTTAAAAACGCTGAAGGCGGTGATTGGTTTTCGGGGCCCCGTACGTGGCTAGGCTCCCAAAAAGTCCCACACATGTGGTATCCCCATACTCAGGAGAAGCAGCTAAATGTATTTTGGGGTGCAATTCCACATATGCCCATGGCCTGTGTGAGCAATATATCATTTAGTGACAACTTTGTGCAAAAAAAAAAAAAAAAGTGTCACATTCCCGCAACTTGTGTCAAAATATAAAATATTCCATGGACTCAATATGCCTCTCAGCAAATAGCTTGGGGTGTCTACTTTCCAAAATGGGGTCATTTGGGGGGGGTTTGTGCCACCTGGGCATTTTATGGCCTCCGAAACTGTGATAGGCAGTGAAGAGTGAAATCAGAAATTTACACCCTTAGAAATCCTGAAGGCAGTGATTGGTTTTCGGGGTCCCGTACGCGGCTAGGCTCCCAAAAAGTCCCACACATGTGGTATCCCCGTACTCAGGAGAAGCAGCTGAATGTATTTTGGGGTGCAATTCCACATAGGCCCATGGCCTGTGTGAGCAATATATCATTTAGTGACAACTTTTTGTAAATATATATATTTTTTTTTTGTCATTATTCAATCAGTTGGGACAAAAAAAAAAATATTCAATGGGTTCAACATGCCTCTCAGCAATTTCCTTGGGGTGTCTACTTTCCAAAATGGGGTCATTTGGGGGGGTTTTGTACTGCCCTGCCATTTTAGCACCTCAAGAAATGACATAGGCAGTCATAAACTAAAAGCTGTGTAAATTCCAGAAAATGTACCCTAGTTTGTAGACGCTATAACTTTTGCGCAAACCAATAAATATACGCTTATTGACATTTTTTTTACCAAAGACATGTGGCCAAATACATTTTGGCCTAAATGTATGACTAAAATTGAGTTTATTGGATTTTTTTTATTAACAAAAAGTAGAAAATATCATTTTTTTTCAAAATTTCCGGTCTTTTTCCGTTTATAGCGCAAAAAATAAAAACTGCAGAGGTGATCAAATACCATCAAAAGAAAGCTCTATTTGTGGGAAGAAAAGGACGCAAATTTTGTTTGGGTACAGCATTGCATGACCGCGCAATTAAAAGTTAAAGCGACGCCGTGCCAAATTGGAAAAAGACCTCTGGTCCTTAGGCAGCATAATGGTCCGGGGCTCAAGTGGTTAAAGAGCATTTTTTGGAAGTGAAAATCTGCTCTATTATAGTCCAATGCAAGTTTTAGCCATTGATTCTAATGGAACCATTGTAACTTTCACAAAAAAAAACCATTTAATGTTGAGATGAAATGTATCTTTCTTTGAAATAAATTTTCCTTTGCAACATTGTTGCTATTATATAAAATATTTTGTTTTTAAGAATACTAGAATGTGGAATGTTTTGAAGTTTTGGTAAAATATATTTTTCTCTGTCACTTTCACTTGTTACTCTCCATCTCACAACAATCTTTACTCAAACTCACACAGGTGTCTTTACAATCCACAAACAATACCATTTGCTGATGCAAATTTAAAATGAATCACAATTTTTTGTGCTTTTTATTATTACCAAATAATCATAATGTAAGCCCAAAAAATGTGATATGTGTACCAACATCCGAAACCGAAATGTAATTCCCAAAAATGTATAATATTCTACACTCACCCACAAAAAAACACCAAATATCACAGAATAAATCAAGAAGAATAACTGTTGTGTAATGTAATTCCATCACCTGTATGTCCAAAAAAATGCAGTATTTATGTGTTTTTATGTGTAGGAGGTGCTCACATGCAGCAGCTCTGTGGCTTAGAGGTTTGAACTTCAGCTTAGCATCTCTGAGCGTCTGGGTTCAAATCCCAAACATGCTACTTCATGTAGAGAAGTTGTCCTGGGTCCTAAAACTATGTATAAATGTAGAATTTATGTGTAGGAGGGTTCCACCACCATTGTAAATCTTGCCAGATACACTATTTAGCCAAAAGTATTGGGACACCTGCCTTTACACACACATGAATTTTAATGGTAGCCCAGTCTTAGTCCGTAGAGTTAAAATTTGATTTGGCCCACCCTTTGTAGCTAGAACAGCTTCAGGGAATCTGGGAAGGCTGGGAAGGCTTTCCACAAGGTTTAGTGTGTCTATGGGAATATTTGATCATTGTTCCAGAAGTGCATTTGTGAGGCCAGGCACTGATGTTGGATGAGAAGGCCTGGCTCACAGTCTCTGCTCTAATTCAGCCAAAGGGTGTTCTATCGGGTTGAGGTCAGGACTCTGTGCAGGCCAGTCAAGTTCCTCCACCCCAAACTCGCTCATCCATGTCTTTATGGACCTTGCACCATATATCCTGTCCAAATTTTTTTGAAGCTAGTAAATGAATGTACTTTTTTTTTTTTTTTTCTGCTGACAAAATAAAATTACATTATTGAGCGTGTGTCTTTCCTTCTTTCCTTCTTTCCTTCTTTCCTTCTTTCCTTCTTTCCTTCTTTCCTTCTTCTTTCCTTCTTTCCTTCTTCTTTCTTTCCTTCTTCTTTCCTTTTCACATTGATGTTACTTTGAAATTGCGCCACTTTACTTGAAGTAGCGCAATTTCAGGTGCTACTTGATAGACATCTGTGTGGCTTCATACACAGATGTTTATTGAAGTCGCACCTGAAATCGGCAAAAGTAGTGCAGGAACTACTTTTGCGAATCGGTGTCGTATCAATTGGAACAGTACCATTGTTGCCAATAGTCATGTGATTTTATCTCTTAAATTGCATGACAAATCGCTCCAATGTAAACCTAGGCTTCTGCACACCTGCAAGTAAATGATAAAGGTGGAATCTTTATTTATAATAGCCATGGAGAATTGCAGGTAATGTATTCAGCTTCTGGATAGGCAGTGTTGTATGTGTCAGCTCTGGTTCACATTGGTGCGATTTGACATGTCAAATCAGTGCCAATTGCACTGTTTTAATTGGGGTGCAATTTGTATTGAGTTCAGTGCAGAAACCTGCACAGATGTCTCTGAAACTCCCCCTGCAGTCGGGACTGACATGCGGGAATGAAATTGTGTGAGTTCAGCTGAACTTGTGCAATTTCCTCTCACTGTCAGTGTGAACCAGGACTTAAACTGGGCCTTTTGTTTTTTGTCATTCACCTGCTGCTATCCCAGGGACACCATTTCTTATCGAACGCCTTTAAATATCATAAGTAGAAATACAAATTTGCATATCGGCAAATAAACAAAAATAATAAAATTATAATCGTGGTTGCGATCAAATATTCGCAGCTGCGATCAAAAGAGCGTGATTTCGCCTTCTGACCCAAAAATAAGTCATTTTAATCACCCTTAAGTTCCTGTGCTGGTCAGGATCTTCGTCTAGGTGGACAGGACGAGGTCCCTCTTTAGCAAAGAGGAGGTGCTGCTCGTTTTCCGGGTAAGTGTAGGATATGTACTTGTGCTTACTCAATGTGGGGGTGGATGTGGTAGTTAGATTTGGTGTGGGTGGGGTTCATTAATTTGTTTGGCATCCCCACACATTTGCGTCTGGCCCATGTGCACACTTCCTTCATTTGTTCTGCTGATGTATATCAGTAACGACTATGCAAATATAAATGAGAGCTCCTTTCTATTAAAATATATATAACTTGTTTCACATTTGGGCGACTTTGGACCTCCAAGTTGCTTGACAAGTTGTACTCAATGATAACCATTCATATCTGTGCTACTTCAAGTTGCAACAACTTCAAAGTAGTCCCTGTACTACTTTGGTGTGACTTGAGGTACATAGGGCGCAATATTACACAGGCATTCCCAGAAGTTGGGGTCAAGTTGCAGTAGCAAAGTGGCAGCAAAATAATGTGACTTTCAGGTCGCAGCAGTGTGAATGAGATTCATGGAAAATACCTTTGAATTAGGCACTATACTCACTTGTGCATCCTGCAAGTGGGTTAAATTAGTCCCTGCATTACTTTGGTTTGACTTTGATGCGACTTAAGGTCCATATACCGCAAGATTACCCAGGCATTGGTCGCACAAGTGCAAATGGGGCCTAATTCAAAGGTGTTGTCAATGAATCTCATTAGGTTCCTTTCACACTTGGCCGACTTTTCCTAGAACTTGAGGTCCATAAGGCCCCTTTCACACTTGTGCGATCTAAAAAAACAGCGATTTTGCAGCGCTTTTTGCCCCAAATTTGATGTGATTTGAAGCAATGCCAGTGTAATCTTGAGGTCTATGGACACAGGAGTCACAGGAAAAGTCGCACAAGTGGGAAAGGGGCCTTAGGGCCGGTTTACACTGCTGTGCTGTCTGACATCGGATGTGATTTGCCCCGCACTACAAATCACATGCGATGTCTGTGTGATGCAAACTCTGCCATACAGAATGTATGGTTGGTTTTACATCGCATTTTGGACCAAACTCGCACAGGACCCTTTTTTTGTTCCACAGCAGAATCGGATAGCATGGGTGTTGTCTGAATTTGCAGTTCGCTCTGCGATCTGCGAACTGATTTGGGGGTGTCGTTAGCTTTCTACTGATACTCCCAGCAGTTTGCATATGGCAGTGTGAACTACCTGCGAGTTGTATGCGATGCGGGAACCCACACTGGATTCGCAGGGTTTCCGCATCGCTACAGTGTGAACTGGCCCTGACCCTAGATTCACACCTATGCATTTTTTATTGCGTTTTGCAGAACCACTTTACAGTCCATTTAACCGCTTGCTGACCACCGCATGAATAGAATATATTATATTGAATATATTATAATTATATAGGCATGGCGCGTGGTCGCCGGGTGATGTCATAAGGGGCGGGATCACCTGATGACATCAGTCGGTGATCACGCCCTGGTATAACGTCATCGCCCCATCATGCCCCGGGTGGTGACGTCATAAGGGGCGGAATCACTGGATGACATCACCCGGTGACCAAGCCCCATGCCTATATAAGTCGTTAGGCACCGCGCACACGGCATTACAGCGGGAGAGAGCGTTGTATCAACATCAGAAGAAGAGCAGAGAGAAGAAGACGGAGAAGACCGGGCAAGAGCTAGCAAAAGAGCAGGCAAAAGAGCAGAAGAACCCGGCAGAAGACGAACGAACAGCGGGAGTAGAACCGGAGAGCGCAGAGTACAGGCCAGAGAGAGCGGAGAAGAAGGAAGAGACCCCCGAAGTTGGAAAAGACCTCCGGAGCTGCCTAATAAATTACTTTAAAAACCTGTATAGTGTTTTTTAGTGTTGACACTTTTTTTTTCAGCTGAATGGCTAGGGGTACAATGTACCCCATACTCATTCACATAGGGTGGGGGGCTGGGATCTGGGGGCCCTCTTATTAAAGACATCTCCCAGATTCCGATAAGCCCCCCCGCCCGCAAACCCTGACAACCAATGGCCAGGGTTGTCGGGAAGGGGCCCTTGTCCTCATCAACATGGGGGCAAGGTGCTTTGGGGTGGGGGGGCGCAGGACACCCACCACCCATGTTGAGGCCATGTGGCCTGGTATGGTTCAGGAGGGGGGAGCGCTCGCTTGCCCCCACCCCCTTTCCTGACCTACCGGGCTGCGTGCTCGGGTAAGGGTCTGGTATGGATTTTGGGGGACCCCCATGCCGTTTTTTCGGTGTGGGGGTTCCCCTTAAAATCCATACCAGACCGAAGGGCCCGGTATGCTTATGAAGGGGGAACCCATGCCAGTTTAAAAAAAAAAAAACTGGCGTGGAGTTCCCCCTAATCAAAGTCGCGTCCCTGGTCATTGAATTCGTACTTCAAGTCGTAGGGCAAAGTCGGATCCACACTCGTATAACTATTTTGTAAAAATCATGGTCGCGAAAATCGTGCGACTTTCGAATAGCACAAGTGTGAAAGGGACCTTAAAATCAATGCTCCTGAAAAAACTGAAGTTTAAAAAAAAAAATGCGTTGATACATGTCCCCTGGGGCAGGATCCGGGTCCCCAAATGCTTTTTATGGCAATAATTTGCACAAAAGCCTTTAAAATAAACACTTTTGATTTTTCATGTTCGTGTCCCATAGACTTTAACGGTGTTCGCACAAATTTTTGACCTTTTCACAAGTTCTGGTGCGAATCGAAATTGTGTTCGGCTCACCCCTACCCAATAGCACATGATCATGGTTGGTACCATAATATTATTGCCTCAAATGCAAAACATTATTGTATAGAATAAAAAGAATCAAACATTAGTAATAGTATTTTCTATGTAGAATTGTGCTCAGCTCCATAGCATAGTGGTATGCCCTGCTACCTTCAAAGGTTCATGCGATGGGTTTGAATCCCACCAATGGTATCACCTCCTGAAAATGTACATTGTACTCAGCAGCATAATTCACGGATGCACATCAGTTTGGTTTATTCCATCGTTTTAACTCTTCAAATGCATGCAATGGTATGTAATTATTCAATAACATTATCTGGTATGGACTTTAAGGGGAACTCCATGCCAAAATTAAAAAAAATGACATGGGGTCCCCCCAAAATCCATACCAGGCCCTTCAGGTCTGGTATGGATTTTAAGGAGAACTCCATACCAAAATAAAAAAAACTGGCGTGGGGTCCCCCCCAAAATCCATACCAGACCCCTATCTGAGCACGCAACCTGGCAGGCTGCAGGAAAAGAGGGGGGACGAGAGAGCGCCCCCCCTCCTGAACTGTACCAGGCCACATGCCCGCAACATGGGGGAGGGGTGCTTTGGGGTTCCCATTGTACCAATACCATTTCACCAATTCCTTTATTAAAAATGTCTTCTTCTTTCCCCTGTTTCCTCCTCCATCATCCTCCGGTCTTCCTTCGGGTTTTCTCCTTCTTCCTCCAGCTTCTTCTTTCCCCCGATTCTTTCTCCATCTTCCTCCGGCTTCTTTTTCCCCCTGATCCGTCCTCTGGTCTTCCTCCTCCACCTCTCCCTCTGAACATGAAAACAACAAACCTCCTCCGACGCTGCGGCCAGCCAATCTGTCCGCTTCTATAGCGCACATATCAAATATAATTAAGGGGTGTGGCCACCGGATGATGTCAGCAGGAGACCCCGCCGCCTTGTGACATCACTGACCCATCATTCCCCGGGCGGTGAAGTCACAAGTCATTGAAGGAGGTTAGTTTTTTAAATGTTCAGCGGGAGTGGCGGAGGAAAAAGATCAGAGGACAGATCAGGGGAAGAAGAAGCTGGAGGAAGATGGAGAAGACCAATGGAGGAAGAATCGGGGGAAAGAAGAAGCTGGAGGAAGAAGGAGAAAACCCAAAGGAAGACCGGAGGAAGATGGAAGAAGAAGCAGGGGAAAGGAGAAGACATTTTTAATAAAGGAATTGTCAAAAACCGGCTAATGTCTTTTGTCACATTTCATTGCTTTTTTTGGTGAAATGGTAGGGGTACAATGTACCCGTTACCAATTTACCAATTCATATAGGGGGGGCCGGGATCTTGGGGCTCCCTTGTTAAAGGGGGCTTCCAGATTCTGATAAGCCCCCGGCCCGCAGACCCCCACAACCACCGGGCAAGGGTTGTGGGGATGATGCCCTTGCCCCAATCAACATGGGGATAACGTGCTTTAGGGGGGACCCCAAAGCATCCTCCCCATGTTGAGGGCATGTGGCCTGGTACGGTTCAGGGTAGGGGTGCTCTGTCGTCCCCCCCTCTTTTCCTGCGGCCTGCCAGGTTGCGTGCTCGGATAAGGGTCTGGTATGGATTTTGAGGGAGACCCCCACGCCATTTTTTTAAAAAAAATTGGCGCAGGGTTCCCCTTAATATCCATACCAGATCTGAAGGGTCTGGTATGCATTTTGTGGTGGACCCCTACGCCATTTTTTTTTAGATTTTGGCATGGAGTTCCCCTTAATATCCATAATAGACTCGAAGAACCTGGTATGGACTGGTGGGGGGAAGTTACTCCATTTTTTAAAATTTTTACTCTATATTGCAAGGAACCAGCAATTCATTACAGCCGCGAGCAATTTTAAATGCCAATTTTTCCTTTAGAAATGTCATTTTGCTGCAGTACAGTAATAAACATGGGAAAGGTGCGCTACTTTACAGGCATACTATAGACACCCCCCAGGCATGATATTCAAAGGAATTTTTAATTTTTATTGTTTCACTTTAAGCATTATTTAAATCACTGCTCCCGAAAAAACGTCCGTTTTAAAAACATTTTTTCCAATTAATACATGTCCCCTGGTGCAGGACCAAGGTCCCCATACACTTTTTATGGCCAAGATCTTGTATATAAGCTTTCAGTGAGAACTTTGGATTTTGCAGGTTCGAGCCCCATTGACTTCCATTATTCCAGCATATGTGATCTGACAGGCATTATTGCCGGCAATAGCGCTGCTTTCCATTTGCATTAGCACTCAGTTTCTGAGAGTTGAAGTCTTTTTGGCCTTATTTGAGCGCTATTTTTTGGCACTGCAGGATACATTTTCAGCGCTATAGTAAATGACCCCCAATGAGTTGTCCACGTCCTCCAAAAAGAGGAGCTTTTCATCGGCGTAGAGCATTATTTTCTCATGCAGGTCACCATAGCGAAATCCCCTGATTTGTGGCCGATCTCACACCTGGGCAGCGAGAAGCTCAATGGCCTGTGCAAAGAGCAGGGGAGAAAGGGGGCAGCCCTGCCTAGTCCCTCTGCCCAGTGCAAAGACAGGAGACATCCTGTCTGACATGCATATGGTGGCCTGTGGAGAACTATACAGTAACCATGTCCACGTGATAAATCTAGGACCGAACCCAAATTTGGATAATACAGCCCAGAGATAACGCCAGCTGACACTGTCGAATGCCTTATTGGCATCAAGAGACAACAGTGCCATATGGCCTGCATTATCTCCTGGGGTCTGCATGTTCAAAAAACGTCTTCAAAGGTTAGTCGCAGTGGATTTTCGTGGCATGAAGCCTGCCTTGTCTGGGTGAATAATAGACAGACTAACCCTGTTAACCCTTAAGGCTAGAATTTTGGCTAGTATTTTTACATTACTTTGCAGCAAGGAGATGGGACTGTAAGAGCTCGGATCCACCGGGTCCTTTCCTGGTTTGAGTAACAGTATAATATTTGCCCTGGACATAGTTGTAGGTAGCTGTCCCGACTTTATTGAGGAATGAAATACTTCTAGTAGTTTAGGTAAAATTACCTCCCCGTACTAGGTATAGACTTCCATGGGGATC
The DNA here is from genome assembly GCA_037952925.1 of Lithobates clamitans. NCBI lineage: Eukaryota > Metazoa > Chordata > Amphibia > Anura > Ranidae > Lithobates > Lithobates clamitans. Next base: position 681,606 of record JBBGZY010001565.1, read on the forward strand.
CCGTTGTCCCCCGGAGGCAACCGCCTCTTTCAGCTCGTCCAACGTGATTGGAGCTTTCAGTTCCAGGCGAGCCTGATGGGTCAAAACCGGTAGGGATAAAGTTTATAGATAGCCCTGTAGTGCCTAATCAGAGTAATCATCTCAAGGCCTGTACAAGTCTGTGTGAAAAGATGCTAGTTCCATGATTATTAGCTCACGGTCATTCACCAGCCGCACAGTGGAACAGCGAATGGTTCCTATGGCTGGGGAAGACTGTTGGGACCTAGCAATCCTAGCTTACAAGCGACCTGCTTTCTCACCTTTCTCATAGAAAGCCTGCTTACTAAAAAAGCGTTTCCACTCTGCGGCGGAGGATCTCAACCGGTCCAGGGAATCCTGGCATGATATCCATGCCTCCCTCGCAGATACAGATGGATCTGTGACATAAGAGAGCTCCAGCTGTCGCACCTGATCCTCCACCCGCTCCAGGCGGGCTGACGAGTTATGTTTTATGGCCTCAGTTTCTGCTATGAAAGTGCCTCTAAGGCATGCCTTAAAGGTATCCCATTTCATTAAAACATTGAGATATGATTGGTTATTATGAAAAAATCCCTCTAGTTTGACCACCCGCTCATGAGAAGAAAAAAGTTTTAGCCAAAAGACATTTAATTTCCATGGGGCTCTTGGCAAGGAGACAGCTGGACGGGTAGTTAAATGTGCCAACATTGGGGAGTGGTCTTATATCCCCCTGGGAAAGTACTCTACCTTAGTGACCAAGTTAAGAATATGTGAGGAGCCAACACAGAGGTCAATGCGAGAAAGAGAACCATGGGTTTTAGAGAAGAAGGATAATTGTTTAGTCGTAGGGTATTTCAATCCCCATACATCTGTGCAGCCCACCTCTGTCAGCAGACGGCTTAAAATAGTGCCCCTTCCGCCTAAGGGAGGCTGGACCGGAGGGTGCCTGTCCAACCTGGTATCCAGGCAACAATTAAAGTCTCCCATGACCATGGTGGGAACTTCAGGGTTGTCAACCAGGTACAACAGAAGGAGCTGTAGTATCTCTCTAGAAAATGAGATATACACAAAGGCAATAATCACATCACAAAAAGAAAGTGTCAAAATGTTAAAAAACCACAGGAGACTGCTTGGGACAAGTCCTTTATTAAAAATAAAAAAATAAAAAATAAAAAAGGGATTCCAGTGATGCAATCCAATAAATCCATGCTCCTACTCCAGCGATGTAATCCAATTCTCGATCTCCAGCGATGGATGATCTCCAGCGAGGAACACGCACTGGATCGTGCCTCCACCGGAGGTACCCAGCCAATAAGGCAGCGCTAGCTTGACAGCTCTTATGTAGCTTAGGGCGGGGCCACCCGTCATGTGACCCCGCCCCTTCTGACAAGGGGAAATGCTGTAGTTTCCCAGTGATGTGTACGGGTGACCCCGCCCTCTCTTATGCAAAGGAAATCGCTGCACTTTTGATTTTTCATGTTCGTGTCCCATAGACTTTAACTGTGTTCGCGTGTTTGAACTAATTTTTTGCCCGTTCGCATAGTCTGGATGCGAACCGAACAGGGGGGTGTTTGGCCCATCCCCACTGGTAAGCCAAGGACTTATGGATCAACACGCTCACTCCGCGAGAATAGGCAGAATGTGTGGAGTGGTATGCCTTGCCCACCCAGGAATATTGCAAAAATCCCACCGTATCTTTTGAGAGGTGAGTTTCCTGTGGGCCTATTATGGCTGGATGAAATTTCTTTAAATAAAGTACCCGAATGCGAGAATGTCACGATCTGCTAGGTAATCACTTAATTTCTCCAGGTGACAAATGATTAAATACTGAAAAAGTGTCAAGCTCAGCTTAAAGCGGTAGTGAAGTGTTGGTTTCAGAACAAAGCGCAACTGCGCAACATAGGTAAGTGTAGAGAATAATACATAGCTGAGCAGCCGTCGCCAACTTGTGTGGGGTGGGAACAATCCACCTCCATTTCCCCACAGACCAGTAACCGGTAGAAAAACATGTGCCAACCTGGCACCAACAAGAGTGTCCCTGCAACTGGGACATAGTGAAATACATTAGAAGCGTGTGAGCTCGACTCACACACTGTGAACTGAACTTGGTGCTTAGTGCTGTGTCAGAAGCTATTCAAAGCGCTGGTCTAGGCAAATTATAAATTTTCCCGCTGTGTAAGTAGTAGACTTGAAGTGTGAACAGACATCATACTGGCCATGCCAGATTAGGTTTCCAGGTGTCAGTCTCCCCTGTCGGCATCACAATGTCTCCGGAGGTCCTGTTCATTGTGGTCCAGCCAAGCAGCTGCATCCGAGGCTGATTCAAAGAATGTAGATTGCCCTCTGGCTGTGACATGCAGTTTAGCCAGAAACAGCATCACATACGTTAATTGGATTTTTTGTAGATGTTTCTTCACCTCAGCAAATTTAGCTTGCTTTCGTTGCACTTCATACGAAAAATCAGGAAACTTTAGTCCCATTAAAATGAACAGAGCCTTTCTCCCTTGCCAGTCTGAGTATGATCTCACGGTCTTTGTAATTCAAGAGCCAGGCCAACCTGGATCTCAGTGGATTGCCAGGGGCCGAGGTGGCATGTGGTGGGCCCGCTCAACCGCAAACAACGAAGTAAAGGCCTCCCTGCCAAATACATCTTGCAGCCATTGCTCTGTAATTGCTGTGGTGTCCCGGCCCTCAACTTTTTCGGGGAGCCCCACGATGCGGACATTGTTCCGCCTCAGGTGGTTCTCTATATCATCTGTTTTGGCATTGGCCTGTGCTGCTTGTTGTATCGCTGCCCTGGTGTCTCTGGTGAGTGGGGGCAACTGATCTTCCATGACACTACTTCTGCCCTCCACAGCAGTGGTTCTCTCCCTTATTTTCTGGAAGTCCTGTCGCATAAGGGACACTGCTTCTGTGAGACCCCCAAACTGCTCTTTCAGGCCATCCACTGAGGCCATGCACCGTTGGACTGCATGCAGGATTTCAATTAGTGTGGGTTACTGTGTGTCATCCTGCAACGTGTCAAACAGATCACCAGTAGGGACAGGGGAAGTATCCAAAGGCAGTGTGTCAGCTAATGCTGAGATGCTGTGTCTTCTGGCTCATGTGCAGGAGTCTGTGCTTGCAGGGGATGGAGCAGCCTGTCCCCTGCAGGTTTTGAGTATAATAAAGCATGTCCCTGGGCTGCTCCTTCCCCTGCAGCTTGTGAGCCTTGAGGAACTTACCGCCGACCTCCTGTTGTTTATCAGCCCCTTGCTCTGTTCTCTGAGGCTGTGGAGAGCAGGCGCCATCTTGGGCCTCCATGGCCGCCGAGGCATCTTTCTCTCCTTTACGGGTCATCATGGGCCCCATGAAGCGCTGGAAACACTCCCGGATCACCTCGGGGACTGTAGCAGGTGGAATGGGTCGGTGCCCAGTCCTGATCATCAGAGGGAAGAGGATCAAAAGAGGATATGCAGTGGGAGCTCTGTGTAATGCGTCCGCTCAAGTGCCCATGCAGGCCATTGTCCCTTGAAATAATAGTTAAGCAGGACGCAGGAACGGGCCCTGCTTGACTATTATTTCAAGCGGGAAGAGGATCAAAAGAGGATATGCAGTGGAAGCTCAGTGTAATGCATCCGCTCACATGCCCATGCAGGCCATGGTCCCTTGAAATAATAGTTATGCACAGCCCATCCCTGCACCCAACAAGAGTATACACATAGGTTGGACTTGACGGACTTGTGTCTTTTTTCAACCTCACCTACTATGTAACTATGTAATTATGTAACTGTGAGGGGTTACAGTGTGTGACATTTTTTCCTTTAGAAATGTAGTTTTGTTGTGGTACTGTTATAAACATGGGAAAGATGCGCTACTTTACAGGCATACTATAGACACCCCCCAGGTACGAAATTTAAAGGAATATGTCATTTTTATTGTTTCACTTTAAGCATTATTAAAATCACTGCTCCTGAAAAAACGTACGTTTTTAGGACTATTTTTTGCACCGATACATGTCCCCTTGGGCAGGTCCCACATCCCCAAACACTTTTTATGGCAATAACTTGCATATAAGCCTTTAAAATTAGCACTTTTTTTTCACGTTCATGTCCCATAGACTTTAACGGTGTTCGCACTCATTTTTTGCCTGTTCGCATGTTCTGCTGCGAACCGAACGGAGGGGTGTTCAGCTCATCCCTACTCTTCACCAACAGCACTCCAACTGTCCTACCTAATTCAAGCACCCTGGCCTCCCTCCTCCTCATTACTAGCTCGTAAACACTCCTGGTGGCTGGGTAACTAATTCTGTGGTGTAGCACAGGCCACAAACTCACTAAAATGAGTGTCTGGCAGAGCTGGTATTGAAGTCATATGTTTAAATTGGCTTAAAAATGCAGAGGTCTGTGGACCAGCCTGGGAGATAGCAGTGCTAACATATTTTCACTGACTCCTTATAACCAGTTGGTGGAGCTATGGTGGGATTAGCAGAGAACAGGGAGAAGGATGGCACTAGAGTAGCACTAGAAAGGAAAGTGACTAATTAATGCCCTTGGGAGGAGGAGGAGGAAAATGGTACATTAGCAATATAAATGGCTGATATGCACCCTTTAGCAGAAGAAGAAGAATGGAAAAGGTCTCATTAGCATTAGTTTCAATTAGGGTTTTTACTTCTAGATAAAAAAAGCAGTTGTTGCAGCCAAAAGTAACTGAAAAGCAAAGCTAAATGTATAAGGTAAAAATTCAATCACGCATCCAAAATATGTCATGCCGGAATATGACGTTGATGATGCTGTTCCATAACATCCCACACTGCTTAAAGGCATCTCCCAAGCATGTAATTAAGGCTGGGTTCACACCTATGCGAATTGGATGCGGATTTTCCCGCATTCAATTTGCATAGCAGGAGAATGTGACTGGCTCTCTATGGAGCCAGTTCACATATCTCCGCAGCAGGTCCAGTGTGTTTTGCAGGAAAAACTTGTGCAGGAAAAACTTGTGCCTTTTTTGGTCCGTTTCAGGTCTGAATTCAGCCCAAAATTTGGGCTGAAATTGGAACTAAAACAGTTAACCAGTACGCACTGGACCCCTGCTGTGTGACAGGATGCGGCTCATATGTGAACTGAGCCTCAAAGGATTTGTGTTTATCTCATGTCATCTAAATGTCTCAGCCCACCAGCCTCCACCTATAATCAAAATATCACTTTTGGACTTACCTATGTGCCTAGGCACACCTTCAAAAATATTGTGTTACAGTTAGAGCTTTCTATCTATTTTACTGTCTATAATACAGTGCTTTGAAAAGGTATTCATACCCCTTGAAATTTTCCAAATTTTGTCATGTTACCACCAAAAACGTAAATTTATTTTATTGGGATTTTATGTGATAGACCAACATAATCGTGAAGTGGAAGGAAAATGATAAATGTTTTTTAAAATCTACCAAGACATGGCTGTCCACCCAAACTGACAGGCTGGGCAAGGAAAGCATTAATCAGGAAAGCAGCCAAGAGGCCCATGGTAACTCTGGAGGAGCTGCAGAGATCTACAGTTCAGGTGGGAGAATCTGTCCACAGGTCAACTATTAGTTGTGCACGCCACAAATCTGACCTTTATGGAAGAGTTGCAAGAAGAAAGCCATTGTTGAAAGAAAGCCAGAAGAAGTTTCATTTGCAGTTTGCGATAAGCCATGTGGGGGACACAGCAAACATGTGAAAAGAGGTCCTCTGGTCAGACGAGACCAAAATTTAACTTTTTGGCCTAAAGCAAAATGCCATCACATCACTCTGAAAACACCATCCCGTGAAACATGGTGGTGGCAGCATCATATCGTGGGGATGCTTTTCAGTAGGGACAGGGAAGCTGGTCAGAGTTGATGGGAAGATGGATAGAGCCAAATACAGGGCGATCTTAGAAGTAAACTTGTTAGACTCTGCAAAAGACTTGAGACTGGGGCAGATGTTCAACTTCCAACAGGACAATGACCCTAAACATACAGCCAGAGCTACAATGGAATGGTTTAGATCAAAGACTTTTCGTGTGTTAGAATGGCCCAGTCAAAGTCCAGACCTAAATCCAATTGAGAATCTGTGGCAAGACTTGAAAATTGCTGTTCAGAGACGCTCTACATCCAATCTGGCAGAGCTTGAGCTATTTTGAAAGGAAGAATGGTCAAAAATGTTATTCTCTAGATGTGCAAAGCTGGTAGAGACATACCCAAAAAGACTTGCAGCTGTAATTGCAGTGAAAGGTGGTTCTACAAAGTATTGGCTCAGGAGGGCTGAATACAAATGCACGCCACACTTTTCAGATATTTATTTGTAAAGAATTTTGAAAAACATTTATTATTTTCCTTCCACTTCACAATTATTTGCCACTTTGTGTTGGTTTATCACATAAAATCCTGATAATATACATTTACGTTTTTGGTTGTAACATGCCAAAATGTGGAAAATGTCAAAGGGTATGAATACCTTTTCAAGGTGCTGTATATATTCTTTACTGTAAAGTAGATGTAGACTTTAACTAGATGACATTCTGTTTGCTAGCGTTGGTATCAAATACAGTTGTCATGTTTTTTTCTTTTATAAAAAATTGTTTTTGCCTTTTTTTAATCTATTTTTGCATGTAGGTGCTGCTAAATTCCATCCCCTTTGTAGCCTCTTTGGACAGAGCATTGTCATCCTGCATCAGGAAACGCCTGAACAAAGACCTTCATGGCAGAATCACCAGGTACTATTCTAATGAAAATTGCAGATTTTGAAGATTGAAAATTACTTTTAAAATGACATTAATATGTAAAAGATTATGTGAGATTTTAGTGATTGGGTTTACAACAAATTTTATACATGTCAGTGAAATGACCCCTCTAACATTTCAGGGGTTAACTCTGAGACACTCAGGCAGTTCTCGGCATCAGTCCTTGAAACCTGGACGCTGGAATAGAGTATAGATGGGGTTGGGAAAAAAAAGTAATCTTGTAAACAATTAATTAATGTTTGCCATAAATTATCATCTTTTACTTCCTTCTCAAGAAGAGCAGAGGGAATAAAAAAAACAGCCTTTCTTGCAGGTGGTGGCATTCATAGCGAGGGCAATCAGTGCATTGAGAGTGGAAGTACAGCACTTCCAGTGTGGCTGGGTGAATTGGGCTGGATTAAAGCCCAGCAGGGTGCTGGGGCTTCAGGTGGAAAGCTGCATGTTTGTGATCAGCAGAAAAAAATAGGAAAAAATCTTGAATTTATCTAAACTGCTCTTCTGCTAACAACACTCTTCTCACCAGCGGCATTCTCAGTCTCTCTCAAAAGAGTCTTCAGTGCTCTCCCTAGGAAAACATGATCAGCATCTGAAAGCTGAACCTCCCCCATTCGTCAAAGCTTAACGGAATATGAAAAGCCCATTGAGAAGACACCCCACACAACTTGAAAGTCCCATCAACGTTCTAAACATAAGCACTTATGTGAATGCATCCATAACCAATTCGGGCCCACAGTGGCGGGCTTGTAAGCTGCAAGAGACCACTTCATGCAGGCACAGTGTGTAAAGGTATGCACTACATGTTTATAGTAAGCACCATCCCTACAGTTGGCTTTTGGGTCAGCAAGGGGAGCCAGATCCACACCAATATTAGCATTGAATATTGTCAGCAACAATTAAAGCAGTGTTAAGCCCAAAAATAAAAATGTATTATATTGCAGCTTATGGTGGCTGCATTAGTTTTCTATTTTCAGGCTTTGTTCCTTTATTTTCTCCTGGTGATCCAGCTAGTATGTCTGTTATTTTTCAACTTCCTTTAACAGACTAAGCTGTCCATCAAAAATGTCAGTTAGAGGGTTGAGAGAAACCATTTAACACTGACAGGGGCATTTATAATGGTCAGCCTTTTTTCATTTAGGTAAAACATTTATCTCAAAAGGAAAACAAATTGTTGCTTCAGCTGCTGCAAAGAATGTTACAAAGAGAAATGCCGCTCCTAGGACCGCCACACCTAAATGAGAGCTCCCGCCCTACTCAGCCTCACAGGTGCTGGCTCTGCACAGTTAGATGAGGAAAAGAAGGTAGTCCTGGACATCCGCACTCAGTGAAAAATAGAGCATCTTTATTGTAACAAAAAGTATAAAAATCCAAAATAGGTCACATCAGAGGTGGATGGTACAGGCACAAAAGCTAACGCGTTTCACATCTACTGATGCTTACTCATAGCTATCTAGCTATGAGTAAGCATCAGTAGATGTGAAACGTGAAAAGATGCTCTATTTTTCACTGAGTGCAGGCACCCAGGACTACCTTCTTTTCCTTGCAAAGAATGTTAGCTGGAGTTTGGCTTTATTTTGTAAGTCTAGTTAATTTAAAGCACAAGTTTACCTTTTAAGAAAAAAAAATACTTTGTACCATGTACATAAAAAAATGCGCATTAACTATTTTTTTTTAGGAGCCTGGAAAGCATTGCACCAGCATGGATTCCCACAGACTGTAAGCATAAGCTGTCTGCCCACACATCGCACGGGCAGGCAGTTTCACACTGACAGGAAGAATCAATGAACTACCACAGCGCTCAACAGCTACCCTTTCCTCAGATTGACAATGCTGCTGTCCAAAGGTGTCGCCTTTGCTCTTCCATCCAGCACGACGACACCATAAGGCAGTGATGGCAAACCTTGGCACCCCAGATGTTTTGGAACTACATTTCCCATGATGCTCATGCACTCTGCAGTGTAGTTGAGCATCAAGGGAAATGTAGTTCCAAAACATCTGGGGTGCCAAGGTTCGCCATCACTGCCATAAGGCAAGAAGTGTGTTATTGGCTGGATCAACAGGTAAAAATAAAGGAAAAAAAGCCTAAAAGAGAACGGATGCAGCCACTACATTCAAGAATTAGTCAGCTGAAATATAATACATTTTTGTTCAGGGTTTAATATTGCTTTAACAAATACGCACAATAAGGGTATGCTTAGATGGCCGCTTAGTTGCCTGAGCCCTAACAGCGTTGGGGTTCTTGAAAGGGCTCTCGCACCTGCTCTCTGTAGAGTTCATACAAGCAGCTTTTCAGGAGTGTAAATGTGTGCTTGTCATTTTGTTGTGTAGTGAAAGCAGATGTTCCTATGGAGATGCTTTACAAAGTTGAAAATGTTATAAATTAAATACAAATTTATAAATTGATCTTTTGTAAAAATGTATGATATTTGAATCTGAATAAGGCTCCATATATCTACAGTGGGGACGGAAAGTATTCAGACCCCCTTAAATTTTTCACTCTTTGTTATATTGCAGCCATTTGCTAAAATCATTTAAGTTCATTTTTTTTCCTCATTAATGTACACGCAGCACCCCATATTGACAGAAAAACACAGAATTGTTGACATTTTTGCAGATTTATTAAAAAAGGAAAACTGAAATATCACATGGTCCTAAGTATTCAGACCCTTTGCTGTGACACTCATATATAATTAACTCAGGTGCTGTCCATTTCTTCTGATCATCCTTGAGATGGTTCTACACATTCATTTGAGTTCAGCTGTGCTTGATTATACTTTTTGGACTTGATTAGGAAAGCCACACACCTGTCTATATAAGACCTTACAGCTCACAGTGCATGTCAGAGCAAATGAGAATCATGAGGTCAAAGGAACTGCCTGAAGAGCTCAGAGACAGAATTGTGGCAAGGCACAGATCTGGCCAAGGTTACAAAAAAAATTCTGCTGCACTTAAGGTTCCTAAGAGCACAGTGGCCTCCATAATCCTTAAATGCAAAATATTTGGGACGACCAGAACCCTTCCAAGAGCTGGCCTTCGACGCAAACTGAGCTATTGGGGGAGAAGAGCCTTGGTGAGAGAGGTAAAGAAGAACCCAAAGATCATTGTGGCTGAGCTCCAGAAATGCAGTAGAGAGATGGGAGAAAGTTGTAGAAAGTCAACCATCACTGCAGCCCTCCACCAGTTGGGGCTTTATGGCAAAGTGGCCTGACGGAAGCCTCTCCTCAGTGCAAGACACATGAAAGCCCGCATGGGGTTTGCTAAAAAACACCTGAAGACTCCAAGATGGTGAGAAATAAGATTCTTTGGTCTGATGAGACCAAGATAGAACTTTTTGGCCTTAATTCTAAGCGGTATGTGTGGGGAAAACCAGGCAGTGCTCATCACCCGTCCAATACAGTCCCAACAGTGAAGCATGGTGGTGGCAGCATTATGCTGTGGGGGTGATTTTCAGCTGCAGGGAGAGGGCGACTGGCTGCAATCGAGGGAAAGATGAATTCGGCCAAGTACAGGGATATCCTGGACGAAAACCTTTTCCAGAGTGCTCAGGACCTCAGACTGGGCTGAAGGTTTACCTTCCAACAAGACAATGACCCTAAGCACACAGGTAAAATAGCGAAGGAGTGGCTTCACAACAACTCCGTGACTGTTCTTGAATGGCCCAGCCAGAGCCCTGACTTAAACCCAATTGAGCATCTCTGGAGAGACCTAAAAATGGCTGTCCACCAACGTTTACCATCCAACCTGACAGAACTGGAGAGGATCTGCAAGGAGGAATGGCAGAGGATCCCCAAATCCAGGTGTGAAAAACGTGTTGCTATTCAGTCCTATCAGGTTGTGAGGGGCGGAGTTACAACCCAAATGTATGCTGGAATGATGCAACAGGAAACAAGCTTTTTTGTTTTCTTAGATCCTAATAAATTCTGGTCTGGGTGCTGTAGCCAGAAAGTTTGTAGAGCTGCGAGTGGGATAAAGGCTGCAGTCCTAAGCCCATGTTTTGCCTGGTAGCCAGACCTCATTGAAGTATATGTAAACCTTTGTATAATGCAAATTTTGGTTAAATAAAGGAATTACAAAAAATAAGTATATGTAAACCCTCACCTTGTAAAACAACCCATTCACTTTAAAATTGAAATGAAAGGCAAACATTTGTGTGTGTATATATATATATATATATATATATATATATATATATATATATATATATGGCATTATAAACACTTTTTTTCATTTTTTTTATAAGTGATCACATTCCCTCTGTTATCAGCTGCATAGGAGCTGAGGGAGGAGAAGCAGCAGCACGCTGGTCTTCCCAGTGAATGGCTGGGGGGGGTGACACCAGGGACTTCACAGTAAGCAATACAAAGAAAGCAGGATACTTTTTCATACAGGTACACGGTACAGCAGGCACATATCAGGTATATGAAATGTTGGGTTTACATATTCTTTAATCATCTGTGCACAGGCCTTTACAGCAGAGAGCTAACTAAAGCTTCGTACACACGATCGGATTTTAAAAAGAAACTAAAATCCAGAATCTGTGCCCAAAAAGGCTGGCAAAACCACTCCAAAGGTCCCCCAGGCACACACCTCCCAAAGAATACAGCCCCCTCAAAATCCAGGGCCCAAAGTCAGTAGGTGGGAGGCTACCCTGCAGTCCCCTCCAAAAAACCCTGTCCTTTTCACAGTTGGTGGTCCTGTCAGTCGTCAGATTAATTGTCAGTGCAGTCAGTTTGCAAACACTGCCTGCTAACTTCTCTATCCTTGCTCCTCCACTAAGGAAAGACTAACTTAGTATCTACTTCTGCTTCTCTTTGTTTTCTCTAACTCTTCCTGCATACTCTAGATGGAAGCTTCTGTTCACCCCTCATGGAGACCACTGACCAAGCAGACCATCCACAGCTTAATAGGTAAGGGGACGAATTGGTAAGTAGTCAAGATTGAGAAAAAGAGAGCCTTGCCACTATTGCTGCCTTATTCGACAGCCCTATCCATGAGGTCCATGAGATCATCAGACTCAAGACCCAGAAACCGCTCAGGTCACCGAAGAAGCCGTTTAGGGCACCAAAGAAGTCGCTCAACTCAAAGAAGCCACTCAGATCACAGACGAAGTCGCTCTAGGTCACCCCCTTGACACCGTCACTCATACCACAGAATGTCCTCTCCCCGCATAACATCTTCGACTAGCCATCGCTCCCGCCCATCCACAAATGCTTGCTGGGTCTGTGGCACAATAGCCCTTCCAGACAAATTGACCTGTTCGTGCTTCGATGAAGCTACTAAGAAAAAGAGACGGATGCCAAAGAGGTGACTGACATCATTAGAGAATCGGTAAGAGAGTCAATTCAACAAATATCAACACCTGAAGCAGATAAGCCTGCTCAGACTGCCTCAGCGGTTACACCCAGCACATCAAAAACAGCAGATAGTTCATCTGACACTGAAGAGTTAGAGGCCTCAACAGGATTTGACTTTACCCTGATAGAGCCGTTTGTTAAGTCTGTGAAAGAAGCAGTCGGATGGGAGAAGCCTAAAGAAGCCCCACAGAAAAATATTTTCCAAACCTGAAGAAGGATCCGGAATCATTCCCATTCATTGATGAATTGGAGGAACTGATCAAAGATGAGTGGCAAAAGCCAGAGAAAAAAAAGAGTCTCAACAACAGACTGACAAAACTCTACCCACTAAAAGAGCCTAACGTAAATCCGTTAGTGTCAGCCCCAGTGGTAGACGCATCACTGATGCGTTTGGCCAGGCATGTAACACTACCTCTCGAGGATGCAGTGACATTCAGGGATGTGTTAGATTGGAAAATCGACCTCGATTTAAAAAGAGCATATGCAGCAGCTATCGCTTTAGCAGCTGTAGGAAGAGCCATCTCCAGCTGGACGTCTAATGTTGAGAAACTGATCTTGGAGGGAGCAGAACAGGAGAGAGTGATCACAGCTCTTCAGGAACTCAGTCTCGCAGAGGACTTCATGGTAGAGGCCTCGGTGGACATAATCAGGTGCTCCTCAAGGGCAATTCTGGCCTCCGTGACTGCCAGAAGAGCCCTATGGCTTAAATCCTGGACAGCTGACGCTGCTTTAAAAACTAACTGGTGTAAGATCCCATACGATGGAACAAACCTTTTTAGAGAAAAGCTAGAAACAGCCATATCCAAAGTTACCGGCCTCATTCCCTCAGACAGGAGACCAAAACAACAGAAACCGCCACAATTCAGGCGTAATCTCCCAGAAAGGTATAGAGAAGCCAAGTCATACAGACCCGGAAAGGAGTTTAGGAGAAATTGGAGGAATCCCCAGACCTCCTTCTTAAAATTCCAAAAAACAAATCCTCCTCCACAGGAGAACAGAAAAAGTCTTTTTGATGGCGCGTCCATCCAGCTTGCAGTGGTAGGAGCCAGGCTCAGGAAGTTCACAAAGGCTTGGGCGGAGAACATAAGAGACCCCTGGATGGTGGCCACTGTTCAGTTTGGTCACAGGTGGAAATACAAAAACCAAATTCCCAAGGACCAGTTTTATGCAACCAGATTTCCAGCATCAAGAGAAAAGAGAATGCTCTTAGTCAAGTACATTCAGGACTTGCTTCAGAAATGGGTGATAGTAGAAATTCCATTGCAACAGAGAGGGAAAGGATTCTACTCTCCACTATTTCTAGTGAAAAAAAAGACAGGAGACCTGTGCCCAGTATTAGACCTAAAGAAACTCAAAAAAATCATGGTCGAGTCTTTCAAGGTGGAAACTCTTCAAACAATCCTTCACGCGATAAATCTGGAAGACTGAATGCTATCCGTAGATTTATCCAACGCATATCTTCATGTTCCCATACACACTACATTCCAAAGATTCCTTCGATTCCCAGTAAAACATCAACACCTTCAGTTCCAGAGTCTACCCCTTGGAATTTCCACTGCCCCCAGGACTTTCACAAAGGCCCTGCTTACCGGTGATAGCCCTCCTGAGATAGAGGGGTCTAAGAGTCCATCACTACCTGGACGACATCCTCCTCCTATCAGACAGTCGGGAATCTCTCATTTTCCGTTGCGAAAAACACTGATTGCCACACTACAAAGTTTCGGATGGTTGATAAACTGGGAAAAGAGCAACCTTTACCATACGCAGAAGATGATCTTCCTGGGAAGCAGAACTAGACATTCGACTAAAGTAAAACTTCCCCAAGAGAAGACAACTCTCCTAATCCAGAAAATAAAAAAAATACTGACAGCAGTATCGATTCCAGCCAGAGCATGCCTCAGTGCTCTAGGCTTAATGTCAGCAACCATACCAATGGTTCAGTGGGCACAGTGGCACACAAGGACATTTCAGAATTCATTTCTGAGGCAGTGGAATGGAGTGTCGATGTCTCAACCAATCCTTATTTCCATCAAACAGTCCATATGGTGGTGGACCCACATACACAACCTCAGGAGGTTCGGAAATATATTTCCCCCTCCACAAGAAGTGGTCACTTCCAATGCCAGTATAGAGGAATGGGGACCCCACTTTTGGGACCAGGCAGCCTAGGGTCTCTGGCAGTTCCAAACCCGGGAGATTGTTTCAAACATACTGGAGTTGAGAGCTGCCTTTCAAGCCCTCTTAGCATTCGGTCCCCTCTTGAGAGGCAAAGAGTGTTACTACGTATGGACAACAAAGTGGCAGTAACTTATATCAACAGACAGGGGGGTACCAGGAATCGCTCTCTTATGGAAGAAGCTCGTCCCATCCTCGAATGGGCACAAATGAACCTGAAGGATCTGAAGGCGGTGTACGTCCCCAGGGCACAGAATCATCTAGCCGACAACCTAAGCAGAAATTTCTTATCCAACAACGAGTGGTCCCTAAGTCATTAGAGTCATTAGGCCTTCTCTCTCATAACCAAAACCTGGCGTATGCCAGACATAGACCTGGCAGCAACCACAGAGAACACGAAATGCTGGAGATACATTTCAAGAGCTACTTGCCCATCGGCGGAAGGGATAGATTACCTGCAACATTCATGGAACTTCTAGCTAGGCTATATTTTCCCTCCAACTCCTCTGATAGTGAGGTTCCTGTTCCGACTCAAGAGTTCAACATCAGCCGTGTTAGCTGTTATTCCCTTCTGGCCGAGGAGGCCATGGTTCACAACGCTCATGCAGATGAACACAGAGAATCCTCTGCCTCTTCCAGTCACACCAGATTTACTCTTCCGGGGCCAATTTCTTCACCCGTCACCAGAGAAACTACATCTGATGGCATGGAGGCTGAAAGGTCTAGGTTCCTAGATCAGGGTTGTTCCCAGAGAGTGGTAGAAACTCTACTTCAAGCCAGAAAAGCCATTACCAACAACACCTACAAGAGAATCTGGGAAAATTCTGTTTCATTCTCACAACAACAATGTTAGGACACATCATCAATAGAGGTAGCCCAAATCCTAAAATTCCTCCAGTCTGGTCTGGGGAAAGGCCTAGGCTCAAATACCTTCAGGTCTCAGCACTATCAGCCATGACAGGAGTAAAGTGGGCTCAAGACCCTCTCGTCACGCAGTTCCAAAAAGGCTGTCTAAATATAAGACCTCCCAGAAGACCTACTTTTTTCCTTATGGGACTTAACGCTTAAAGTCACATTCCTCATTGCCATAACCTCAGCAAAGAGGGTCTCAGAGATGCAAGCGCTTTTTGCAAAGGAACCTGATTTAGTCTTCTATCCAGACAGAGTGGTCCTAAGGCCATTCATCCCAAAAGTCACCTCTTTGTTTCATTTTAACCAAGCGATAAGTCTCCCAGAACTTCTAATGCCCCGTACACACGGTCGGATTTTCCGATGGAAAATGTCCGATCAGAGCGTGTTGTCGTAAATTCCGACTGTGTGTGGGCTCCATCGGACATTTTCCATCGGATTTTCCGACACACAAAGTTGGAGAGCAGGAGATAAAATTTTCCGACAACAAAATCCGTTGTCGGAAATTCCGATCGTGTGTACACAAAGCCGACGGACAAAGTGCCACGCATGCTCAGAATAAATAAAGAGATGAAAGCTATTGGCCACTGCCCCGTTTATAGTCCCGACGTACGTGTTTTACGTCACCGCGTTCAGAACGATCGGATTTTCCGACAACTTTGTGTGACCGTGTGTATGCAAGACAAGTTTGAGCCAACATCCGTCGGAAAAAATCCTAGGATTTTGTTGTCGGAATGTCCGAACAAAGTCCGACCGTGTGTACGGGGCATTACAGTTCAAGGTGATCCACATCCACTGGATGTTAAAGGCAACATCTCGGCATACCTTACGGCAACTAGTACCTTTAGGAGGACAGATAACCTTCTAGTTATTCCTCACGGCTTCAAAAAGAGACAGGCAGCCTCCTCACGGACCATCGCTTTGTGGTTGGTAAAGATCATCAAAAAAACATATTCGCTACAGCAGATTCAAATACCTGAGGGTCTAAAAGCTCACTCCACTAGGGCAGTGGCGACTTCATGGGCAGCGACTGCAGAGTGTCCGCGGAGACAATATGCAAAGTCGCAACTTGGTCTTCCAAAAACACCTTTATGACCCACTATAAAGTAGATTCCACACAGTTGTCGACTGTGGATTTCGGGAGGTCAATCATTCAAGTCAATGCATCAATTGCTTGTTAAATAAACATAATTTCTTCATGAGCCCACCCATATGGCAAGTTATTTCCCAAATGTATGCTGCCATGATGTGACAGGAAAACTGAAAATTTTATACTCACCATTCCGTAATTTTCATTTCCTGTCGCATCTTCATGGCAGCATACAGATGCCCACCATTCTAAGTTCTGAGGTGATAGATACAGAGAATACTGAGGTGGGTCCTATCTTACAATTTATAGCTATTCAGTCCCATCAGGTTGTGAGGGGCAGAGTCACAACCCAAATGTATGCTGCCATGAAGATGCGACAGGAAAGGAAAGTTACGGAAAGCTGAGTATACAATTTTCAGTTTTTCTGCTTAACAGGTACAAATCTTGACACATGATGACAAATGCACACCATCCACAATCCTGCCAGCCAATACCTCACAGTGTCTATGTATACATACAGTATATACCTGCAAGCATATGTATATACAAACATGTACACAAATGCATATATGTACATAATGTAATCATTTATTTATTATATTTTTCTTCTGTTCTTTCTTTCCCTTTTTATTACTTCTCACGCTGAAAATCGATTCTGTCACACCAAGTACCAATAATTACAAATGTGTTTTAAAGCTTAAATTCAAGATGAGTCAGATTCCCAAAATTTAGTAGGTGAACCTTTAAATTTTTCCAACCACAAACATTTTTTCTTTTAATATAGTATAAAAATAATTCAAAGCTGAACTCCAAGTTAGTAGATAAATACACAGTTACAAAATGACATATATGGGAACTGTATCACCTGCCAAAGGATTTCTAATTATGTTCTGTAGTCTTGTGAACCAGAGAGCCCTGCCAGATAGCACAGCCAGATCCTCCACTGAGATTTCTCTGCAGGCTAGACCACAGTCAAGTAATACACTCTAGTTTAGGACCTGCGCCAGCCTGTGATTGGACTAGGAAAGAGCAACAGTAAAGCAATAAGGGTGTCACCATGTTCTATGTTGTATAAGCAGCGCGCCGTTAGCGGTATTATTACAGGCATTGCGTGAGTGAATCTTTTTTTACTGGAGTACAGAGACACCAGGGCCGTCAATCGGAGGGAGGGGGCAGTACAGATGTTTGGGGCACGGGCCTAACAGGACCGCAGAAAGGCCCATGATACTCTCCTGGTCCCCCACCCCCACAGTGTCCCCCTGTGTGCTCCCCCCACAGTGTCCCCCTGTATGCTCTCCCCCCACAGTGTCCCCCTGTATGCTCCCCCCACAGTGTCCCCCTATGTGCTCCCCCCACAGTGTCCCCCTGTGTGCACTCCCTCCCCCACAGTGTCCCCCTGTGTGCTTCCCCCCAGTGTTCCCCTGTGTGCTTCCCCCCACAGTGTCCCCCTGAATGCTCTCCATCCCCCACAGTGTCCCCCCCTGTGTGCTCCCCCCCACAGTGTCCCCCTGTGTGCTTCCCCCCTAGTGCCCCCCCGTGTGCTCCCCCAGTGTCCCCCTGTGTGCTCTCCCCCAACTCACAGTGTCCCCTGTGTGCTCTCCCCCCCACAGTGTCCCCCTGTGTGCTCTCCCCCCACAGTGTCCCCCTGTGAGCTCTCCCCCCACACAGTGTCCTCCTGTGTGTTCCCCCCTACAGTGTCCCCCTGTGTGCTCCCCCCACGGTGTCCCTCTGTGCTTTTTCTCCCCCCATGTCCCTCTGTGTGCTTCCCCCCTGTGTCTCCCTATGTGCCCCCCCATGTCTCCCTGTGTGCTCCCCCCATGTCTTCCTGTGTGCTCCCCCCATGTCTCCCTGTGTGCTCTCCCTCCCCGTGTCTCCCTGTGTGTCCCCCCGTGTCTGTCTGTGTGCTCCCCCCCCCCCGATTGTGCCCCTGTGCAGGTGTGGCTTGAGTGTGGGCAGGGACACAGGGGGCCCCATGATCTTCTATTGCCCGGGGCCCCATGAGTTGTCAGTCCGCCCCTGGCCACACCCCTTTCATGGTGGCGTACTGCTGTGTTGGGGATTACATGAGACTGATATACAAAAAAGGCTTCAGATATTTTGCAAGCTGCTTGTATAAATGCATTTTATTAAATTCATCTCTGGATTAAATGCTGTTTTTGGAGTTCAGGGTTAAGAAGCTGCAAGGATACAAGATAGGGTTTGAACATTCTACACCAGCACTATATTTTGATATAAAAATAGCTTTATGTGCACTTTTTAAATATTTCATTTTAATGGTTAACATGCATATCTGACAATACAGATCAAATGCTATAATTCTGGATATATGACATTCGTACAATGCACCTGCTTTCCATTGTCACCCTTCAATGTACATAAAAGTATTCAGTGGTATCCCAGTCCCTGATGGGAATGCTACTATATTTGAATATAAGGAAAAAAAATAAATAAAAGTCATTTCTGTTGACTTAATATATGTTATAGTGTGAAAGGGAAAAAGGAAAAGGAGGAGGGGATGAAATAAGTGTCTCATCAGTACCCTGCTCATGTTCGCACGGCCGGGGCAGGCGTGTGCCCTGACTTGATTGTAATTGTCTGAATCTTTTCCTGCTGCTCGGGAGCCTGTGTTAATGTGTAATAAAATGGCAAGGGTGGGGGAGGTGTTAATCATCCAAGAACTGACACTGCTCATGGACCCTGTTATACACATCAAAGTTGGGTGTAGGGGTGGAAGGCAGTGTTCTTTTCACTTGAACATTTTATCTGCTGCCACATAGACTTTTCAGCATTACAGTTCTGTGATGTTTTCAGTGCACAAACAAATACTATCATCAAGTACCAAAAGATTTATACATAAAAAATGGCTAAAATATATTATAGCACTACCCCCCTAGGAGTCGCTAATGTCCCGGGTCCTCACTGCTGCACAGCCAGTCACATAGCATTTCCTTCATACATTCCAAAGAAGATAACAGTCCTTAGCTTGTTTTTGTTGTTTTTATTAGGGGTTGATAACTTGGACTGGGTAGGGAATTATGGGATGGCCAACTTGAAAAATGTCCAGAACTATGAACAAGGGGTCAACTTCCTCCTTTTTACAAAAAGTCCCTTTCTTCCCTCCTCCTGCACAATGTTGGTTTCCAGTGCACAACACCTGCTGCTTACCCCTGTGGGCCCATTACAGGCAGGAACTCTCAGTCCCTTGACAAAGTACTGCAATGTGCGTGAACAGCATGACATCCCTCCTTCTTCTTCCCTGTGGCCACTGACCCCAGCTCCACTTGCTTGCAGAAAATGCTAGCCCACCTGGCTGCCACCAGCCACGCCTGGCTTATCTTCCTCCCAGTCCTTCTGACTAACTTTCTGCCCCAGTCCTGCCCGACTGGCTCACACACATGGAGACCTACCAGGGCAAGGTTAGATGAAGACTTGGCACTACAGGGTCTTCAAGAGAGACCTGCTACAGATGGCAGTCTCTCCCCTTGTCTACTCCTGCACCATGCTGATCTACTCACTGTTTCTCCATGCTCCTTTCCCACTGCCTCTCCAGCATGAATCCTCCCACTGCTTTCTGTGTTAGGATCCTTCCAGGCCAGCTTTCCTAAGCACCCGGTCCTGAGTAGAACCCTCCCCCATAAGGCGTCCCTCTAAAGGGCCACTGACAGCCTCTCCCCAGCACTGCTTCTTCATCTTCCACCAGACTCCCCTGCTGGAATGGCTCATGACTATTTATGGGGTTGTCTCAGTGCCCTACCAGCCCACTTCTGGGGATTGGCTGAGCCCCCATAAATATTCATGGCATATTCCTAACTCCAGCCCTCTAGTTCTAGAGGGTTCTCAAAACTTCTAGACACTAAGGGAAGGCACCAGAGAGCTGCCAGGATGAGTCATCCAGTCCTAGCCTCTAGTAATCCTCACCCAATTCAGTGACTCCTGTTCGTTTTGGACCAGAACGTCCGAACACCGCGAACGTTCGGACCTGAATAACGAACCCCATTAAAGTCAATGGGACCCGAATGTCAAATATCAAAAGTGCCCATTTTGAAGGCTTAAATGCAAGTAATTAGTCATACAATGGTTATAGGGGTCCGGGTCCTGCCCTGGGGGACATGGATCAATAAAAAAAAAAGTTTGTGAAAAACGTCATTTTTAAATGAGCAGTGATTTTTTTTATTTTTTAAGTGAAAGCCTAAAAATGAAAAAATCCTTCCAATATAGTGCCAGGGAGGTCCCCTTAGTCTAACTGTAAAGTGGCAGATCTGTACCATGTCTAGAATGTTCTGCAGCAATAATTAAATTTATAAAGCCAAAAAAATGACATTCTTCCTGCAAGCTGCCTTTATTTTGCTCAGCAACACCTGGGGAGCCAGTGTGTATGATGAGGCCACAATGTAGTGCACTGGGAACAAGATTAGAGATTTTTGGATACATTCTGGTGTCACTTTGACTTTGGATAGAAGTAACAGGTGCGTGAAAATTGGTCTTTGGGTGTCGGTGGCGCCTTCCCACCATAACTCTATAGAGATAACCTTGATGAAAGCAAGAATTTGCCTTGCTGTAAAAAATTGCAATGATATGCACCTGTCAAACAGGTGCTGAAAAATTGGTCTTTGGTTGTCGGTGGCGCCTTCCCACCATAACCTTATAGAGGTACTCTTGATGTAAGCAAGAATTTGCCTTGCTGTAAAAAATTGCAATGATATGCACCTGTCAGACAGGTGCAGAAAAATTGGTCTTTGGCTGTCGGTGGTGCCTTCCCGCCGTAATCCTATAGAGGTACTCCTAATGAAAGCAAGAATTTGCTTTGCTGTAAAAAATTGCAATGATATGCACCTGTCAGACAGGTGCAAAAAAATTGGTCTTTGGATGTTAATTGTGCCCACAAAACCTATACCAAAAACATTCCAGATAAAATGATTGAACACCCTCAAAGCTAGACAGCCTCAAAGTCCTGCAGAGATTCCACATCCCAAAAAGACTTAATCAGTGACATCGGCATGAGGGGCTTCATAGCTGGTAATCCAGGACTGATTCATTTTTTAAGTCTGTGGACAGACGCGTTCTATGATCAGTAACAAAACCTCCTGCAGCACTGAATGCCCATTCTGAAAGCACACTGGATGCAGGACAGCCCAACAACTCAATAGCATACTGGGCAAGTTCTGGCCAGTGGTCTATTCTCATGACCCAGTAAGCCAGTGGATCGTCAGCTGGAAAGCTCTCTGTCTCTGTTTTGGCTCTGAGGTAATCGTCCACCATGTGATGCAGACGCTGCTGATGGGATGTGGAAGCTGACAGCCCTGGGCGGCGAGGACTAAAAAAATTCCGAAATGCCTCACTTAGGCGGATGCCTTCTCCAACGCTCCTTTCGTGACTAATGGAAGACTCAAAATGACGTTTTCCACCACACTGTAACCTACTAGAGTTAGGAAAAAAACGTTCAATAAAATCCTCTTTAATGTGTCCTCAAGAGATTTCATCCTCTGCACTCTCTGTGGGGATAGGATGAGTTCAGAGACCTTCCCCTTATAACTGTGGTCAAGGAGGGTTGCCAACCAGTAATCATCCTTCTCCTTTATGCCACGTATTCTTGGGTCCTTTCGCAGGCTTTGAAGCATGAGGTTGCCCATGCGCCTCAAATTTGCAGAGGCTTGAGAAGCAGACTCCTCTGGGTCACTCAGGATGACAGCATCTGGAACTTCCTCCTCCCAGCCACGTACTACTCCCAAGGGTCCTGGGGTTGGAAAGCTATCGCTTACAGATTGACGCATGTCTTCCTCTTCTTCAAAGCCTATGAAAGTGCCAGAATCTTCCTCCTCATCCTCCTCCCCTCTCTTCTCCTGTGTGTTCTGTGACATAGGAATGATGGTGTCTGCATAAAGTGGGCCTTGAGAGGAAAGGAAGTCCTCCTCTTCCTCCTGCTGCTCTGCCTCCAGTGCTCTGTTCATAATGCCATGCAGAGTCTGCTCCAGCAGGAACACAACAGGGATTGTGTCACTGATGCATGCATTGTCACTGCTCACCATCCTTGTGGCCTCCTCAAATGGTGACAATACAGTGCATGCATCCTTAATGATCAGCCATTGGCGTAGGGAAAAAAACCCAAGGCGGCCTGAGCCTGTCGTCGTGCTGTACTGACACAAGTACTCGTTGACGGCCCTCTGCTGCATGTATAGCCGCTGTAGCATTCCCAAAGTTGAGTTCCACCTGGTGGGCATGTCACTAATCAGGCGGTTTTCGGGCAGGTGGAATTCCTGCTGAATTTCAGCCAACTGAGCACTGGCTGTGTATGACCGCCTGAAATGGCTACAGACTCTTCTGGCCTGCTTTAGTACATCTTGCAACCCTGGGTAAGCCCTTTGAATGCTTAGGGGGTACCTGATGTTCATAGGACAATTTTGCAGAGGAGGGCATGGGGGCGGGGGAGGAGGAGGAGGGAGTAGAGCACACAGGTCTGGCATCATCACCACCAGCTGTATGGAGACGTGGGGGTGCAACAAGCTGCAGCACTGAGCCCTGTCCTGCATCCTTTCGAGTTGCAAGCAGCGTTACCCAGTGTGCTGTGAATGAAATATATCGTCCCTGCCCATGCTTGCTGGACCACGTGCCAGGAGTAAGGTGGATTTTACAGCTGACTGCCTTGCCCAACGATGCCAGAACATTCCCTTCCACGTGATGGTAGAGAGATGGAACGGCCTTACGTGAAAAGTAGTATCGACTGGGAACCTGCCATTGTGGTACAGCACATTGTGCGAATTCACGAAAGGGGGCAGAATCCACGAGGCTGAAAGGCAGAAATTGGAGAGCCAACAGCTTTGACAAGCTTGCATTCAGGCGCTGGGCATGTGGGTGTATTTTTTTTTCCGCTGCAGAAGATGGGGCAGAGAAATTTGCCAGCTACAGTCTACAGCTGGTGGTGTGCTGCTGGTAGATGAGCTGCTAGGACCTTGGACACCCTGTGCTATACCATAATCCCTGTCAGTGTAGGCTGCTGAAAGGTAATGACTCGGTATTGCAGGGGCAGACTGAAGTGGGTAAGGAGGAGGAGGAACAGATTTGTGCCCCTTTTGTGTGGCTTTTAGGTGCTCTTGCCAACGGACTGAGTGGTTGGACGTTAAATACCTTGTTAGGCATGTGGTACCCAAATAGTTGGTGTTTTTGCCACGTTTGATGTGCCTGTGACACAGTTTGCAGTTAGAAACAGTGCGATCTGCTGCAGATGTGCTGAAAAAAGTCTGAGCTGTGGGGAGTGAGATAACAGCTGCAGAATGTGATGGAATAGGGTGGCTGCTCTCTACTCTTTCTTGATGCCGACCTCCTTGGGGTTGTGCCGCCTCACCTTCAGTTTCCTACTCTGCTCTATCTGGCACCCAAGTCGCATCAGTGACCTCATCATCATCATCTCCATCTTCTCCATCTTCATCATTACCACTGGAGACAACTTGGCAATATGCTGCAGGTTAGGGAACATGAATGCCAATTTGTCTACCAGTGTTCCTCCCTCTCTCTAGGCTCATGTTCCTGTCATCCTCAACCTCAGAACCAGCATCTGAATCCAGTAATGGCTGGGCATCATCAAAGATCAAGTGGCTGACGCTGTGGTCAAATAACTCAGCTGACTCCTCAATGGCTGATGTTAGGGCTATGGCAGGAATAGATGTGGACAAGGAGGCAGGTTTATCCACTCTGGCAACTGCAGGGGACTGCACACTTGTCTCTGCTTTTGTGACAGAGGATGAGGAAGGTTTAGTAAGCCAGTCGACCACCTCCTCTGTATGCTGCGGCTGGATAGCACGGGCAAACTCACTAAACAGAGGAAATGATGCCCTGCCTGAGGACTGACCACCACGTCCACCTTTGCCTGTGGACACATTTGTTCCTGGCCCCCTTACAGTGCCAAGGGAACGTCTGCCTCTCCTTGTTGTTCTCCCAGACATTATTGGGAGGGAGGGGGTGGCGCTTATAAGCAAATGTAAAGGAGAAGTTGAAATCTGTACGTGGATGCAATTTAATCAATGTAAAGACGTGTTTGGTGCACTTTAGTTTGAGTATTCACACTACACAGACACACTCCATGGATACAATATAATATACTGCAATATGCGGCAAACGTACAGTGACTAACAGAACTATATGGCGTTAAACTGGCAGTAATGCACACAGAAGTAAATGGCGTTAAACTGGCAGTAACACACAAAACTATATGGCGTTAAACTTGTAGTAACGCACACAGAACTATATGGCATTAAACTGGCAGTAACGCATGCAAAACAATATGACATTAAACTGGCAGTAACGCACGCAAAACTATATGGCTTTAAACTGGCAGTAATGCACGCAATATGATATGGCGTTAAACTGGCAGTAACGCATGCAAAACTATATGGCGTTAAACTGGCAGTAGCGCGCAAAACTATATGGCATTAAACTGGCAGTAACACACAAAACTATATGGCGTTAAACTGGCAGTAACGCATGCAAAACTATATGGCGTTAAACTGGCAGTAACGCACAAAACTATATGGCATTAAACTTGTAGTAACGCACACAGAACTATATGGCGTTAAACTGGCAGTAACGCACACAAAACGATATGGCGTTAAACTGGCAGTAACGCACTCAAAACTATATAGCGTTAAACTGGCAGTAACGCACGCAAAACTATACGGCGTTAAACTGGCAGTAACGCACGTGTAGCGCTGGTAGATTTGCAATCTACCACATGTTAGGTAAATTTAGTAAATTGTGCGTTAGGAAGGTTAAAGTTTGCCTCTGTTCCAGCTTGGCTGACGTTGTGTGTGTTTCCGTGCTGACCGGTGGGTGTCGCTGTTACCACTGGTCAGGGTTGGAAAAGCAACGTGTTGAAGCGAATGGATGCTCCTCTGTCCCGGAGGCACGCTCGGTGGAGGTGGTCCTCCGAGTTGCATGCCATAGTTTGGGGTTTGTTTTTACAGCCACCTGCTGGCCCTCCTGGCTGACAGGTATGCGTTAAGGAGCTACCTCGTGATCCTCCGATCGGGAGGCCCACGATACAGCGGCGCAGGGGTGGGTCCAGAGGCTTGTCTGGAGCCTACCACCGCGGCCCAGGAATGGTCCTGAGCTGTCGGTCCTGTGTGACAAAGCTGGACAACCAAGGAGATCCCAGGGGAGGACCCGTCTTTGAGAGATCACGCAGCGTGCTGGTCTATAGAGGGGCCTGGGGACTCGGTTGGAGGATGCATCCAAAAGTAACTATACAGCATAGTGTTGCCAGCTCGGCTTAAAGGTTCAAGCACTGTTACTGACTTTCACTACAGAGAAATCTATACATCCTGTGGCAGAGGATCTTACAGATTTTGGTCCCAACCAAGTCTGTGGCAGAGACTTTGATTCGTGCTGCGTGCTGGCTGCTTGACCGGTGAGAGAGGCCTATCCAGACGAGCAAGGAGTGTGTCCCACGAGGGGAGCGCATTTCGAATAGTATTTGAATTCTACCAGGACATTTTGTCGAGAGAACCCTACCAGAGAATATTTGAGTTTCTAATGCAAATTTCCTTTCTACCTCTTTCCTGCTACTTCCTAAGTCCTTTGTTTTAATAAAGCATTGAAAGCGTACTCCAGTGTTGGTGCGTGTGTTGTCCAGGAGTAAATTCTACGGAACCCTAGACCCGGTGCCGGTGAAACAGAGGGAAGCAGAGTGAAGTTAACAGACCCGCTTAAACCAGCAGCTCCACCGTGAGTTATTGCTACACACGCAAAACTATATGGCGTTAAATTGTCAGTAACGCATGCAAAACTATATGGTCAAACAACACTTTTGTTCGGCTGTTATCCGAACGTCCGAACAACGAAAGTTCGGCCCGAACTTATGTTTGGGCCGAACCGTTCGCCCATCCCTAGTGCTACGCCATAATAGAAAGCTAAAAGTAGAGAAAGACATTGGGATTAGTAAGAATTAAATTAAACCTAAACTCAATCACTACACTATTGTATAAGCTTTAACAGGTCAATGTAATTTGAAAAGGTGTTTTCAATCAATGCACATTATTCATTAAAAGAACACCTGGTGATCCTCCCATGAAGCTCCTTGTTCAGGAACCTCCTGGTATGAAGTCACAACTATCTCCCAAATTTTCTGTTCTGTTTCACCTTGTTACCTTTGCCCCTGGAGTACACTACAGGTGAACGTGGCAACATACATTGCACAGCCATGATCCACTGTTGACCAGGGTTGCCAACCGTCAGTAAATTTACAAACAGTTGGTAAAAATCAGTGATTTTTTAAAACCGTCTGTAAATATCAGGGGCTGATAATTTGTCATGCTGTGTTAATTTTTTAAGTGTAAACCAGACAAATTACTTGTCATGGGTACTGTCAGTGTTTCCATATTGTTTATACTGTTTTAATATCAGCTGTCCAAGTTTCTAACAGGAGTTCTGTAATTCTTCAGGTTGTCAGTAATGATGTGGATAATAATGAGTGCATGGAGACAGGAAGTGACTGGAGGAGGACACTTCCATTTTGGTTGTCTTTTAATCAATCCCCCCCCCCCCTGTTCTGGTTTAATAAATCTCTTCTTAAAACTGAAGCTTGTTCTGCTTTTATTTACCTTCCCTGGTTTCCTCCTCCATCAACATGTTGAAGAAAATTTTAAAGAAAAACTTTCTGTTTTTATTACATACAGTACCTCATTTTAGACTAATCATTTTAGACATCATTGCTGGGTCTCTGTGCTTCTGTATGTTATGCAAGCAGATCATGGCTGGTGGGAGGGGTCTGCAGTGTGCTGTACATAGGTCCCTGAAAACAGGACGAAAATGTCATGGAGGGACATTTACCTTCCAGTTTCATTGGAACTTCACCTATAAAGCCCATGAGTGTTTCCCCTCTCAGCAAGCAAGGTAGCCAAGCCCAAACTGGCCATAGGGTAGACCGGGCATTTGCCCAGTGGGCCCGGGCCGCCCGGTCCATGGCCTGTTGATGACCTGGCTGCACAGCAGGAGGTAAGCGGCGACCACAGTCTGGACAGTCCACAGGCATGGCTATGAGGCCATGCCTGTGTCTCCTCTGGCTGGCTGCAGGGCTGAGCTGAGTGTCTCTCTCACACACAGCTCAGACTCAGAGACAGCGCTCACAGTTTCCCCCCTCCTCCTCCTCCTCCTCCCTGCGCATGGACAGGAGGGGAGAACGAGCTTATCTCCTCCTTCTCCCACCCCTCTCCTCCTGTGTCTGCCCTGCCCACACTTCCGGGGATGTGCAGGCGGGAAGTTTGATGCCAGAAGAGGAAAGGTGCTGGCAGTCTATGCCTGGGCCTCCATCCTGGGGTAAGTAAGCTCGCCCTCTCTCCTGCCTCCCAGTGTTTAAACTAATTTAATCCCTTCATGCCAACAGTAAAAAAATATGCGGCTTTTCGGTGGATGAGCCTTAACCCAGAGCGGGCGCATATTTGCATACCACACTGCAAACACAGCTGTGCTGAGAGAACACACACTGCATGCTCCCGGCACAATTACCAGTGGCTAACAGAAAGCTCCCGAGCACTGCTTGAGATCGGGAGCATTCGGATCATGTGACTGCCATGACAGCCAATTACAGCGCTCACATGGTCATAGACCCCGCCCCACCTCCCGGCATCAGAAACCCCTTAAAGGGCCAAGAGGCACCGGTGCAAGGGGTTAAGGGGTGCTCTGTGGACTCTGATGCAAGGGGGGGCTTTGGTGTGATGAGACCCCCTTACATCAGAGTTCCCCTTTACAGAGTTCCCCTTTAGACTCCACAGAGCTCCCCCTTACATTGTACTGATGTAAGGGGGGCTCTGTGGATTCTGATGCATGTGGGGCTCTGTAGACTGTGATGTAAGGGGAGCGCTGTGGATTTTAATGTGAGGGAGCAAGGGGCGGGAGGGGCTGGAGATCTGAACACTGAGCAGAGAGTAAAAGGGGGCACAGTCATTAGAGAGAAAAGGGGGGGCATGACTGCAAGGGGCACTGTGATGAGCTGCTGTGATTGCTAGGGGCACTGTAATGTAAAGGGACACTGTGATATAAAGGGGAATGCACTGTAAAAGTGCAGTCCCTTTTATATCACAGTGTCCTCTTTACATTACAGTGTGGAGGACCGACTCTGTGAATATCCCATCACCAACCCCCCCCCCCCCCCCCCCACGAATGGCTGAAGGAGCAGAGGGGGGACAGCAGACGGCAGCATTGTCAGTCTGGGGGGGAGGGAAGTGTTAGGTGTACTGGAAGATTTAAATACACTAACAAATTGAAGCCAAACTCCAGTTAACTCTTTATAAGAAATTTCAGCAAACCTTTTTTTCCTTTTGGGATAAAGGGTTTACATAAATAAATAAAATCTGATCACTGTAAGCACCCCTGCCAGTGTTTAATGATTTGTCTCGATCCTGTATAATGATACATCTGGAGGAGAGCTTGTTGTTTGAAAAACAACAGACTTACTGGCCAGATAACCAGATAGAAATAGAAGAAAGAAAGCCTAAAAAAGAAAACTAATGCAGCCATTATACAGTAGACATGTGCACACTGAAATATTTTGTTTCGGAATTTCGTTTTCGTCCGAAAAATACATTTATTTAGTTACTCCCGAACTTCGTTTTTATTTTTGTTTTCCGTTAAAAATTGCATTCGTCCGAAAATCCAAATTAAGGTTGAATCTGTCATTGAAGGCTTATGGTGTCTGTCGAATGTTCAAAGAAGATTCGATGGAGCAGCTAAACTGTACGACGCCGTGTAGTTTACCTGCTCCGTCGAATCTTCTTAGAACTTTCAACAGACACCATAAGCCAAAGTACGTGTGTACTTAGTTCTAGCTATTTTACATCAAATCTCAAATCCTATCTCAATTCTTTTCTCTCTATGTTGAATCTTTTCTCTCTATGTATAATAATCTTGGACTAATAGAGTTAAGGTTAGGCACATTCGACCACAGGTTTGATGGACACAGATTGTTATTGTCATCATCATGTCGAATCTCCTATCTATATCGAACTGTTGTAGCAACGAAAATGAAAATAAAGCATTTGTTTATGTCAGATCTTTCGTTTTTCGGATTCTGTACTTTCGTTATCGTTTGTTAAAACGATAACGAAAATACCTGAAATTTGGACGAAAATGCATTCAGACGAAAACGAATGCACATGTTTATTATACAGTGCCTTGAAAAAGTATTCATACCTCTTGACATTTTCCACATTTTGTCATGTTACAACCAAAAACATAAATGTATTTTATTGGGATTTTATGTGATAAGCCAACACAAAGTGGCACATACTGTAAATGTGGATATGGAATAACACAAATTCTAGCAACTTGGACAGCATAATATCAAATCCACATTATAATTTCTAGCAACTTTGAGAGAGTTGATTGTTACCTGCGACTTTGGTGCTCTAACAGTTGTAATGATTAGAAATCACCTTGTAGAAAAAACAAACTCAGCCCGCAGAGTAAGATTGCTCTTGTAACATGGTTTAAAGCTAAAGATTAGTGTCACAGGGACCCTACTTCCCCTGATTGCCCTACTTTCCCCAGCACCAGCCCTACAAGTGTTTGCGCCAAGTGTCACTGGGACTGGAGTCACTTTGGGTGTGGTTGTATTCAAGTGTTCTGTTGTGTCTGTCGGTCTTGGCAGAAAAGTATATTATGGGATGTATGTCTATCTGGAGGGGGGGAACTCCTCCAGCAGCCCCTCCCTGCTGATAAGACGGTTTACTGATGAGTAGTTTGAATACACCTGACCTGTGTGTCTATTGTTATTGGACAGTTTACCCCACCCTGAATCTAAGGGAGGGGGGAAGTGTCCCTGAGTTATATATCTGTTGTTACATGTGCTTGAATAAATAGTCTGATGTTTTTCACTCTGCACTGAGTTACGGCTAGTGACTGGATAGGCTAAAAGGGTCTTGGATCGTGTGGTACCGCACAGAGGAAGCATTTACAGAGGATATAGTCCTGATGAGGACGGAAGCCTGTTACAACTGGTTGGCAGCAGCGGGACGAGAACGCTCAAGATGGCTGACGAAAGTCTGCACACCAGGATCCCGTTGTTGTCTGGTATGAGGAAGAGATGGCCATTCTGGGGAAGGATGCCACCACTGAAAGAAAGCTTGCAGCCATTGAAAAGGCACAAAAAAAGGAATGTAAGACTGAAAAAACCAAGCCATTACCCCTGTGTCTCTCCATGCAGCACGGGAGACCCAAAGAATTTCCAGGAAGAACTTTAAGCCCTACCAAGACAATACGGGGGATGTGGATGGGTTCTTTCAGGACTTTGAAAATCAATGCTAACTACTGGGGGTACCGCCCGCAGACTGGACCCGCCATGTAGTAGGACTGCTGGGGGGGGGGGTGCTGGGGCTTATTGAATGATGGACCCTCTCAAGAAACATAGCTATGAGGACCTAAAACAGGCAATAATGGACTATTTACATAGAAAGAAAAAATTGTATGCTTGCATTAGATATTTAAATCTGTATTACTACATGATTATCATAAGTAGATAAACAAATAAATAAAAAAATAAATAAAAAACACCATCAAAGTTCATTGTGAGTGAATTAGAAAGTTGCTATGCTACAGAGTAAACAGCGACATCTAAGTCAAATACTAATATTGACCATTGCATACATATAAACCAACAATAAAGTTATAAACTGGTGTGCAGTTTATTTTTATTTTTTTTTTTTGTTTTTTTGTTTTTGTTTTTTGTTTGGTTTTTTTGTTTTTGTTTTTTGTTTGTTTTTTTGTGTAATTTTTCACCTCATTGATATTTGTGGTTTTGTTGCAGCTGCAGTTATATTAATTTTTGCTTGATAGCGCAGGTTTTCTCTTCCTTTTTTTAATAATGGACTATTACACTGTATCGCCAGAGGCGTATCGGGCCCAGTTCCGGACTACCTCTTGGGTCCCTGAGACCTCCTTCAAAATGTTTGCACACAAGCAGTCCGTAGCATGCCACCGATGGTTGGAAGGGGAGAAGGCCACCTCCCCTAAGGGCTGTTCTAAAGGAACAATTCTTTTTCAAGTGCCCCCCTGAGCTCCAACAGTGGGTGCAGGAGCGAAAGCCTTCCACCCTAGAGGAAGCTACAGCCTTAGCGAATGAGGCCCTGTTGATCAACACACAATGGCAGAAGCCCCCCGCCAAGGCACCCCGAGTTCCCAGGGTGTCCACCCCCACCTCTGGGCACTACATGCCTCCCCATCGTTGGATGAACCCCCAGGCAGCACCAACCTCTTGGGTCTCGCTACCACACCACCCAATTCCCCCCCCACAGCAGACCGCAAGACCCACCTTGGAAAGGCGCTGTTTTGGCTGTGGGCAGCCTTGTCACTATCAGGCCAGCTGGCCTGCCAGAACCAAGACTTTCAGACCTAGGCCTGGAATGCCAGTACATTATGTGGATCTGTACCAAGCTCCTGAGGACCTGCCGCCACTCCCTCCAGAATGGTGTTCCTCTTCTGCCGAGTGGGATACCATTCCAGGAGTCTTTGGCCTACAATCTGCTAAGGCACATACATCGCTTCTCCAAGGAAAGCACCTACAAGAGGTCACCGTGGATGGTCAAAAGGTGGTGGGATTCCGAGATTCCAGTGCATTCCTCACTATTGTGGACCCATGAGTTGTGCGCCCCGGGGCTTTCCAGCCTGGCTCAGGAATAGTGATCCAATTGGCAGGCGGCACCAAAAGCTTCATTCCCCTCGCTACTTTCACTCTGGACTATGGACTGGAGCTCCAGGAGCTGTGATGTTGAAGTAATGGGAGGATTACCTGCAGATGTGCTTCTTGGGAATGATGTCCATGACTTCCAGTGTCTCTTTGTCGGGGCCTTTGCGTGAAATTAAGCCCACCGGGAAGCCACCCAGCACCTAGAGGAAATCTGCCGCCTGCAGTGAGTGACCCTTCCCCAACGCCTGCCATTAGACCAGGTTAAACAGGACTTATGCCGCGTACACACGAGTGGACTTTACGGCAGACCTTGTCCGGTGGACTTTTCGACAGACTTTCCGACTGACTTTCCGAATGAACGGACTTGCCTACACACGATCAACCAAAGTCTGACGGATTTGTACGTGATGATGTACGACCGGACTAAAACAAGGAAGTTCATAGCCAGTAGCCAATAGCTGCCCTAGCGTCGTTTTTTGTACGTCGGACTAGCATACAGACGAGCAGACTTTTCGACCGGACTCGAGTCCGTCGGAAAGATTTGAAACATGTTTCAATTTCTAGGTCCATCGAACTTTTGGGGAAAAAAAGTCAGCTGGAGCCAACACATGATCGAATTGTCCAACGGACTCTGGTCCGCCGAACCAAGTATGCCGCTAAGTCCGGTCATGTGTACGCAGCATTAGCCACTGACACTACTCTGACAGGCTTCTGGACCCGGGTAGGGCTGCCAGGTTTGGGAGCGGGCGACAAGATAGTGCAGGAAAACTGATTATTATACCGAATTGTAGAAATCGCTCCCGCGGGCGGACTACAGACCATTACCAAGCAGCTGATAGTGCCCCAGCAGTTCAACTGCTACCCCTGGCCCACGACATTCCCATGGCGGGGCATCAAGGGAAGTTACGGACAGAAAAACGGTTAGCCCAGGCCTTCTATTGGCCCTGCATGTCCCAAGCAGTAGCCCGCTATTGTCGCACCTGCGATACATGTCAGCGACATAGGAGGACGGATGGCCAATGAGCCCCCCTGCAACCCTTGCCCATCATTGAGGAGCTGTTCCAGCGGATAGCTATATACATCCTGACCATGGTGGATTATGCTACCTGTTATCCTGAAGCAGTGGCCCTCTCCAACATTTACAGCTCCCAAAGTCGCAGAAGCCCTAGTTACGGTGTTCACACGAGTGGGCTTTCCAGATGAAATTCTGTCAAACCAAGACATACAGTTTATATCAGATCTTATTCAGTCCCTCTGGCAGACCTGTGGAGTGAGGGCCATCCTGACCACACCCTATCACCCCCAAACCAACGGACTGTGTGAGCGTTTCAACGGGACTCTAAAGACTACGCTATGTGCCTTTATCGACCAGGAACCAGACTGGGAACGATACCTCCCCCACCTTCTCTTCGCCTACTGGGAGGTCCCGCAGGAATCTACTGGGTTTTCCCCGTTTGAGCTGCTGTATGGGAGGAAGGTCCAAGGCCCCCTGACCCTGCTGAAAGAATACTGGGAGGGCCAACTACATGATACGGGGATTCCTGTGGTCCCCTATGTCCTAGAACTGTGTGAACGAATGGGCCAGCTTGCTGGGCTCGCGGGGGACCATCTTAAGGCTGCCTAAACCCGCCAAAAGATGTGGTATGATCGCAAAGCTCGAACCGGCGAGTTTGCCGAGAGCCAACAGGTCCTCATGATAGTTCCAAATCCCCAAAACAAATTACAATCTACATGGGAGGGACCCTTTCGAATCATCAAGAAGTTAAATGAGACCAACTATGTTCTCGCACTGGATGATCGGGGGAATCGGCAAAAGACCATACACGTCAATATGATCAAGGAATACCATGACAGACACCTTCCCATCCTGGCGGTCTGCCCCCTAACCCCTGAAGAAGACGATGAAGTTGTGCTTGATCTCCTGTTCTTGTACCCAAGAAAGATGGCACCATTCGATTCTGTGTAGACTATCAACGTCTAAATGACCACACCGTTAGCGACGCGTACCCGATACCCTGTATAGATGACCCGCTGGACTGTCTGGGACCCGCTATGTCACTACACTGGACTTGAACAAGGGTTACTGGCAAATCCCCTTAACCGGGAAAGGGAGGGAACGTTCTGCCTTCTTCACCCCCTTCGGGCTGTTTGAATTTCTCAGCATGCCCTTTGGGATGAAGAATGCCCCTGCCACCTTCCAGCACACCGTGGATCAGTTGCTGCAGTTCTGCCAAGACTTTGCCTGCACCTACCTTGATGATTTTGCCATCTTCAGTGAAACATGGGAAGACCACCTCCTGCATGTGGGCACCAGCTTAGACCTAATTACAAGGGTCAACCTCACTATTCGGCCCAATAAGTGTGGCCGAGTGTCAGGGCTGGTCTCAGCCCTTTCTTCTCTAAGCTGGCCGCCCAGCTGTCGCCTAATTGCCAGCTCCTATCTCTCCACAGTGACTCACCTGTTGATGATATCCTGTTCATCGGTCCTGCCTACTTAAGCCGTCCAGTCCAGATGATCTCTGCCTTCGCCTTGGTCACATCTCTAGAGACGCTCTCCTGTGTTCCTGTTAAAGATTTGCTTGGCTGACATTTCTTCTGGCTCCAGATCCTGCTTACTGTTCTACTATGCTCATCTCTGGCTCCCTGATGTTTTGGTTTGTGTGACTATTCGTTCCGGTTCCTGAACTCTGGCTATGTTTTGACTAAAATTACTCTGTTTACCTTTTTTTGTTATTATTAAACAAGTGTGATTTAACTGTACTTCTGTCTCAGTCTGATGCAGGTTTCTGACAGTAGGCGAAGGCTATTACATCAGAAGATGCTGTGAATCCACTTGTTGGTAATATTTTTTCCAGGTTGGATGGCAAACTACTGGTTTGACCTTTGTCAAAGACATCGCTAAAATCGCGGTACTCCTCCGGCAGGGAGGAGAGTGAAGAGGTGCACAGGACCTTGGCTGCCTTCTGGAAGCATGTCTTACTGCATTGTGGTGACCAGGAGAGAACCTCAGCACGGAGCCAATCAAAAGAGGGGTTGTGCCTCTGTAATCAAGGATAACCAATAGCCAGTGGAAACTTATGTGAGGAAATAACTTGGAATTTTAATTATCTCATGGTGAAGAGCCCCTACGGCCATGGACAACGGAACAGTCTCATGAGTCACATGGCCAAGCTGTAGATGTCTTCCGTCAAGAGCCTCAATGGCAAGTGGAGTGTCACGCAGCTGCAGTGGAATCGAGTGCTTCGAAACAAAGGCAGCATCAGTGAACAGGCCTGCAGCCCCAGAGTCGATTAGAGCCTGTATCTCGACAGACGACTCAGCCCAAGAAAGGGTAACTGAAACCAGGGGCTTATCCTTCTGGATAACTGGGGACGAAACAACACCACCTAAGGTCTGTCCGTGACAGGACCTCAAGGTTTGGGCGTTCCCTGGATGGGTAGGACAAGACTTTAAAAAGTCACCTGCCTGGCCACAATAAAGGCACAATCTCTTCCTTCTCCTAAGGGTTCTCTCATCTGCAGAGAGACGTGTGAAGCCCAAGTGCATGGGTTCATCTTCACAGACCAACTCGGTACCAGGAGGCATGGAAGGTGAGGTAGGATCACCGCAGGATCACCGCATGGATCAGTTTGCCATGGCGTTAAAAATGCTCCTGAGTCGCAGGGCTCACCTGGAATCTCCCACTGTGGCTGCTCCGGTACAACCTGTGTTGCAGGCCATCCCTGCTGCTGCTCCAGCCTCTGTGCAGGCACCCGCCTCGAGTATTACCTCTATAAGAGGTATGTCTGGTTCCGCTCTGCTTCCCCAGTGATTTGGGAGCGATCCAGTCCAATGCAGAGGGTTTCTCAACCAGGTTGAGATAAACTTTGAGATGCTGCTCCAGGCATTTCCCGCGGACAGAAGCAAAGTAGGTTATGTGATATCTTTGCTTTCTGAGAGAGCCTTGGCCTGGGAAAACCCTCTGTTGGAGACGCAAAAACCTGTTGTCTTGAGTTACCCTGAGTTTGTGACTTCGTTTAAAAGGGTATTTGACATTCCCGCACGCTCCGCTTCTGCTGCCAAGTGCCTCGTGTCTATCAGAGTACGAGAACTGTTGCCGATTACACCATTGAATTACATTCTCTTGCAGCAGAGGTTGCTTGGAACAATGAGGCCCTTGTGGCTGCTTTTTCTCATAGTCTCTCGGATACCATCAAGGATGAGATAGCAGCCCGAGATATACCCAATGAGCTGGAGAGGTTGACCACGTTTGCCATTATCATTGACTCCAGAACCAGAGAAAGACTCCCTTCCTTGTGGAAGTCTCCTGTACATTTGTCTCTGAACTTTGCAGTCCCACCCTTGCCTCCCTCACCTTCCATGCCTCCTGGTACCGAGTTGGTCTGTGAAGATGAACCCATGCACTTGGGCTTCACACGTCTCTCTGCAGATGAGAGAACCCTTAGGAGAAGGAAGAGATTGTGCCTTTATTGTGGCCAGGCAGGTGACTTTTTAAAGTCTTGTCCTACCCATCCAGGGAACGCCCAAACCTTGAGGTCCTGTCACGGACAGACCTTAGGTGGTGTTGTTTCGTCCCCAGTTATCCAGAAGGATAAGCCCCTGGTTTCAGTTACCCTTTCTTGGGCTGAGTCGTCTGTCGAGATACAGGCTCTAATCGACTCTGGGGCTGCAGGCCTGTTCATTGATGCTGCCTTTGTTTCGAAGCACTCGATTCCACTGCAGCTGCGTGACACTCCACTTGCCATTGAGGCTCTTGACGGAAGACATCTACAGCTTGGCCATGTGACTCATGAGACTGTTCCGTTGTCCATGGCCGTAGGGGCTCTTCACCATGAGATAATTAAAATTCCAAGTTATTTCCTCACATAAGTTTCCACTGGCTATTGGTTATCCTTGATTACAGAGGCACAACCCCTCTTTTGATTGGCTCCGTGCTGAGGTTCTCTCCTGGTCACCACAATGCAGTAAGACATGCTTCCAGAAGGCAGCCAAGGTCCTGTGCACCTCTTCACTCTCCTCCCTGCCGGAGGAGTACCGCGATTTTAGCGATGTCTTTGACAAAGGTCAAACCAGTAGTTTGCCTCCACACTGGTCGTATTATTGCGCAATTGACCTTCAACCTGGTGCCATACCCCCTCATGGTCGGGTTTATCCTTTGTTGGTCTTGGAGGATAAGGCCATGGAGGAGTATGTTGCAGACGCACATTCTTGAGGTTTCATCTGCAAATCCTCATCTCCTGCTGGTGCTGGTTTCTTCTTTGTGAAGAAGAAGAGTGGTGAACTGAGACCTTGTATTGATTATAGGGGTCTCAATTGTTTCACGGTTAAGAATGCCTATCCGACTCCGTTGATTATGGAGTTATTTGACCGCCTCAAGGGAGCAACGGTTTTCACGAAGCTTGATTTGAGAGGAGCATACAATCTCGTGAGGTTTAAGGAGGGCGACGAGTGGAAAACTGTTTCATACCAGAACAGGCCATTATGAGTACCTCGTAATGCCTTTTGGCCTTTGTAACGCCCGGAAGTTTTCCAGGAAGTTATTAACGATGTCCTCCGTGATTTGTTGCAGTTATGTGTGGTGGTTTATCTCGACGATATCCTCATATTTTCCAAGTCTCTGGAGAGCCACCACACAGATCTCTGTCATGTGCTTCAGAAACTGAGAGAGAACAATCTCTATTGTAATTTGGAGAAGTGCGAATTCCATCATGAACAGGTTAAATTCCTGGGTTATGTCATTTCCACTGCTGGTTTTTTGATGCACCCAGAGAAACTTTCAGGAGTCCTACAGTGGCTCCGACCCATGGGTTTAAGTCCTCTGCAGCGTTTTATTGACTTTGCCAACAATTATCGTAAGTTTATTCATATTTTCTCATCTCTGGTCAAGCCCCTGACTGATATGACCAGAAAGGACGGTAACCCACAGAGTTGGTCTCCGGAGTCCATTAAGGCCTTTGAGAGTCTCAAGGATGCCTTTGTTTCTGCTCCTGTGTTGGCACATCCTGATCCTACCTTACCTTTTATCCTTGAGGTTGATGCTTCTGAGACTGGTGTTGGCGCCCTTCTTTCTCAACGTCCTACCTCTGAGAGCGCTATGCATCCTTGTGGCTACTTTTCCAAGAAATTGTCACCTGCGGAGTGCAATTACGAGATTGGTGACAGACAGCTGTTGGCGATCATTTTAGCCCTGAAAGAATGGAGACAACTCCTCGAAGGTACCACTGTGCTGGTTCTCATTCTTACTAACCAAAAGAATCTCACATTCTTGTCTGACGCTAAACGTCGCTCTCCTGTAAGGGCGCGATGGGCTCTTTTCTTGTCTAGTTTCAATTACATTGTCTCATTCTTACCCGGTACTAAGAATGTAAGGGCTGATGCTTTGTCATGACAATTTTTCTCCACTTCCAAGATGGAGTCGGTTCCGGTTCCTGTGATTCCTCCTGATCTTATTCTGGCTACCGTTCGCACCAGTCTCACTTCTCCTTTGGGTGACAAAATTCTTGCTGCTCAGGTCCATGCTCCTCCTGAGAAACCTTGTGACCGCTGCTTCATCCCAGAGAGTCTCTGTACTGTCGTGCTCCAGAATTACTATTCTCCCAAGGCTGCTGGCCACCCTGGGAAGAATCAACTCTTTTGGGCCATTTCCCAACAATTCTAGTGGCCTAGGCTACGTGCTGATGTAAGCGCCTTTGTAGCTGCCTATTCCATGTGTGCCCAGAGTAAGACTCAATGACACCTTCCAGTGGACCTCCTACAACCCATACCCAATTTGCCTCACGGTTTTACCAACAGATTAAAGGCACCTCGATGGGGGCGTTGTGGGCACCTGCTTACGCCTGCCTCCACCTGGGGAGCTGGGAGGAGGAGGATGTTTTCTGTCTTCCAATGTACCTCGGCCACATACACACGTGGCTGAGGTACATAGATGACATGCTGGTGGTCTGGACAGGCGACATTGCCACCCTCCATAGGTTCATTGATCAACTCAATGCCAACGAGCGTAATATACGCTCAACTTATACATATGACCGATTTCAATTGTCATTTTTGGATCTGGTAATCAGTTTGGAGAGTGGCAAGATCAGCACATGTACTTACCGTAAGAAGACCGCAGCAAACACCTTACTACAAGTGGATAGCCACCACCCCCCCTGGTTAAAGGATGGAATTCCAACAGGGCAGTTTATGAGAATAAAACGCAACTGTTCTAGCATCACTGACCTCCAAAGGGAATCTAAAGATCTGTATGCGAGATTCCGTAAACGAGGTTATTCTCACAGACAGATCCGGAAGGCCAAACGTAGGGCTGCTGCACGAAGCAGAGAAAGCCT
Source organism: Lithobates clamitans (assembly GCA_037952925.1). Lineage (NCBI taxonomy): Eukaryota > Metazoa > Chordata > Amphibia > Anura > Ranidae > Lithobates > Lithobates clamitans. The sequence goes on from JBBGZY010001565.1 coordinate 720,864, forward strand.
CCTCTATATGGATCACAATTTAGAAGTTCAAAAAAGAATAGAACCAGGCCCAGTAAGGCTGATCACTGCATACGGCGCCCAATGGGGGTCCCTACGCAAAATCTTGGAGAAACATTGGAGCATCCTAAAGAACAACAAAGACCTAGCAAATTTTGTAGGTGATGGACCAAAAATGGTGGCGCATAGATCTAGGAATTTGGGAGATATCCTCATCCACTCTGAGTTCGTTAGACAACAGGACCCTACCTGGTTGTCTGAGTACCCACGGTGCAAGGGGATGGACCCTTGTACAAAATGTCAAGTATGTCCCTTCGTTGACAGGACCGATGATTTCTTGGATGCGATGGGACTAAAGGAATATGCAATCAGGGACCTGATTAACTGCTCTACCACTAAAGTGGTGTATATGATCACCTGTCCCTGCCCCAAAATATACAACGGTAAGACTAAAAGAGCCCTTAAGGTCAGGATAGGGAAACACCTTAGGGACATAAAGAAAGAAAAAGAGAGAGTCTTAGAGAAAAAAGGAGAGAAAAAAGAAGAAAGACCGGTGGCCAAACATTTTGTTCAGTATCATCGGGGCAGAACTGATGGACTTAGGGTAAAGGGCATCTATACCCTTAAATTACCAGAAAGAAGGGGGGACTTTAATCGTATTCTACTGCAAAAGGAAAAGTTGTGGTTATACACTTTGAAGTCCCTCGCACCCCTGGGTATGAATACTGAACTTAATTTGCAGCCATTCCTAGATCAATGAAACCTAGCTACTAGGGATTATGATATGACCTTTTTCTCGTCCTTTCTTTTTGTATACAATTTCCTTCCTATGAGATGTCCTCTGTCATCTGTGATTCATATTTTTCCTCCCCTGTTTTCTTTCCAAAAATCTTCTATGTCACCTCTTATTTGTTTTATGTCTACTTTGCTGGGTGAGACGGTAAAGATGAAGACCATTTATTTGTTTTGGAATGCCTCCTAGATATGAAAGCATAGATCGAGTAACAGACACATGGGATTTGTTTATCCGAGCTTTCAGTTTAGCTTGTCCCTGCCAGCTAACTTGAGAGATAATCAAGGTAATGAGGGGCAGATACATCTCGATACAATAAGAGGGAGAGATGTATGCCTGCCCCTCCCAGGTCCAGTTGAAGCTACGTGACATGACGTTGCAAAATGCGTCAACGTAATTACGGCCCAGAGACGCTGTCTCAGTGATCCCCCGATCTCTATGGGGAATAGAGAACTTTGAGCTGAATATCTAGCCTTACACACGGAGCTATACATGGAGCTGTTTGCCTGTCTACTAATACCGCTGTAGTGCGGCCGAAGATCCATCAACACATCGTGTGGGATATATGACAGCGTCCAGTGTTCGATCTCCCTGTGGTGGATGAGGATCTGACAGAATCGCTCTGTTACATACAAGCACAAGGAATCTCGGCTGGTATCGCTGCATGGTGAAAGAAGGTGGTAATGTTACAATAACCCCACACATCTAGGCGGTTGTCCTACTAGAGCCCACATCATTGTATATGATCGATGTGATCTTGAGACTGACTATTATCTCGGAGTAACACGATGAGATGGGTACAGGGCTTATGATAGCTTTGCCTTATAATGCTTAAAGGTTATTAGTACCTGCACTTTTCATTCAATTTTGACTAAGGTCATATTTACTTGGCAGCTGTCATTTGTTTATTGCTTTACATCTGAAACCATACTTAGAGATCTTTGAACTTTACCCCAGCTGTACCATTATTTCCAGGAATGGGCAATTTTTGATGGAGTATCTTTAGCATATGTATGCAATCATCTATGCTGTATTTATTTCAGCTAACCTAGAAGGAATCTACTGTCATCATAATTTGGAGACTTTGTTTCATATCTGATACCTATTAGACAGGCAAAATAACCGAACTGGGAAGAACAAGTGGAGAAGTGGAGGCATTGATATCACAATCTCTATCTAGTCCACTCAAAGAATGCCTTATATTCTTAAAAAAAATACAAGGCTTTCTCTGAAAGCAGCTTGACACTGGACACCCAGTGGTTACTATGCTGAAAAACTGCATTGGACCAACTTGGCACTGGACCCCAGAGGGCTATGTAGTATTACTGTGCTGTACAGTTACTACTGTAGTTCTACAATGATTTGCAGCTTACACAATCATTGGTCAGATATGAGACATGCATTCTTTCATTGGTCCAAGATGGACCAATGTAAATATGCAATAAAATTCATACCTAAACTTCAGCTTTAACTCTAGCAAAGGCTATCACATTTTCAAGCCAAAATGAGACTTCTGTTGAGGACGCAAAAACCTGCACTCATGGAACTACTGGCACCATACAGGCTGTAAATTCAGAATCTGCCTCAACATTCAGGCCCAGTACAAGGGTACAACAACAACCAGAGATTCACCTATACTTCAATGCAGAGCTACACATACACAGAACAAGCAAGGTGTGGTGCAAGCACAATTCATAGAAGACAAATTGTATCTCCATACACTCTTAAATATTTTCGTATCTTTTTCTACACCATAAAAGACACTGGTAGTACAGCAGATGTTAACGCGTTTCAGCCATGTCGGCCTTGCTGAAATGTGTTGACATCTGCTGTACTACAAGTGTCTTTCATGGAGTACCAATAAATATGAAGATATTTAAGAGCCTTGTATGGAGTTACGAATTGTCTTCTTCTATGAATTATGCTTGGAGCTCTGTAACTGCTCATCCTGCACCTGACAGCTCTAGAGAATTTTCTTACGTCCTAGGGTAGTAGCACCTTATTCTTACTTTGTGGTGCAACACAGTACCGGACTTGAATACCACGTTGGAATTATCCGATTGGCAAGATATTGCCTATGCTTTATCTAAAATATCAATCAATACAACATTAATTGAAGCACATTATAAAACACTTCTACGTGGGTATTTGGTCGCAAAGATGCACCCGTCTGCATCACCCACCTGCTTCAGGCATTGTGGCCAGATGGGTACAATGTTTCATGTTTGGAGGCAGTGCCCTGTGGTCACTAGATTTTGGATTTGGATATTTAACCTAGTGTATTCTGTGACGGGGGTTAATATACGTAGATCCCCGGAATCAACGCTTTTTCAAAAATTATCTGATGAGGTCCCCAAAAAATTGATAAAACTAATCACATATATGTTTTTGGCAGCTAGCATAACTATTGTTAAACACTGGAAACAGTCGATGGTTCCCATTGATTACGAGCAAGAATAAACTTAAATGGATCATGGTTAATGACAGACTTACCTGTGTCCTTTGCAATTCTACCAAGAAATTTGATGCAACATGGGACCCATGGATATGTTATCTATCTACACCTTAAAGCGCTTCTGGCTGACCCGCTTCTTTCTTTTCTCTCTCTTCTTTCCTCTCCCTTTTTTCTTCTTTCCTTTTTTCTTTCTCTCGATTTTATTTCATTTTCTCTTTCTCTTTTCTTTTTTCGTAAAATTTATGTTGACTTGGTTATGGTTGCTAACGATAAGATGCTCTAAAAGAACATATATCTCTATGTTGACATGATACTAGTAGAAATGTATACAGGGGTTCACTTTTTCTTTCCCCCTTCCTACCCTTCCCAATGCCCCCCCCCCCTTTTTTTTTCCTCTCCCCTCTGTTCATTACAACATACATCTTTCTCCCTGTGAAAGTCTTCCTAATGCTATAAGTTAAACTAGCTTGATGGGACAAACTGCAACCGGTCCCTAATTGATTAGAGATGTATTTTTTGACTCTACAGTGAATGACTTAACAAAAAAAGAAAAAGATGTTATTATGTTATATGGCTATGTTAATTGGCACTCCCGCCAAACGCATTTTATGTTGAGTTTGCTCTGTTTCTTATCCATAGGTTCTATGTTTATGATTATTTGAAAGAGTAGCACTACCTGAGGGTGCGCGATTTTCACTTCTGTTTTTGTCACTTGTGCCTTATACAACATTGTTACTTCAATAAACATATTGAAATACAAAAATTCTTGTATGACAGAATAAAAATTCGGAAGTGATGTAATGTGTTGTATTGTATTTGTATTGTATTTTCGAACGAAAACTGTACTGATAAAATGAAAATTGTACGATCTGGTATCGTAAGAGAAAAAGTTTTGTGTTTGTCCCTTCGGATAATTTTGGACAAAAACTGTGTACTAACGACCAGATTATTGTACGATCGATTTGAAAGCGGTATTTTTTGTACGATTTTCTGATCATGTGTACTAGGCTTTAAGCTGGTCATACACATAGATTTTTTCTGTTTAGCCCGCAGAACCTCCCACTGCAGCTACTGTATTTTGACAGTCCCCTCTAAAAACTGTGAAAATCCTCAAACAGTGCCAACATCTATTTGGATTGCGCTGTTTGGCCGACACCTTTCCACCTGGCTTATTTGATTTTTTAATCATGGTTTGTCAGGTGTGAGGTAGCCGACAGGGCCACCTTCAGTGTTTGTAAAAAATAACACTTTTCTGCTGTCCGTAAATGTAGCGCTGATAGATTTGTTCAATCTACTGCTTATAGGTAAATTTAGTGGTTCATCTGTGCTGTACATTATTTAGATTTAATCTAATGTTAATTTAGCCTCTGTTCCAGCTTGGCTGTGTTGCGTGCAGTTCCACATTGTGCCTGTGGGTGTCGTTGTGATCGTGGGTCAGTGTTGGAAAGCAACAAGCTGAAGTGTATGGGTGCTCTTCTGTCCCGGAGATAACTCGGTGGAGGTGGTCCTCCGAGTTGCATTCTGGGAGAGGGTATTTATGGGACAGACGCCATATTTCGGGGAGCTTTTTGCCTCGTGGCCCTCCTGGCTTAGAGGTATGTGTCATTGAGTGCTATCTTGTGGCCCTTCGGCTTGAAGGGTTGCGTTGCTGCAGCCGGGCGGGTAGACCCAGAAGCCTGTCTGGGGCCTGCTATGGCTGGGATGGTCCTGTGCTGTCTGTCCTGCAGGAAGAAGCCGGACAATCAGGAAGATCCAGGGGAGGACCCATCTTGGAAGAGATCATGCAGGCTGGTCTTAAGAAGGGCCTGGTGACTCGATTGGAGGACATATCCTAAACTACACTACCGCACAAGTACTGCCGGGTTGGCTTAAAGGTTCTGGTACTGTGTTTGCTATTCATCGAAAACTACTACATCCTGTGGCAGAGGATCGTATGAGTTTATTCCACCCAAATCTGTGGCAGCGACTTTTTGTTCGTTCTGCTTTCCGGCTGCTAGGTTAGTGAGAGAAACCTATCCGGACGGGCAAAGATTTAATCCTAAGTTGAGGATACATCCATCCTAAAGATTTAAATTCCTTGATGCTACGCCAAGAAAAGGTATTTGAACATCCCTGCAACTCTCCTTCTACCTCTTTCCTGCTACTTCTTCCAGTTATCCCCATTAAAGCATTGGAAAAATACTTAGTGACTGGTGCCTACATTGCCTCATAGTAAACTCAACAGGAACCCCTAGACCCGGTATTGGTGAAATTACAGGTAACAAGGTGACGGTAACAGCCCACTTTAAATCAGCAGCTCCACCGTGAGTTAGTGCTACATAAAGTGCCTGTAAAAAATCTGTTTGTGCCTGGTTCTGGAACTGCGCATGCTGACTTAATAATATTTGGCTGAGCTCAGCTCTGCTCAGCCTTCAACTCGCACAGGGTTGGGTGCATAGTGGTGTTGAGACACTTGGCGGCTTTTCCACAAATTTGAAAGACACTAAGAAGGAGGTGCAGGAGGAAAGGAGGACCAAAAAACTAATGCCGCGTACACATGATCGGACTCTACGGCATACTTGGTCCGGTGTACCGGATTGCGTCGGACAATTCGATCGTGAGTGGGCTCCAGCGGACTTTGTTTTCTCAAAAGTTTGACGGACTTAGATTTGAAACATGTTTCAAATCTATCCGACGGACTTGAGTCCGGTCGAAAAGTCAGCTCGTCTGTATGCTAGTCCGACTGACAAAAACCGACGCTAGGGCAGCTATTGGCTACTGGCTATGAACTTCCTTGTTTTAGTCCGGTCGTACGTCATCACGTACGAATTCGTCAGACTTTGGTTGATCGTGTGTAGGCAAGTCCGTTCATTCAGAAAGTCCTTTCCTCCCTCACAGCACGCCTTAGCGTGACGTTGGGGGTTACCTCACTGGCTGGACGGCTGAGATCTAACCATCTCAGGTAACCATGGACTTCTATTTCTTTTCACTATGCTTTCACTACCCCCATCTACCTGCCTGTCTTCACACTTACTGCGATACATTGTCCCTTCACCTTGCTCACTTGGTGTCTGTGGTGGGCGTTCTTTCCTCTCTTCCTTTGTCCTATTGGCTCCCCTGTTATCACTTTGTTTGGATTTTCTATGCCCTTTCTACCTGAGCTTCACTTTGCCCTACACTTTATCTTCCACTCTGTGGTCATCTAACAACACCCGTTCTTTGCTTACAACTATACACCTACCTTTATTATTTTACAGCTACCTCGGGTTTATGCTATAAATTACACTACCATGTTGGAAACCAAGGGGAACCTTCCTACTACCTATTATTCTATGGTACCCTGAATTGTCTCGCCGTGCCGCCGGTTGGTCGCCTCCTCAGCTCCCGTGGGGATGCTACGTTCACCCCTAAAAATCTCCTACCATCATGAATATTACTATTATGCCCTACAATCACTATTCCTTACCCACAGGTAAGAGTGCTAGGACTAGCGGTTTTGCTTCCCCTCTTCCTGTTGCAATTATACATTATTAATTACTATTTTATATCATACCCTAGATATTTCCAGATAGCTGCTCCTAATGAGTGGACAAACTTCCACGAAACGCGTCGAGCATTACACCTAAACATTCACAATTTTTTGACATGTCACAGCAAATATGCATCTACCATGGGCATTTTTAGTGTTTAAGTCATCAGTTTGATTTTAATATAATATCGATTACGTACACACATGTTGGGTGTAATGCTGATGATACTGTTATTTACCTATGCTACAATGTTTTAACATGTCACTATGCTACTGTAATATGTTCTACTGTCATATTTTACTTACTCTGTACCATATCTATTGACTATATGTGAGTAGCATCGATTGCATTTTCATGTGGTATCAATAAAACTTACTATTTTTCTATATCTGATGACCCAGCCTGCCCTAGTGTTGTGTTTCATATAAAGTCCCATTGCCCCCTTTTTCCCTAATTTCCCCTTATTTTTCTTGTATACATAGGGATGGAGACCTGTGTACTGGATGGTCATGGTCTCATATAAAGTCCCAACCCAAACTTCTTATTTCATTCAGAAAGTCCGTCGTAAAGTCCATCGAAAAGTCCGCCGGGCAAAGTATGCCGTAAAGCCTGGTCGTGTGTACACGGCATTAGCCTTCCCTTAGTGCTCTGCATGGATTTGGGAGATTGCGGGAAGTCAGTGTGTGACAGCTTCAGGCCACACAGAGTCTGTGAGGCAGTCAGTCACTCTGTGGGGGGTAACTGATGTAATGGGGGAGTGGGGACCCTAAGGTAAGTGGGGACACTGACATAAGGGTTCCCCCTTATATCAGTGTCCTTACTCCCCTCTTACATCAGTGACCCCCTCCCAGCGTTCCCCCCTTTCATCAGAGTCTGCAGAGTTCCCCCTTACATCAGAGTGTGCAGGATTCCCACTTACAGAGGTAAGGAGTAACCAAGGTTCTGGGAACACTCGGAACTCTGATGTAAGGGGGGACTCTAATGTAAGGGGGGATGCTGTGGACCCTGATGTAAGGGGGACACTGTTGATCCTGATGTAAAGGGGAACTCTGGGATCTCTGATGTAAGAAGGAACTCTGGGGACTCTAATGTAAAGGGGAACTCTGTGAACCCCGATGTAAGGAAGGAATGCTGAACAAACTCTGATTTAAGGGGGAATTCTCTGGACTCTTATGGAATAGGGAACTCTGATGTAAGGGGGCACTCTGGTGGAAGGTGATCACTGGGGACTTTGATATAAGGGGGGGCACTGATGTAAGGAGGGACTGTTGGAACCTTAATATATAGGGGGATGCCGGGGACCTTGATGTAAGGGGGATTCTGATGTAAACAGAGGGTTCATCTGGACTGTTGCATTCTATATGTTGTTTTGTATGTTACTTACTCCTGACCAAGATGGTCATTGTCTCAACAGTTGCTGATTTTAATCAAGTTCTTCCGTAAGGTAGGCTCAGTCAGACAAAAGGATTTACTTTTTGTGTGTATAAAAGTATATGTAATGGAAGTGTAATTTTTAAAAAATGATCCTTTGTCCTGAGGTTTATTTGTGTCTGTGAGCCTGTCAGTTGTGATACAGTAATTAGGAATATTTTGGGGCACAAGGACTGTTATATGCATGCAGTGCATATAACGACTAGGTACAGTTTCTGTTTATTGATCCCCCTTAAATCCCCTCTCACTGTTATGGCCCGTACACACGATCCGAAAATTGGACGAAAAATACCACTTTCGATGCGATCGTACAATAATCGGATCGTTAGTACAGAGCTTTCGAGAGACGATCACAGCAGTTGATCTAATATTATTCGATCGCACAAGCAAAATTTTTCTCGTACAATACCAGATCGTACAATTTTCGCTTAGTCAGTACAGTTGTCGTCCAAAAATACAATACAAATACACTACAACACATGACATCACTTCCGATTTTCTTTTCTGTCGTAAGAGAATTTCTGTGACTTTAGTAACCTATTAAATTTCTACTTGCGAATAGAAAGCGAAAAAAGTCAGACGATCTGTCATCCAATTTTCGGATCGTGTGTATGGTGTATGTCAAAATTTAGCCATGCATACCGTTCCACGGAACTTTTGTTCTGTTTTATCTCAGGATCCCCCAGGCCTTTCATACTCCTAATCATGCTTACATTTTGTCTTGTTTATTTTGAGTTTTTATTTGTAAAGTCAGAGAGATTACTTACCGGTATTATGAGTAAACTGTTTAAGTGTCTTAGCTCATAATACTAGCTTCTGTCATATTTCAGGATGTCAGTAAAAACTGTGCTCTGTCAGTACCTTTTCTATATTTTGTCAAAGAAAAAAAATCATGGAGAGTTGGCAACACTGGCCACCTTAAGTAAACTATACTGGTGGCCAGGCATGGATGCCCAAGTACTTACTGCTATTTAATCTTGCATTACAGAGTCATGACAAATCTGTTATCATGCACACTCCACCACGTCAGCCAGTGTCCTTTCCTTATTCTGCTTGGGAGAAGCTTGCTATTGGTGTTGTAGATCGTTTTCACAATAGCGATTATGAACTAGCGATTTGTTATTACATTATTTAATTTTTAGAGTAAATGGGCAAAAATTGCATTGTCTCAAATGTAACATCTGCTACTCTACTTACATTTTTATCAACAGAATTCAGATACCCCAAATGAACTAGTGTCTGATAATGGACTACAATTAGTTTCATATGAATTTGAATGCTTTCTGGGACAGAAACATATTGTGCATAGGAAATTCTCAGTTTATTACCTACAGAGTTCTTGCATGTCTACAGAGTGACTAGCCATGTAAATACACAGGCATCACCAGCTGAACTACTGCACTGAGGACAAATGCAAACTAAGCGGCATGTTGCAGACTTACAACTCCCACAAAGTTCAGTGTCTCTGAAAACATCAGTTGCTGAAAATGATAAAGATCAACAAGGAAAAAATAGGCAAACATGGTGATGGAGAAATACACTTTCAGCTTGGATCTCTAGTTAGAGTTAAGAAAGTTGGCTTAGTGAAACAGGAACAGTCCAAATGGTCCAATTCACTTTGAATAGCAAGTCAACAAGAACCTTACCCATAAGAACTCTTCGATGTACACATAAGGAATGCCAGTCATCTTGCACCTATCAGGCAGTGCTTTTCAAAAGTTTCATTTGGCAAATGATATTTTCCTAATCCCGATAACAATCAAACTGAAAACCAGGAACCCAAACTTCCTAGACATATTCAAAGAATCAAAAGGCCTCCTCTGTGGATCAAGGGTTGTATGATAATTCATTGCACTGTTTTCTCATAAAATTCTTTGCATTGTTGGCTGTGTTATTCAATATTGAGGATAAAGATGCTTTTGACCTATAAGAAGAATACACGGTGTTCATTCCTCTGCCCTATAGTAGATCCAAAGTAAGTTTAATATTCAAAATGGGGTACTAATAGGACATGTGGAAAAATAGAGGCTAAATAACAGATAAATCAACCAGTTTTACTTCTCTAGACTGCTTTAATTGATATGTTCTGTGAGCATCCTGATGGCAGGCTCCATCTTATGGGCCATTTTAGGGATGAGCCGAACACCCCGGCAGTTTGGTTCGCAGCAGAACATGCAAACAGGCAAAAAATTTGTGTGAACACTGTTAAAGTCTATGGGACACGAACTTGAAAAATCAAAAGTGCTCATTTTAAAGGGTTACAGTCAGGTCCATAAATATTGGGACATCAACACAATTCTAATCTTTTTGGCTCTATACACCACCACAATGGATTTGAAATGAAACAAACAAGATGTGTTTTAACTGCAGACTTTCAGCTTTAATTTGGGGTATTTACATCCAAATCAAGTGAATGGTGTAGGAATTACAACAGTTTGTATATGTGCCTCTCACTTTTTAAGGGACCAAAAGTAATGGGACAGATTAACAATCATCCATCAAACTTTCACTTTTTAATACTTGATTGCAAATCCTTTGCAGTCAATTACAGCCTGAAGTCTGGAACACATAGACATCACCAGATGCTGGGTTTCATCCCTGGTGATGCTCTGCCAGGCCTCTACTGCAACTGTCTTCAGTTCCTGCTTGTTCTTGGGGCATTTTCCCTTCAGGTTTGTCTTCAGCAAGTGAAATGCATGCTCAATCGGGTTTAGGTCATGTGATTGACTTGGCCATTGCATAATATTCCACTTCTTTCCCTTAAAACACTCTTTGGTTGCTTTCACGGTATGCTTTGGGTCATTGTCCATCTGCACTGTGAAGTGCCATCCAATGAGTTCTGAAGCATTTTGCTGAATATGAGCAGATAATATTGCCCGAAACACTTCAGAATTTCATCCTGCTGCTTTTGTCAGCAGTCACATCATCAATAAATACAAGAGAACCAGTTCCATTGGCAGCCATACATGGCAACGCCATGATACTACCACCACCATGCTTCACTGATGAGGTGGTATGCTTTGGATCATGAGCAGTTCCTTTCCTTCTCCATACTCTTCTCTTCCCATCACTCTGGTACAAGTTGATCTTGGTCTCATCTGTCCATAGGATGTTGTTCCAGAACTGTATGTTTGGCAAACTCTAATCTGGCCTTCCTGTTTTTGAGGCTCACCAATGGTTTACATCTTGTGGTGAACCCTCTGTTTTCACTCTGGTGAAGTCTCCTCTTGATTGTTGACTTTGACAGATATACACCTACCTCCTGCAGAGTGTTCTTGATCTGGCCAACTGTTGTGAAGGGTGTTTTCTTCACCAGGGAAAGAATCCTTTGGTAATCCACCACAGTTGTTTTCTGTGGTCTTCCGGGTCTTTTGGTGTTGCTGAGCTCACCGGTGCTTTCTTTTTTTTAAGGATGTTCCAAACAGTTGATTTGACCACACATAATGTTTTTGCTATATCTCTGATGGGTTTGTTTTGTTTTTTTCAGCCTAATGATGGCTTGCTTCACTGATATTGACAGCTCTTTGGATCTCATATTGAGAGTTGACAGCAACAGATTCCAAATGCAAATAGCACACTTGAAATGAACTCTGAACCTTTTGTCTGCTCCTTGTAAATGGGATAATGAGGGAATAACACACACCTGGCCATGAAACAGCTGAGCAGCCAATTGTCCCATTACTTTTGGTCCCTTAAAAAGTGGGAGGCACATATACAAACTGTTGTAATTCCTACACTGTTCACCTGATTTGGATGTAAATACCCTCAAATTAAAGCTGAAAGTCTGCAGTTAAAGCACATCTTGTTCGTTTAATTTCAAATCCATTGTGGTCGTGTATAGAGACAAAAAAATTAGAATTGGGTTGATGTCCCAATATTTATGGACCTGACTGTATATGCAAGTTATTGCCATAAAAAGTGTTTGAGGACTAGGGTCCTGCCCCAGGGGACATGTATCAATGCAAAAACTGACGTTTTTTCATGAGCATTGATTTCAATAATAATTAAACATTCCTTTAAATATCTTACCTGGGGGGTCTCCTTAGTCTGCCTGTAAAGTGCATCTTTCCCATGTTCATAACACTACCACAGCAAAATTACCATGTTGATGGGGACAAGGGCCTCTTCCCCACAACCCTTGCCCGGTTGTTGTGGGGGTCTGCGGGTGGGGGGCTTATTAGAATCTGGAAGCCTCCTTTAACAAGGGGGTCCCCAGATCTGGCCCCCCCCCCTTTGTGAATGGGTATCGGGTACATGGTACCCCTACACATTCACTAAAAAAAGTGTCAAAAAAGAAAAAATGACAGGAGACAGTTTTGGACAATTCCTTTATTAAAACAAAAAAGTCTCCTGCCTCCCGCGATGTCAATCCATCTTCAATCAAAGTCAGAGTGACATCAGAGGGGGCGGGGTCACTCGTTTACATCACTGGGTGGCCCCGCCCTCAGCTATATAACAGCTGTCATCGTGAAAAAGGCTGCAGTCAGCGGGACACTTCCCATGGAGGCAAAGTTTTTCCAAATTTTTTTCTCTTGGGTCGTCGACGCTGTGATTGAAGATGAATGGACATTGCGGGACACTTTTTTTTAATAAAGAAATTGTCCAAAACTGTCTCCTGTCATTTTTACTTTTTTGACACTTTTTTGGTGAATGAGTAGGGGTACAATGTACCCCTACTCATTCACATAGGGGGGCCCAGATCTGGGGGCTCCCTTGATGAAGGGAGCTTCCAGATTCCAATAAGCCCCCCCGCCCGCAGACCCCCACAACCATCGGGCAAGGGTTGTGGAGAAGAGGCCCTTGTCCCCATCAACATGGAGACAAGGTGTTTTGGGGGGACCCCAAAGCACCCTCCCCATGTTAAGTGCATGTGGCCTGGTACGGTTCAGGAGGTGAGGCGCTCTCTCGTGACCCCCTTTTCCTGTGGCCTGCCAGGTTACGTGCTTGGATAAGGATCTGGTATGGATTTTGTGGGGCCTCCCATGCCATTTCTTTTTAATTTTGGCGCGGGGTTCCCCGTAAAATCCATACCAGGCCTGGTATGTATTTTGGGGGACCCCACGCCATTTTTTTTAAATTTTGGCACGGGGTTCCCCTTAAAATCCACACCAGACCTGAAAGGCTTGGTAAAGATTTTAGGGGGGACCCCCACACCATTTTTTGTTTTAAATTTTGGCTCAGGGTTCTCCTTAATATCTATACAAGACCCAAAGGGTCTTGTAATGGACTGGGGGGAAACTCACGCCATTTTTTTCAATGATTTGTATGTATATTGTCGGGATCCGGCAATACATTACAGCCACGAGCAGTTTTAAATAAATTTTTTTCCTTTAGAAATGTCATTTTGCTGCTCTCATTCATTACACTATGTATGGCCGCTATGTAGGCAGCCTTACATAGTGCGGGTCGTGAACTTAGACCCCTGAGCCATGATTGGCCAAAGGCACCCTGCCTTTGGCCAATCATGGCTCTCACAGCAGAGCACGCTGTGATTGGCCAGAGCATGCAGGTCAGGTGCTCTGAGGAAGGGGATGTGCCCCGAAACGTGTTAGCTGTACCCCGTGTTCTGTGCATGTCCATGCAGTGTTTTTATGGCCTTTTGTCAGTTGCATTTTGTGAGTACCCATTTTTATATAAAACATTTTTATTACTAAACTATCTTTGGTAATGCACCAGATGTGCGCGCCTTCCATGTCTGTTTTCCTTGCAGGTGCATGCTTTGGCCAATCAGCAGCTGTCAATGCAGTGCTCGCAGTGCATTGACGGTCTTGCAGTGCATTATGGGGCGTTCTGCGGGCGCTCAAATTTCCTGTGAATGCCCCATAATGTTCTAAATTTGGCGAAAGGGCAAACATCGGGCTCATCCCTAGCCACAACATGACCTAATGTGTAACACAGCTACATCACCGCATATAGGGGTTCTCTAACTCAAACTCAACATCATCATAAATTTGGTAATGTGATATACAATTATTAGAATGTATCTTATTGTCTAACAATTTTTACCATCAAACAATACTATAGCAGCCCATAGATGACTCGATTCAGTCAGTGTTGATGGGTGAATGCCTCCCGCAGCACTATTGTGTACTGCCAGCAAGGGGGACGTGGGAAGCTTTCCTGACCAGCAGAGCAAAATGATTACTGCTAGCGGCTATAGCCGCTGACAGTAATCAAATATAGAAGATCAGACAGGCTAGCTGTATCCATCGATCGACTTGGGTACAATCAGCCTGCCCATACATGGATCAAATCGCGGTCTGTCCCTACTTAAATGGCTTCCAAATTCCCAGAAATGTTACATCTCTAAAGACTCAAAGCCCATTTAAAAGATCTTACAAAAAAAAAGTAAATGGATGCAGAGTGAGGGAACCTTCCATTTCCTTCCCCTATTTTCCCCATCATAATCCAGAGCTTGTTGCAGAGAAACACAGTATATATAAATACCTAATGCCCTCGGGGCATGCTGGATCATATTCTGCATCTGGGATTCCACTCTTAAGAACTACCCCACTGCATGGCTCCAGGTCTGCCAATCAAGGCTTTATGTGGTTCCAGAAGTATGCAGTGTCACCATTGGACCTTCATGCTGTGTGCTCTCCTTGAGCTGAATATAACAGTGGGGAAGGACGAAATTGGTGTGAGGAAAAAAGCGCCCAACATCAGTTCTTTTTTTGAAGGGCAAAAAATGGCACTACATTGGTGGTATCACTGGAAAGAAAAAAAAAAAAGACACTGCATCAGTGGGAAAAAATGCCTTTGGGTTGGTGTCAGTGGGAGGAAAAAATGCTACTGCATTGGAGGTGTCAGTCTGAGGAGGATGTGTACATATTCACCAGCACACCATGGATCAACAATCACTGTCCAAAGGTTTCTTTATTGTAGAGAGATCACATCACAGAGATAAGTGCAACGTTTCGGAGCAGTGTAGGACTCCTTTGCCATCACATGCCTGATGAAGGGGTCCTGCACGGCTTTGAGACAATGCACTTATCTCTGTGATCTGATCTCTCTACAATAAAGAAACCTTTAGACAGTGATTGTTGATCCATGGTGTGCTGGCAAATATGTACACTTGCTTGACATTTCCAGGACCCAGCTGGTAATTTGTCAGAAACCAGGAATCAGACTGAGACAGAAGTACAGTTAAATCACACTTGTTTAATAATAATAAAAAAGGTAAACAGAGTAAACGTAGTCAAAACATAGCCAGAGTTTAGGAACCGGAACAGATAGTCAGACAAGCCAAAAAGGTCAGCGAGCCAGACAACAGCGTAGTAGAACAGCAAGCAGGATCTGGAGCCAGAAGGAATGCCAGCCAAGCAAGTCTTTGACAGGAACACAGGAGAGCGTCTCTAGAGATGTGACCAAGGCGAAGGCAGAGATCATCTGGACTGGACAGCTTAAGTAGGCAGGACTGACGAGTAGGATGTCAACAGGTGAGTCACTGTGGAGAGATAGGAGCTGGCAATTAGCCGACAGCTGAGCAGGCAGCTTAGAGAAGGAAGGGCTGAGCCCAACCCTGACAGTACCCCCTCCTCAATGAAAAGACAGTGGGTATGAGATTTAAGGTGGTACCCATGGAAAAAAATAAAAAATTGGAGTCCCCCCTCAAAATCCATATAATACCTCCAAGCATGCAGTCTGGCTGGCCAGGAAAAGAAGGGGGGCTGCAAGTATTCGCCTCCATTGGCAATCATGTCATCCATCAATATAGATTCAGGTCAATCACGATGAACGATGCCTGCCGACCCACCAAAACAAAACCCAGTGACTGTCAACTTAATACGTTCCCAAAGGACTCTTGCGGCAATTAACATTTCCTCGCCTTGCAGCTGAATGTAAAAATAGGGTGGGGGGTCCCAGGTGACATTACTGACCAAATATGACCATGAACATCCTAACTAACATTGTAGTTGGCATTGCCATTGCCAGTGGCAGCTCCCCTTAAGAAAGAATTGTACTCCCTTGTTAGGGCATCAAGGGAGTCACAAGGGGTCTCACTCTACAGCATAATGTAGCTCCCTGACCCCCCCCCCCCCTCAAAAACACACACACACACACACATGCTCTCTGCCAGCCATAAAAGTGTTTCTAATATCAATTTAGAAAAAAAGGAAACCGACTGTAATTTTCCTTTCCTGATACATAAGCATGACAGCATATACAAATGGGTAGGCTCCACCCCCTGCCCAATCACAGGACCGGTTATACAATATAAGCAAGTAATTTCACCCAAGGTGGCATTCTCGTAACAATGCGAAGCCCCAAAGGAGGGGATTGTATGCTGTCATGCTCGTGTATCAGGAAAGGAAAATTACCGTCAGATAAGCATACAATTTTCCGTTTTCCTGACACAAGCATGATAGCATATACAAATGGGATGTAGCACATCACAAATCAGAAAGGAGGGTAATGCTGAAGTATTTAATCAACATATTATTAGATTCATTTGAAAGCCGCCTTGGGGGAAATGACTTACTTACAGTATCTCACAAAAGTGAGTACACCCCTCACATTTTTGTAAATATTTTATTCTATCTTTTCATGTGACAACACTGAAGAAATTACACTTTGCTACAATGTAAAGTAGTGAGTATACAGCTTGTATACCAGTGTAAATTTTCTGTCCCCTCAACTCAACACACAGCCATTAATGTCCAACCGCTGGCAACAAAAGTGCATACACCCCTAAGTGAAAATGTCCAAATTGGGCCCAATTAGCCATTTTCGCTCCTCTTTGTCATGTGACTCATTAGCGTTACAAGGTCACAGGTGTGAATAGGGAGCAGGTTTGTTCAATTTGGTGTTATCGCTCTCACTTTCTCATACTGGTTACTGGAAGTTCAACATGGCACCTCATGGCAAAGAACTCTCTGAGGATCTGAAAAAAAGAATTGTTGGTCTATATAAAGATTGCCTAGGCTATAAGAAGATTGCCAAGACCCTAAAACTGAGCTGCAGCACAGTGGCCAGGACCATACAGCGGTTAAACAGGACAGGTTCCACTAAGAACAGGCCTTGCCATGGTCGACCAAAGAAGTTGAGTGCATGTGCTCAGCGTCATATCCAGAGGTTGCCTTTGGGAAATAGACATATGAGTGCTGCCAGCATTGCTGCAAAGGGTGAAGGGGTGGGGGGGGGTCAGCCTGTCAGTGCTCAGACCATACGCTGCACACTGCATCAAACTAGTCTGCATGGCTGTTGTCCCAGAAGGAAGCCTCTTCTAAAGATGATGCACAAGAAAGCCTGCAAACGGTTTGCTGAAGACAAGCAGACTAAGGACATGGATTCCTGGAACCATGTCCTGTGGTCTGATGAGACCAAGATAAACTTATTTGGTTCAGATGTTGTCAAGCGTGTGTTGCGGCAGTCAGGTGAGGAGTACAAAGACAAGTGTGTCTTGCCTACAGTGAAGCATGGTGGTGGGAGTGTCATGGTCTCGGGCTGCATGAGTGCTGCCGATACTTGGGAGCTACAGTTCGTTGAGGGAACCATGAATGCCAACTTGTACTGTGACATACTTAAGTAGAGCATGATCCCCTCCCTTCTGAGACTGGGCCACAGGGCAGTACTCCAACATAATAACGACCCCAATCACACCTTCAAGACGAACACTGCCTTGCTAAAGAAGCTGAGGGTAAAGGTGATGGACTGGCCAAGCATGTCTCCAGACCTAAACCCTACTGAGCATCTGTGGGGCATTCTCAAACGGAAGGTGGAGGAGCGCAAGGTCTCTAACATCCACCAGCTCTGTGATGTCGTCATGGAGGAGTGGAAGAGGACTCCAGTGGCAACCTGTGAAGCTCTGGTGAACTCCATGCCCAAGAGGGCTAAAACAGTGCTGGAAAATAATGGTGGTCATACAAAAATTGACACTTTGGGCCCAATTTGGAGAGTTTTATTTAGGGGTGTACTCACTTTTGTTGCCAGCGGTTTAGACATTAATGGCTGCGTGTTGAGTTATTTTGAAGGGACAGCAAATTTACACTGTTATACAAGCTGTACACTTGCCACTTTACATTGTAGCAATGTGTCATTTCTTCAGTGGTGTCTCATTAAAAGATATAATAAAATATTTACAAAAATCTGAGGGGTGTACTTACTTTTGTGAGATACTTTATATTGTATAACCAGTCCTGTGATTGGGCAGGGGGCGGAGCCTACCCATTTGTATATGCTGTCATGCTTGTGTCAGGAAAAATATATTTAGATTCGAAAATTCTAAAAACTCCTGTCAGTTTTTTGTGCCCTATTCAAGACATTTCCCTTTACTTCCTTTCCAAGAGACAGAACACGAAATTTGATGAAATATTTTTATATTATATTTAATATTAGAGGAAATTAGAGGACTCCTCACAACTTAAAAATGTTTTTGTGTGCATAACAAGATACAAAAGATTTGTGAGTGAACATAAATGCAGTATGCAGTATGCCAATCCTTAGGGGAGATTTTGCTCCCCAAGTCTCTAGACCAGGATCTAATGAAAGTGGGCAAAGTCCCATGGGATGTAAGTTGAATGGTTTTATACACAGTCGAAAGTAGGTGATAAGGATTTTGCAAGAAGGAGCACAGTTTCTCAAACTCAGATCTGTGCGTAAGGCCTGTAGAGTGAAGTGATTTACAAAATGAGGATCACTAAAATCTCATGAGACAGTTTACAGAGCATGGGCTACAAGCAGGGGAAAAATAAAAAGGCCTGTAGAAAGATGAATGAAAGAATGTGCCATAGGCAAAGTGGCTTCAGTGTACATACCAAATGAGAGCATGTTAGAGCTGTTTGGTTAGGGTTGACAAAGAAAGGAAAATGTGGACTGGGTTCTGTCAAAAGCAAGAATGAAGGTCATGAACAATACCATTTGTATAGGGCGGCTGTCGTGAGAGGGGAGAGTGAAAGTGTGAAAAATCTGGCTATAACCCCAAGGTAATGGTTGAAGGTTCACGGGTGACCTATCCTGTTCTATCAGAGTGGAAGCTTCTGCTAGTGGTCCAGGGCAATGCTTCTCAACTCCAGTCCTCAAGTATCCCCAACAGGTCATTTTTTCAGGCTTACCATTATTTTGCACAGGTGATTTGATCAGTTTCACTGCCTTAGTAATTACCACAGCCGTTTCATCTGAGGGAAATCCTGAACACATGACCTGTTGGGTGTACTTGAGGACTAGAGTTGAGATACTTTAGTCTAGGGAACCAGTCTATGATTCTCAAGATAATTGTGGACACTATGGAAGATTATACAAGGGAATAATTTGAATGGTTTGGAGGATGTATAATAGTTTAGGTAAAGTGTCCACTGTTAATGTATATTTATTCTTCCAAACCAGGGTATATGGATTTGATGTCACAAGTCTAGATCTTTATGGATTTTGGACAACCAAAATGGAATTGAAAAGCGTAAAGATCTAAGAGATGTGTGGGAAAAGCATACCCAAATACGCACTCCTCCTGAATCCTGGGCTTCCATTGAAAAAGGAAATTATCTTTGAGACGGGATAGATACTGTACAACGAGGGCTTCAGTTTTAGAGACATTCAACCTAAAATTATATCCATAAGTATAGAGTGTATACTGATATGTGGCTGTTGAACATATACCAATAAGTCAACAGCGTATAACAAAAGCTTATGGTAAACAGAAGGTGTCTCGATCCCTTTAATAGAGTCATTCTGCCAATCGCTTGGACTAGGTGATCACAAACAATAAGGGAGATGGGGCAACCCTGTCTGTTACTATCAGAGATGGGAAAGGGTTCAGCACTGGAGCCATTTACCAAAGCCATTGCCAAAAGAGAGGAACAAAGAGGCATAATTTTAGAGCTCATGTAATGTCCCAGGCCAATTTCAATAGAAAAGAGTAGGAACTGCCAGTTGACCCTATCAAACACCTTTTCTGTGTCGATGACAGGAGACAAGCTATCAATTCTTGTTAGTGAATATATGAGATAAGGTGAATGATCTTGGTTGTGTTGTCCCTGGAACAAAACCCACCTGATCTCTGTGTATAATATTAAGAAGGATAAAAGATATCCAATTCTCAAGAATTTTGGAAAAATTTTCAAGTCAATGTGTAAAAGGAAAATCGGTCTATAACTGCTACATTTAAATGGATTTTTGCCTGGCTTATGGAGGGTGGCTATCTGAGCCTTGAGAAATTGTGTTGGTTGATGGAGGATGATCCTCATCTATTGAAATAAAGGCTAGGGCCATAATTGGTACAAACAGCATGGCAAAGATTTTGTAGAACCTAGATGAAAAGCTGCCAGGGCTGGGGCATTTCCCATTTTCAGGCCTTTGATAACTTGTAAAATTTCTACCTCAGCAATCTAAAATTCTAGGTCAGATGAATCTAGAGAATCCATAGTAGGTAGGGTAGTTTCTTGAATATAGGTTGACATAGCATCCTCAAAAGATGTGTTCTTAGGATTGGGTTGAGCAGGAGATAAATTATACATTTTTTTGTAATAATTGTGGAATTCAGAAGAGATCCCTGCATTATTCAAAATTTTAGTGTTATTAGTCGGTATGGGCCAAATGTCACTCAGGTTTAGATTTGAAATTGGGTTTCAAATATGCGTAAATGATCCCATCTGGCCAACTCACAACTTTACATCACATTGACAATGAGCACAGGACAAATGTAGAGATTGAATCTCCCCAGTGACACAGACAATATAAATTTGACAAAGATTTTAATCTTTCAAACTTGGCTATAGATAATTTACATTTAAAGCATTATATCACTAAATCCTGTGGTCAGTAAATGACAGGTATTGGGATGGTGCCATGATGTGAATTGGTACAAAGGACTCTCCAGTCTGTAAGGAAATGGATTGGTTCACCCATGAAAATTGATGATCTGCAGCAAGCATTCGTTTGTTGTTCAATTGAAAATTTTAGATTGAAAATGAATTGAATTTTAGGGGAACCAATCAATGTATCACTAATCACAGTTCTATTCTCATGAGACACATGTTGGAACAATTGCATATCAAGTTTCAGAACTTCAGAGAAGACGGACTGATTACAGATTGATAACTCTGGGGTATGGCATCAATGTCATGAATGTTGCACTGAAATAAAATATCATCCTAATTATTTCTAAAAGGATGCTCCAAATCCAAAGTTTGACAGAGTCAAAAATGATTTTCAGGTTGTCACTATGGCATTACTTCATTTTCCTGTCGTTGCTGTTCATTTATGTAGTGAGGTGCCAGGATTCACATCAGTCCTGTATCATGGCTCAAAGGAGCCAATAATAAAATAGTGTATAATTAACAGGAGTGCTTATAGTAATGAAAGTGTTAAACCAGATGAGAAAAAAATGGCATTTCTTGTGTGACAAAGAGCAGCACAAAACGCTTTTCATGGGAAGACACCTCAGTAAAGAATTTATTTCAATGCTCCCCCTCCCCTTACACTCCTTATGCTTTCCTTCCCCTTTCTAGTCAAAAGCCTAGCTGAAAGCCTTTTCATTCTCCTCTCTATATTTTTATCTCAGGGTCCAAGTTCATTTTGTTTTTTTCTTTATTTGGCTTGGCATGTTAAAGCAATCTTCATTTCCCCAGTGTGATTGTGGCAGGGAGCTGCGAGGGATAACACCTGCTATTCATAGGTCTCCTTTCATCTCCTCTTCGTCCCCACGCACTTACCTTTCATTCTGCAGGGCTCATGGAGATGTTAGAGTGATTGGTTTATGCTCTGCATAGACAAATATGTCATGCTTTGTTGGCCTTACGAAGCGGTGTCAGCCTTATTGTAATGCTTCTGAAGCCCTCGCTGCCAGTTTCTATACTAATTGCTAAATATTAATTACAGTTAGACCATTCCAGGACAGCAGTTCTTTTTAATTTATCCTAGCTTGCAAACATACATGTGTATTGTACAGCTACGGCAGGCCTGAAGTCAAAATTTCCTGTACCTCTTGCTACTGCCAGTATAACAATAAGAGTCTGTCCCCTGATATACTTACATCTCTAATGGAGCTGGGTCGACCGAGTCCATCCAGCCACTAAGTCACTCAGAATTTTGCTTTTTTAATATGGCGCAAGCACAAAAATTTTTTTTTCAAGGTAGTGTAAGTTTGTGACCTAAAGAAATGCACCACTCAGAGTGCATTGTAGTGCCACACTAATTGATGGCCATGGTAAAAGTAGGCTGTTATCTTACTGTTTCTTTGAAAATGTTTCTTGACTGTTTTTCTGAAATTTACATGAACTTGCCTAAATATAATACTATGCGAGCTGTGCTTCACAAACAATCCTGATTATGCAACTACCTTTAAAAAAAGAACAGCACACATTTCGCAGTGTTGTATTTTTTTTTCAGAAATGACTCCCTCTACACCCATCTGCTTTCGGTCACATAACACCTCAAAGCCACAAAAGAAGTCGGTGCTGATAGACCTATGTGAGGAGCTGGAGCTCTCTTGACCCAAGGAGCAGATAGCTATATAATTGTAAAAGTCTTTTTTTGGAGGGTGGTTGTGAGTCATGTGAAACCCCTACCTCACAGCCATTACCAGTTGCGTAGCGTGGGTTGTCAGTGCCCAGTGCAAGGCAAGTAATTTGCACCCCCT
Organism: Lithobates clamitans; assembly: GCA_037952925.1. Lineage (NCBI taxonomy): Eukaryota > Metazoa > Chordata > Amphibia > Anura > Ranidae > Lithobates > Lithobates clamitans. The sequence continues at coordinate 743,624 of JBBGZY010001565.1, forward strand.
AACCCATGAACCTTTGCACTCCCTGAGTCCCTTCCACTAGTATTAAATCCCTCATGATACATTTTAGTATTATTCATACATATATATGTGGTCTTTGTAGTTTATTGAATAAATATACTATATATTTAATAATATTTAATGAATATACTAAGGGAAGAATACCGTATATATTATACTGGTGGTCCTTAGCCAAGAATGGGGGCCCAGGGACTGTTATGCCTGCTCTGCTGCTGCGTATGTGCTGTGGCCGTGGAAATGCAAAGGGTTTCTCCACTCACAGCCTGAGCCTCTAATTGGCTGTCCGCAGCCTTTTATGATTGGTTGAATCTGAGATATCTCTGTTTTACAGCTCAGGCCTTTAAATAACGAGGAGCCCTTACAGCAGAGCAGGCAGCCAATAATAACCCTGACATAAGGTAGGGGAAGTTAAAGAAGAGAAACCCATGGATGGGAAGCGGGGAGGAGTGTCCCTTTTTTCCTCATATTTTTTTACCCCTTCACCTGGAGCCATGGGGGCTGTGAATGGAGAAGACTGGTGTACTTAATAATCTGTCATAGCAGAGCAGCCAGCCATTAACCCACTCTGATCACACCCCCCCAGATACCCCCACCCTGATCATGAATGAAGCTAATTCATAACAGTTGTGTATACATTGTGATCATGTGATAGTATAGCCATCATGTGATACCCCAGCTGCTTTGAGCCTGGGAACCATATACTACTGTGTCCACTGGACACAGCGGTTATGGGAGCAGCGCCCTGCATGCCCCAAGAAGGGAACCACTGTGCATGTGCGAAGCAACATATATTTACATTACTGAGCCTGGCCGTGCCTCCCACCCACAGTAAAATTACTGTGGTCAGTCTTAAAGCAGTTAAAATTCCTTTTATGCCACCACCCTGTATAGTAAAGGTCTATAGCTTGTTTAACTTGGAGGGTATTAAGCAGAGCAACACTTAAAGCTAGATTCCAGGATTCAGCAACTTTGTAAAAACGACAGTTATACAATGAGTTTAGTCTAACAAGGTGCCTACCACCTTGTAGAATTATCTCTATTACTCATATCTGACAGGTTTATTGTGCCCCAGGAAGACAACTTCCAGAGCTCCAACGCTGCTCACTGTGGTCTCACTTCCTTTAAGAGCAGAGTCACTGGACCTGCTATTCCCACCCCTTTCCTCCTTCTGTCCATTCACAGAAGCCTTTGTATATGTGAACTCATTCACAAAATACAAAGGCTTCTGTGAATAGGTAGCAGATGGGAGAGATGGGCATAGCTGCTGTGTGTGCTTCTCTCATCTCACAGCTGGAGCGTTTCATCTGGGAGTGTAATAAACCTGTCACATATAAGTAATAAAGATAAGTCCCAGAAGTGACATGCACCTAATTGGACTCATAGTGTGCCTGCACCCTTTGCAAAGTTGCTGAATTTCTGGAATTCAGCTTTAACTTATTCCTCACTCACCTGACAGCTGATATTCCTTTGATATGCTATAGCCCCAGAATGTGGTGGGCCATTGACATTCTCACGCACAAACACGGGAGCACTATTTCTGCATTATAAAAGGTGATCTCAGAGGGGGGGTGGCCCCACTAACAGTGCAAAGTGGGGCTTCAGGGAACGAGTTGTCCATCCTGGAACTGGCAGGGACTTTACACCACTCTAGACTATATGAGAAGTAGGTCCCTATTACCTTTACTTACCTTTGCACGTATTGTAGGACATACTGCATATAAGCACATTGGGCACCGTGGTGCAGTTATATGTGTTCTCTTGGTCTGCTCCTGTATGGATCTTCACAGACAGGCAATGAGCCCTGCAGTAACCCTTTCTTTGTGAAACAGAAGAATAAAAATGATTATAATGAACAGATAAAAGAAAACTACTATAATGGTGTTACAGTGCAGTTAAAGTCCAAGTCAAGCTTGAATGTAAATTTAAAAAATCTGCCCCCCCCCAGTCTTTTTGAAAAAAACAAACATTAAATAAAAACAAACAACCTCCCAGTGTATCATCAGTGTTGATTTTTCAGGCAGAGAGAGGGAATTTAAGTGTCTATATAGTTGTGAGATAAGGCCTCTGTCTCTTGAGGAGGTTAAGCATATTTGTTCAAAAATAGTGTTTGGTGTGTGTATTTTGAAAAAAAAATGTTTAATTTGAGTATAATGGGTGAGTTCAGAGTGGGGTAAGTTATATTTTTTTTGAAGAGTGGAGAAAGAAGAAAATTCTGAATCAATGATGAGGAAACCCAATGTAGTTAGAATTGTATTGATCCATAATGTGAATGTGTTATAGTCGTTGTGAGTTTGTATGAATCTAAGATCTATGCGTCTAGGGGTGGAACTATTGAAGCTAATTTATATAAGTCTTTGATTTTTAGCCACAGTTGGAGAAAATGGGCTACAATCATATTGTGTTTGATTAATGTTCGATAATAGTATAGGTTGGTCCATAATATGCCTTGAAGGTATAGTGGTGAAATTGAGGATGATTTTCCAGGGAATATTGTGTGTAGGGGCAAACCATTGTGATAGTTGTGTGAGTCTGGCGGCAAAGAAATAGTGCCATAAATTTGGGAGACCAAAACCCCCATTGATTTGTGGTCTATGCATAAGAGTATAGCTGCATCTAGGTTTTTTGTTCGCCCAAATACATTTATTGAATTCTCTTTGGAGGAATTCTATTCTGGTTTTGGGGACATTGATAGCGGGGGGCTCTAAAGTAGTATAGAAGTTTGGAGATGATTGACATCTTAACTGGCAGTTCTTAATCACCTTATCTCCAGCATTGTCCCCCACAGAGTCAATGACCCGGGATGCTTTACGTACTTCCTGCCTCGGAGCTGGACACCATCTTTTCTATACCAGTGTTAATTTCGTCATAATTTTCATCAGCTGCATATTTTCTTTGTTTAAATCTTTTTTATTAATTTTAAAATGTGCATACAGTGAGAAATGATCACATAGAGCATTTAAAAACAATTATCCAGCTATACACTGTCACAGGCAATTATAAGTACAGTAGCCATTTTTCATTTTAAGCTTACCCTTGCAGTTACCCTTCCCACCCCCCGCCCCTATTGCACTTTATCCGCCCCTATTGCACTTTATCCGCCCCCCACCCTAATCCGTTAGCCACATTGATAGTGTATAGACTAATACCTATCATACATTACTTAGTAATAAGGATTGGTTTATTCTTCTCTCCTTTCTTCTATACCCTCTACGTTACCCACTGAGCCGCAGAACTCCTACAAGCATCTTTAGAGAATTCATAAAGGATTGTTCATTCCTTGCAACCATAGCTTCCAGGTCTTTGCGAATTTTCTGTAACTTCCCCTTCTAATATGAATTGTCTTTACGGTTCTCACCAAAGTATCTATTGTTCTAACCCATTCTTCCTGGGTTGGGGGCACCACTGACAATCAGGATTGCACTATTAACTTCCTCGCTTAATATAGACATCTCAACGTTGCCGTAATTATGCTACCTTTCCCGAGGTTCTCTCTAACTAAACCCAGAACACATACTTTGGCCTCAAGTTCCAATCTGATCCCAAACCTGGTTTCAATAATATTTACAATCTCTGACCAGTATCTAACTAATTTTGGGCATCTCCACATCATATGTATAAGATCCCCTGTCTCCGAACATCTGGGGCACTTGTCGTCCAGTCTTCGACCAAACCTATACAGCTTCTTGGGTGTATAGTAAGCTCTGTGCAGTAGCAAGAGATGCGAGGCCTGCTGCGATGGAGAGACAGACACCAGCGGACCAAGCTCCAGTATCCTACTCCACTGATCGTCTGCCAACTCCCCCACATCAGCCTCCCACCTCTCCCTGGTACGCGAGAGTGTTTGTAGCATTGTCATCCTATCTGTCAATTGCCCATATATCGCTGATATTAAGCCTTTAGTGCTGGTTGTCCTAACTACTTGTCCTAACTACTAAGAAACGGTGTTTTACACCATTCCGGTGAACTGTTCCTAAATTGTCTGTCCAGAGCGTGCCTGATCTGAAGGTAGCAGTAAAATGTTTCCTTTGGAATTCCGAACTCTCGTCTCAACTCAGTAAAAGATTTTAATATGTTGCCGTCAAACAGTTGGGCCAACCTGTATATACCGTGTCCTTCCCATATCCTATTTTTCTCTATAGTTAGTAACTCCTGCAGCTGCTTATTGTGCCATATGGGTGAAAACTCAGTGAGGCACTTATACCCCATATCTCTCTTAACTGACTGCCATACTTTAGTAACCATCTTGTGTGTTGGAAGCTCGCACTGAAGTGACCCAGCCGCTAATGCTCCTGCTAAAGATTTATGTGGGCTGCCCAGTAACATAATTTTTCCACTGGCATTCGCCGCTCCCAGGGAATCACAACCCCCCATATGCTGCAATTGAGCAACCAGATAGTACCTATATGGATGGGGGACTGCCATTCCCTCTTCCCTAGCAGGTCGCTGTAAGGTTTGTAGGCTAATCCTGGCCTGACCTTTCCTCCATATTAGCTCTCTGAATAGAGTGTTTATTTTTAAAAACCAGTTCCTTCCAATCCAGACCGGGGAGTTATGGAGTATATACATTAGTTGTGGCATCCATATAATTTTGATCAAGTTGGCTCGGCCTGCCACAGATAGAGGGAGTCGATACCAAATGTCGCCTTTCCTTTTAAATTTCTCTAGGAGTGGAACTAAATTATCCCTGATATAATGATTAGGGTCGTTTGACAAAACTATTCCAAGATATTTCATCTTCTCTGTTATTTTAACGCTGGGTATACCGTGGGGGAGAGTACTAATGGTTGAGTCAATCGGGAGAAGCATGGACTTCTCCCAATTGACTACCAGGCCCGTAAATCCCTCCAACTGCATTGCTTTTTCTAGTGCTGGCCCCGTATCGTCCAGAAAGAGTAAAACGTCATCAGCATATAACGCTATTCTTTCTTCCCCAGATTTCCTTTTAAATCCCTGCAATCCAAGCAAATTTCTCACTACCTCTGCAAAAGGCTCCATTGCCAGGGCGAACAACAGGGGTGACAGCGGGCACCTCTGTCTCCTCCCCCTCCCAAGGGATAACCTTTCTGAGTATTCGTTATTAATTTTTAATCTGGCGCTCGGGGCCAAAACCAAATTTCTCCAGTACCCACCAGAGATACCCCCATTCCAGGGTGTCAAATGCCTTGGCAGTATCCAAGGACAAGACAGCTCTGGAGCCCTTATTCTCTACCGGGGCCTGAAGATTCAGATATGTCCTTCTGATGTTTATACTGGTAGAACTGTCATGGATAAACCCAGACTGGTCCGAATGTATAAGGCTTGAAATGCAATTGTTTAACCACTTCAGCCCCGGAAGGTTTTACCCCCTTCCTGACCAGAGCACTTTTTACAATTCGGCACTGCGTCGCTTTAACTGTTAATTGCGCGGTCATGCAATGGTGTACCCAAACGAAATTTGCGTCCTTTTCTTCCCACAAATAGAGCTTTCTTTTGATGGTATTTGATCACCTCTGCCGTTTTTATTTTTTGCGCTATAAACGGAAAAAGACCGAAAATTTTGAAAAAAAATGATATTTTCTACTTTTTGTTATAAAAAAAATCCAATAAATTCAATTTTAGTCATACATTTAGGCCAAAATGTATTCGGCCACATGTCTTTGGTAAAAAAAATGTCAATAAGCGTATATTTATTGGTTTGCGCAAAAGTTATAGCGTCTACAAACTAGGGTACATTTTCTGGAATTTACACAGCTTTTATTTTATGACTGCCTATGTCATTTCATGAGGTGCTAAAATGGCAGGGCAGTACAAAACCCCCACAAATGACCCCATTTTGGAAAGTAGACACCCCAAGGAAATTGCTGAGAGGCATGTTGAACCCATTGAATATTTTTTTTTTTTTGTCCCAAGTGATTGAATAATGACAAAAAAAAAAAAAAAAAAAAAAAAAATTACAAAAAGTTGTCACTAAATGATATATTTCTCACACAGGCCATGCGCATATGTGGAATTGCACCCCAAAATACATTTAGCTGCTTCTCCTGAGTACGGGGATACCACATGTGTCGGACTTTTTGGGAGCCTAGCCGCATACGGGGCCCCGAAAACCAAGCACCGCCTTCAGGATTTCAAAGGGCATAAATTTTTGATTTCACACCTCACTACCTATCACAGTTTTGAAGGCCATAAAATGCCAAGATGGCACAAAACCCCCCCAAATGACCCCATTTTGGAAAGTAGACACCCCAAGCTATTTGCTGAGAAGCATGTCGAGTCCATGGAATATTTTATTTTTTGACACAAGTTGCGGGAATGTGACAATTTTTTTTTTTTTTGCACAAAGTTGTCACTAAATGATATATTGCTCACACAGGCCATGGGCATATGTGGAATTGCACCCCAAAATACATTTAGCTGCTTCTCCTGAGTACGGGGATACCACATGTGTGGGACTTTTTGGGAGCCTAGCCGCGTACGGGGCCCCGAAAACCAAGCACCACCTTCAGGATTTCAAAGGGCATAAATTTTTGATTTCACACCTCACTACCTATCACAGTTTTGAAGGCCATAAAATGCCAAGATGGCACAAAACCCCCCCAAATGACCCCATTTTGGAAAGTAGACACCCCAAGCTATTTGCTGAGAGGCATGTTGAGTCCATGGAATATTTTATATTTTGACACAAGTTGCGGGAAAGTGACCATTTTTTTTTTTTTTTTTTGCACAAAGTTGTCACTAAATGATATATTGCTCAAACATGCCATGGGCAAATGTGGAATTACACCCCAAAATACATTCTGCTGCTTCTCCTGAGTACGGGGATACCACATGTGTGGGACTTTTTGGGAGCCTAACCGCGTACGAGGCCCTGAAAACCAAGCACCGCCTTCAGGATTTCTAAGGGCATAAATTTTTGATTTCACTCCTCACTACCTATCACGGTTTTGAAGGCCATAAAATGCCAAGATGGCACAAAACCCCCCCAAATGACCCCATTTTGTAAAGTAGACACCCCAAGCTATTTGCTGAGAGGCATGTTGAGTCCATGGAATATTTTATTTTTTAACACAAGTTGCGGGAATGTGACAATTTTTTTTTTTTTTGCACAAAATTGTCACTAAATGATATATTGCTCACACAGGCCATGGGCATATGTGGAATTGCACCCCAAAATACATTTAGCTGCTTCTCCTGAGTACGGGGATACCACATGTGTGGGACTTTTTGGGAGCCTAGCCGCGTACGGGGCCCCGAAAACCAAGCACCGCCTTCAGGATTTCTAAGGGCATAAATTCTTGATTTCACTCCTTACTACCTATCACAGTTTTGAAGGCCATAAAATCCCAAGATGGCACAAAACCCCCCCAAATGACCCCATTTTGGAAAGTAGACACCCCAAGCTATTTGCTGAGAGGCATGTTGAGTCCATGGAATATTTTATATTTTGACACAAGTTGCGGGAAAGTGACAATTTTTTTTTTTTTTTTTTCACAAAGTTGTCACTAAATGATATATCGCTCAAACATGCCATGGGCATATGTGGAATTACACCCCAAAATACATTCTGCTACTTCTCCTGAGTATGGGGATACCACATGAGTGGCACTTTTTGGGAGCCTAGCTTCATACGGGCCCCAAAATCCAATCACCGCCTTCAGGATTTCTAAGAGCGTTAATTTTTGATTTTACTCCTCACTACCCATCACAGTTTTGAAGGCCATAAAATGCCAAGATAGCACAAAACCCCCCAAAATGACCCCATTTTGGAAAGTAGACACCCCAAGCTATTTGCTGAGAGGCATGGTGAGTATTTTGCAGCTCTCATTTGTTTTTGAAAATGAAGAAAGACAATAAAAACATATTTTTTTTTTCTTTTTTCAATTTTCAAAACTTTGTGACAAAAAGTGAGGTCTGCAAAATACTCACTATACCTCTCAGCAAATAGCTTGGGGTGTCTACTTTCCAAAATGGGGTCATTTGGGGGGGGGTTTGTGCCACCTGGGCATTCCATGGCCTCCGAAACTGTGATAGGCAGTGAAGAGTGAAATCAAAAATTTACGCCCTTAGAAAGCCTGAAGGCGGTGCTTGGTTTTCGGGGTCCCGTGCGCGGCTAGGCTCCCAAAAAGTCTCACACATGTGGTATCCCCGTACTCAGGAGAAGCAGCAGAATGTATTTTGGGGTGTAATTTCACATATTCCCATGGCATGTTTGAGCAATATATCATTTAGTGACAACTTTGTGCAAAAAAAAAAAAAATTGTCTTTTTCCCGCAACTTGTGTCACAATATAAAATATTCCATGGACTCGACATGCCTCTCAGCAAATAGCTTGGGGTGTCTACTTTCCAAAATGGGGTCATTTGGGGGGGTTTTGAACTGTCCTGGCATTTTATGCACAACATTTAGAAGCTTATGTCACACATTACCCACTCTTCTAAGCACTTGAAGACAAAGCCCTTTCTGACACTTGTTGTTTACATAAAAAAGTAATTTTTTTTTGCAAGAAAATTACTTTGAACCCCCAAACATTATATATTTTTTTAAAGCAAATGCCCTACAGATTAAAATGGTGGGTGTTTCATTTTTTTTTTTCACACAGTATTTGCGCAGCGATTTTTCAAACGCATTTTTGGGGGAAAAAACACACTTTTTAAAATTTTAATGCACTAAAACACACTATATTGCCCAAATGTTTGATGAAATAAAAAAGATGATCTTAGGCCGAGTACATGGATACCAAACATGACAGGCTTTTAAATTGCGCACAAACGTGCAGTGGCGAAAAACTAAATACATTTTAAAAAGCCTTTAAAAGCCTTTACAGGTTACCACTTTAGATTTACAGAGGAGGTCTACTGCTAAAATTACTGCCCTCGATCTGACCTTCGCGGTGATACCTCACATGCATGGGGCAATTGCTGTTTACATTTGACGCCAGACCGACGCTTGCGTTCGCCTTTGCGCGAGAGCAGGGGGGGACAGGGGTGCTTTTTTTTTTTTTTTTTTTTTTTTTTATTAATTTTTTGATTTTTTATCTTATTTTTAAACTGTTCCTTTCATTTTTTTTTTTTTTATCTTTTTTATTGTTATCTCAGGGAATGTAAATATCCCCTATGATAGCAATAGGTAGTGACAGGTACTCTTTTTTGAAAAAATTGGGGTCTATTAGACCCTAGATCTCTCGTCTGCCCTCAAAGTATCTGACCACACCAAGATCGGTGTGATAAAATGCTTTCCCAATTTTCCAATGGCGCTGTTTACATCCGGCGAAATCTAAGTCATGAAATGCTCGTAGCTTCCGGTTTCTTAGGCCATAGAGATGATTGGAGCCATTCTGGTCTCTGATCAGCTCTATGGTCAGCTGGCCGAATCACCGGCTGCATTCTCAGGTTCCCTGTTGGGACAGGAGAGCCAGAGAAAAACATGGAAGACGGTGGGGGGGGGGGAATCCCTCCCACTGCTTGTAAAAGCAGTCTAGAGGCTAATTAGCCGCTAGGATTGCTTTTACATGAAAGCCGACCGCTGGCTGAAAAGAATGATACCAAGATGATACCTAAACCTGCAGGCATCATTCTGGTATAACCACTCAAAGTCCAGCAACATACCAGTACGTTGCTGGTCCTTGTATTGTAAACTTTTTTTTCATGCAGCCTGTGGGCTGAACGAAAAAAAGATATTGATCGGTGGGTATGCCCACCATTAGAATACCTCCCTTCATCCGCCCACTTCTAATGATGGGCATACATGCACCATTTATATATGCCGAAGCATGGGGGCATCCTCCCGCAAAAGGCAGGAGCAAATTGCTCCTCCACCCACTACTGCCCCCACGCTTCGGCATATATGCTGAAGTATGGAACTGTGGTGGTGAAATCACCTCCGACAGCGCTGGAGTCACGGCTTTATATATCGTGGGAGCAAACGCTGTTGCTGTCAAGATAAATAAATCCGCGCTGCAACTGAATGGCGTACCTGCTAAGCAAAAAAACAAAGTAACATTACAGTATAACAGTAATACTTACCATACCTGCAAAGCAAATACAAAAAAAACATAGTAAAAAATAAAACATTTAACGCAACCTGTGCCTACCTAAAATATATATATGCCGAAGCATGGGGGCATCCTCCCGCAAAAGGCAGGAGCAAATTGCTCCTCCACCCACTACTGCCCCCACGCTTCGGCATATATGCTGAAGTATGGAACTGTGGTGGTGAAATCACCTCCGACAGCGCTGGAGTCACGGCTTTATATATCGTGGGAGCAAACGCTTTTGCTGTCAAGATAAATAAATCCGCGCTGCAACTGAATGGCGTACCTGCTAAGCAAATGATGGTTAACAAAAAAACAAAGTAACATTACAGTATAACAGTATACCTTACCATACCTGCAAAGCAAATACAAAAAAAACATAGTAAAAAATAAAACATTTAACGCAACCTGTGCCTACCTAAAATATATATATGCCGAAGCATGGGGGCATCCTCCCGCAAAAGGCAGGAGCAAATTGCTCCTCCACCCACTACTGCCCCCACGCTTCGGCATATATGCTGAAGTATGGAACTGTGGTGGTGAAATCACCTCCGACAGCGCTGGAGTCACGGCTTTATATATCGTGGGAGCAAACGCTTTTGCTGTCAAGATAAATAAATCCGCGCTGCAACTGAATGGCGTACCTGCTAAGCAAATGATGGTTAACAAAAAAACAAAGTAACATTACAGTATAACAGTATACCTTACCATACCTGCAAAGCAAATACAAAAAAAACATAGTAAAAAATAAAACATTTAACGCAACCTGTGCCTACCTAAAATATATATATGCCGAAGCATGGGGGCATCCTCCCGCAAAAGGCAGGAGCAAATTGCTCCTCCACCCACTACTGCCCCCACGCTTCGGCATATATGCTGAAGTATGGAACTGTGGTGGTGAAATCACCTCCGACAGCGCTGGAGTCACGGCTTTATATATCGTGGGAGCAAACGCTGTTGCTGTCAAGATAAATAAATCCGCTCTGCAGCTGAATGGCGTACCTGAAAACAAAAAAGTGGTTAACAATAAAAAAGTATAAAAAAATTGCATACCTATAAAGCAAACATGATAAAAACATAACAATAAAACATTGCAGTATAGAATACAATAAAAAAGAGCAGAACAATAGAGAGAGAATAGAGAGAGAGAACAATAAAACGACAACTATTTTTGGTTTTTTTATTTTATATTTTTTTTGTATTTTTATTTTTTTATTTTATTTTTTTTTTTTTAACACTTTTTTTAGTAACTTTAACTTTTAACTGTAACTGTACCAGGTTTGGGTCTCTCAAAATGCGATGGCATCTTGGGAGACCCTGTGTTAGTGTGCCTAGTCTGTGCCGTGCTGAACCCTACGCTAATACTCCACTAGTGTATGGTAGCGTTCAAAACATTCACCAATGCATAGACCAGGATTGTCAGGACAGGAGGGACAACAATACCGGGTGTCACGCCTAAATCCGCGCTTGCTGCAGACACGACATCTTTTTTGGGGGGCTCGTTGGGTAGGGGTACTCTGGAGGACATAAGGAAAATGCCTCCCATGCAGCCGGCTTACTGCATTTGGATTGGGAAGGTGAGGTGGAGCACCATCTGGAAACAGAAGGGCTCTGACGATCTCTTCCTGGAATTTAAGGAAGGATCCAGTCCGTCCTGAAGCTCTGTATAGCACATGAGCATTCAGCAAAGCCAATTGAAATAAGTAAACAGACACTTTTTTGTACCAGCGTCTGGCCTTACGGGCAACTAAGTACGGCGCCAACAACTGGTCGTTGAGGTCCACCCCTCCCATATTAAGGTTGTATTCGTGGACACAGAGGGGTTTCTCCACAACACCAGTCGCCGTAGTAATTTGGGTCGTCGTGTCTGCATGAAGGGAGGTGAGAACGAAAACATTCTTCTTATCCCTCCACTTCATAGCGAGCAAATTATTATACTGCAAGCAGGCTCTCTCCCCCAGCCTAAGACGGGACTCTACAAGCCGCTGGGGAAAGCCCCGGCGATTAGGTCGCACGGTGCCACATGCTCCAATCTGATGATCAAACAAGTGACTAAAAAGTGGCACGCTCGTATAATAATTGTCCACGTACAAGTGGTACCCCTTTCCGAATAAGGGTGACACCAAGTCCCACACTATCTTGCCAGCGCTTCCTATGTAGTCAGGGCAGTTTATCGGCTCTACGTGACTATCTTTGCCCTCGTAAACCATAAATCTACATGTATAGCCTGTGGCCCTGTCACAGAGCTTATACATCTTGACCCCGTATCTGGCACGCTTGCTGGGAAGGTACTGTTTGAAGGACAAGCGGCCAGAAAACTTAATCAGGGACTCATCAACGCAGACAACTTGATGGGGGGTAAACAAGTCTGCAAAACGTTGGTTGAAGTGGTTTACGAGGGGCCGAATTTTGTAGAGCCGATCGTATGCAGGGTCTCCACGAGGACGACAGAGTTCATTGTCGTTGAAGTGCATGAACCGCAAAATCTGCTCGTATCGTGCCCTGGTCATGGAGGCAGAGAACACGGGCATATGGTGAATTGGGTCAGTGGACCAATATGACCGCAACTCACTCTTTTTGGTTATGCCCATGAGGAGGGAAAGGCCCAGAAAGATCTTAAATTCGGAGACCGTAATTGGTCTCCAATCTCTGGCAAGGGTGGACTGGGGAATAGTGGCGATGTGTTGACCAGCGTACAAATTGCTTTGGTCCACAATAGATCTATAGAGATCTTCGGTGAAAAACAGCGAATAAAAATCCAGTGGCGTAAAGTCAACTGTTTCCACCTGAATTCCGGGTTGGCCAGTGAAAGGGGGAAGTACGGGTGCTGCAGAAGTGGAAGGTTCCCAATTCGGATTGGCCAATGCAGCAGGAAGGGCACTATGGGCACGACGGGCCTGTGTTCGTCTTCTTCTTGGTGGCAGCGGGACACTACTTGTGCTTGCCACCTCGCCAGCTTGAACTGCACTTATGGGACTCGCCACGTCACCACGTGATACTGCAGTGCTGGATGTACGACCAGGGTGTACTAGGCCGCTGGTGCTTGCCAGTTCACCAGAAGGAGTAGCGGCACTAGTACCTCTCTGCTCCCTACGAGAGCCCTGCGGTTCATGCACTTCAAGGACAGCATAAGTTCGGGGTCTGGTACGCCTGACCCTAGCAGGGACCACAACTCCGTCGTCAGAGCTATCTGTCATGGAGCCGCTGTCCTCTACAGGTTCGTATTCTGAGCCTGAACTTGACAGATGAGTGACTTCCTCTTCACTATCTGTCATACTCAGAATCCTGTAGGCCTCTTCACTAGTGTACCTTGGATTTGCCATTTTGGCCTCTAAATTTAGGGGTACACTAGTGAGACTCACAGGCAAAAAAGCTCCTGACTGTTAGCGACTGATTCAAAGCGCTACCAAAAAACTGTTAGCGATCGCAGGGATCAGGCCTGACTCTGCGACCGCTGCAGTTGTGTGCTTAGTGTTTTGTAAGTGTCAGTTATCGATCGATACTGCACTTGGGTGGGCTGGGCTGGGCTGGGCGCAGGGGGAAAACGCAGGTGCTAGCAGGTATCTGGGCTGATCCCGCTAACACTGTGTTTCAGGGAACCCTAAACTGCTGGGGAGTATAGATCTGATCGGATCAGATATCGATCCGTTCAGATACTATAGCACTAAGGGAGGTGTATGCTGCGTGCGTGGGTTTTAGCGGTACTAGCGCTAACCTGACGCTGCCTGGGGCGACGCAGACCTTATCAGATCCTAAAAACTTAACTTCTATCACCGCCGGGCAATTAGGGGGTTAAACCTTTATAAGGTAATAAACGGCGGGTGCCCTAAAACTATAATAAACTATAATAAACTGTAATAAACTATAATAAACTACAAAAAACAAACTATCTAACCAGCGTCACCCGTAACACTTATACGGTGATCGCTGGTGAAAGGGTTAACTAGGGGGCAATCAGGGGGTTAAAACCTTTAGCAGGTAGTATATGGGGGTCCCTGTCGCTATAAAACACTGACAGCAAACCTATATACTCACCTCCCTAACTAGCGTCACCTGTGTCACTAATACAGCGATCAGAAAAACGATCGCTTAGCAACACTGGTGACGGGGGGTAATCAAGGGGTTAACTTTTATTAGGGGGGGGTTAGGGGGTACCCTGGACCTAAGGGGGGGTACCCTAGACCTAAAGGGGGCTAACCTAACTGCCCTAACACTTATAACTGACAAACTGACACCAATGCAAAAAAAAAAAAAACACTGCTATTGGTGTCAGAGTGACAGGGGGTACAGGGGGGTGATCAGGGGGTGATCGGGGGGTGACAGGGGGGTGAAAAGTGTGCCTGCGTGTTCTACTGTTAGTGTAGTGTTGGTGCACTTACTTGGATGTCTTCTCTCCTCTGCGCCGGACGAAAAGACCGGCTCGAGGAGAGATGACATCACTTCCTTTCCCTCTGTTTACATTACAGAGGGAAAGGAAGCGTTTTCATTCGCCGGGAGCGATCGGGAGGGGGTGGCCATCAATGGATGGCCTCCCCCTCACCTCCCATCGCCCGCGAACGAGAGCCGACCGTCTATGGCACCAGGGGGGGGTCCGATCGGACCCCCCACCCGCGGGAGGCAGATCACGTACGGGTACGTGATTTTGCCTGCCCGTGCCACTCTGCCGCAGTATATATGCGGTAGGCGGTCGGCAAGTGGTTAACCTTGTTGCCAGAACTTTTGCCAAAATTTTGATATCAGAGCATAACAATGATATCGGTCTATATGAAGATGTGTCAAGTTGGTCCTTCCCCTCTTTCTGTATTAATACTATATTGGTTTCAGACATCGAGGAGGGCAGTCTACCTACTGTAGCCGCCCAGTTCAATGTCTTCAAAAGCTCTGGAACCAGCACCTCCCCATAATGTTTATAGATCTCTAAAGGCAATACATCTGGGCCCGGGACTTCTGATTGGGCATATCCGCCACGGCTTGCTTCAATTCCTCCAAAGCTATGGGGGCTTCCAGTCTGTTCTTATCTATTGCCGAAAGAACCGGCAAATCAACTCCCTCTAAAAATTTCTCCATCTCTCCCCACACTGAGCACCTTCGTGACTTATATAGCTCACTATAAAATTCAAAAAACGTTTCCTTGACTACCAAAGGGTCAGACGATGTTTCCCCTCTTATTGTCTTGATCATACGGATTACTGAAGAGGGAGAATTAGTTTTGGCCAATAAAGCCAACATTCGGCCCACTCTTTCCCCTTCCTCAAAACACTTTTGCCTCTGGAAGAGTCTCCTATTTTCAGCATTTCTAATTTTTTCCATTTTATACTCCTGTTGCTTCTTAACCCAAATCTCCTGCTTCTCCGGGCTTGGATCCATCACATAATTTCTCTCTAACTCCAAAACCTCTTCTCTAATGTGCTCTCCCCTTGCCCTTGATTGCTTCTTTACCTTTGATATCTGTTGGATTAGGAGCCCCCTAAGGAATGCTGTTAAGGAGTCCCAGACCATGCCCTCCGATGCTGATCCTGTGTTATGTTCTATAAACTCCCTTAATCTTGCAGTTATTTCTTCCGTACTCCCTATTATCTCCAACCATATTGGGTTTATTGACCATGTTCTCTGAATATGTCTATCACGTATAATTACCATTACTGTCAGGGGTGAATGGTCTGATATCCCTCTTGGCCGGTATTCTATTTTTCTTTATTAAAGGTTGTACTTCTCTATTACCTATGGCCAGATCGATGCGGGAGAGAGTGCAGTGTGACTCCGAGAAGCAGGAGTATTGCCGATCATTTAGATTACGAACTCTCCATAAGTCACACCAACCAATCTCCTCAAGGAACTGTGCCAGCCGGCCTTCCGGCACCCTTTCCCCCCTAGACCCAGGCGGAAACCTATCCAATCTGTTATTAAGCACTGCGTTAAAGTCCCCCACTACTATAACCGGGATATCTTTTTTATCCTCCAGAAACTCCAGTAGTCAATACAAAATCTCCATCTTAAATGGGGGAGGAATATACAAATTTGCTATAAGAAATGGCCTACCCTCTATCAAACAATACAAAAAAATGTAGCAACTCAACGTGTCGATATTGACATCCCTGCAGGAAAACACCAGCCCTTTCTTAACCAGAATGCTCACTCCCATTGAGTAAGAGGAGTACACTGAGTGGAATTGAATCTGGAACTTCTTATTTCTAATTTGTAATTAAGTCTCATTAGTCAAATGTGTTTCCTGCAGGCATATCAGCTCAGTACCATAAGATTCCAGTTCCGAGAATACAGTAGTTTTTTTAATAGGGTCACCCATACCCCTAATGTTCCAAGAGCTTATTCCAAATGTTCTAAACTGCATTAAAAAAATAAATAACTAAATAAAAATAAATACAAAGAAAGAGGAAAAAATTAACCCCCAGCTCAGTGAGAAGAAAGTCATAGCTGGAAGAGGAAGTTGCCCTAAAACAGCTATATTATATAACAAAAACCTCCAACCACCCTTTTGACAACGCCAATCTAACAAGTGTTCCCGTCTTTCTACCAGACGGTTTAGTGTTTGCTTTAAATCATCTGTGACCTTCAAAACTGCAATCAGTGCTAATACTGTGAAATGAGAGAGCAAGAGAGGGGAACCCCCACCTCCCCCAACATCTTCTGAAATTTCCTTTCTATTCTTTATTATGTTTAAGTGGCTTAAGTGACTATACTCAGTTTTTTCCCCCCTGCCAGACCCTGACTTCAGCGCAATACAACTTTTTAATTTTGCTATTACCACTTTAACTCCCGTTCCCTTAAGTGACCCCTTCTTCCACCCCCTTGCCTATCTTGGCCAACCCTAGAGGCATTCCTTGTGACCTTTTAACCCCCTCATCCCATTCTATCCAATCCCCAACCTGATTGTGAGTCATTTACGCTAGCTTTCATCCCTTGCTCTCCCCTCCCTCCCCCTCTCCCCTCACCCAGATCCCTTGTAACACTGTCACCAAGAGAACCTTCACCCACAACCATGTTAATTCTCTCATTGACAACTTTCACCAACCCACCCCACCCCCTCCCAGCCCCTGCCACTCCGTGACCCCTCCAACAGAATCAAAAAAGTGGGTTGCCCCTAGGGCCACTATGCACAACCGTGCTGGATATAGTAGAGTGTATGGTATTTTGTAGTTCCGTAGGGTACACTTAATGTCCGTGAAACCTGTCCTTCTCTTTTGCAAGTCCGGAGAATAGTCTGGATACAGAGATATTCTAACTCCGTTATAAAAAATGTCCCCCTTTTCTCTGGATTTTTGCATCAATATCATCTTATCTTTATAGCTAAATAACTTCATAATCATTGGTCTGGGGCGACCCCCCGAGTAGGTAGACCTGGTAGGCACTCTGTGTGCTCTATCGATAGCAAAGAGATGCTAAAAAGTCTCAGTCCCAAAAACCTCCCTGAGCCACTTTTCCATAAACACATTCAGGACAGGAGCCCTTGCTTCTCTCAGGGAGACCCATTACCCTCACATTATGTCTGCGCAGCCTGTTCTCCCATTCATCCATTTTAGATTTATTTGCTTCTAACTGGGCTTGCATTATTTTAAACTCTTGCCTCATTGGGTGTAAGATATCTTCTACTTGGCTTAGCCTCTCCTCCAAGATGGTAGTTCTCTCCACTGCTTTCTGAAGCTCTTGGCTCATAATACATAGCTCTTCCTTGAGGCCCCTTAGCTCTTCACACGGATCGCTCAATGACCTCCTGCAAGAGTTCACTGCACACAATACATCCTTTAGCGTAGGCTCCTGTTCACTAACTATACTTAAATCAGGAGTGGCTTCAATAGCTTTTCCCGGGAAGTCCTCCTCAGGGCTTTTTTTATTCGCTGTTCTTATATTAGCGGACGGTGTTACTGTCGCTTTCCCCAGACTCTTTCTGTCGCCAAAACCTCCCAACACTGTTTTCTCAGGGGGTAACTGATTACCCCTGACTGGAGATTGCGAAGGTATATGTGCAAACTTTTCTAGCTTAGCTGCGGCAGCCACTGCAGATGCCATTTGGTTCCCTTCTCCTTAGATGAATGGGTAGTTTGAGAGGATACATTCTCCTGGGGCTGTTGCTGCTGTTCCTCCCCTTTTTTTCTAGTCATGGTTGGCTATACCGCAATACAGCGATACGGATTGATGTATATATAGAAAAGGTATCGGAAGGTCCTCTCCCCAAAAGATTAGATTACTACATTCCTTTAGGGATATTGGGCCCCCAGACACTCTGCAGCAAATGACAACAGTTTTTATATTTCAGTTCTGCCTTAATTACCTATCGCTTTTTCCTCTACCGGGAACTATCCGGGTGGTGTGCCTGTGCCAGGTCGCTTCCGTCTGGCGTCCCTCCTCTCGGTATTCGCTGTGAAGCGTGTATGGCGTGGCCGGCACCAGTCTCCCTTCCGCCTCTCGCGGGATCCACTCGACCTCTCGCGAGGCTACGGACCGTGGCCAAGCAACCAGACGCAGCAGGAGTGAGCAGCCCGAGCTCTGATCCAACACACAGCAAACCTCCTAGGGGGCCGGTCTCCCTCGCTCACCGCAACCACTGGACAAATACGGCTCCACACTTTGCCCCCGCCGAGAAAAACAGAGGGCCAGCAGGAAAAAGCACGGAGGTACGTAGGAACCACAGGGGTTCTCGAGGCTGGATTAGCCTATTGAGGATAACAGCATTGATGCAGCATTGGGGCTGGGGCCGGGAGAGAGCACACACTCCACCACTCACACCGACATCCGGTCACGCCAGCTGCATATTTTCAGTGACGAAAACTAAAGTAAAAAAACTTTAAGTCAATTGACTAAAACTATGATTAAAATCAATGCCAACTTTCATCAGTGAAAATGTGAGGGAGGGACGTTTACCCATCTCAAATTCTGCTTTCCTCTGAGCTCCGCCTGTTTGTTAAAGCCTCAGCCCCCTGACCAGCTGTATTGGCTGAGAAATGCAGGCTCCCTCTGTCTGCCTGCTGTCTGGGAGTTCTGGATCTATGTCCTGCAAACCACATGGTGAGTGTTTTCCCTCCCAGCAAGGTAGCAGTGCTTAGCACTGTGTAGAAAAACATCCTCCCCAAACTAGTTCTGTGCCCTGTGCACTCCCTCATATTTACTTCACCATCCGCGCTACATGTTCTTAGATTTTTACTCCAGGAGCAGGCCCGTCGCAACAGGACAGGCAAAACAAGCAATTGCTTGGGGCCCCGAGCTGGCCTGGGGCCCCAGCCGCACCGCCGGCCGCCACTTCCTATAAGCTGCAGCCTGTAGCGTGGCCGAGCTCCTCTTCCTTCCTCCTGCAGTCCGCGCAGTACAGTAGATTCAGTTTTTTGTTCCCGGCCAGACTGACAGGAAGTGCACACACTGAGTGCTCACTTCCTTTCAGTCCGGCCGGCCTGGAACAGAAAACTGAATCTCCTGCCGCGAGGTACGCTGTAGGGAGGGGGGTTAAAAAGAACACAGGGGGGGGAGTAGTAAGGGGGGGAGGCAGTCATCAAGACCCATTTAGTAATAAAAATATGGTAGCTTGCTGACCATAATAAAAACAATTACCATAGCTTTCTTTCCATTTTCTTTCTTCCCATTTCCCTCTTATTGCTTCTTTTTTGAATCAGGTAATATTTATTAAAGCTTTTGGCAAAAATTTACAAAGCAGAGAAAAGACTCTACAGTACACTCTACTGTAGAGTCTTTTCTCTGCTTTGTAAATTTTTGCAAAAAGCTTTAATACATATTACCTGCGTGGGGGGGCCTCCATGTCCATTTTGCTTCGGGTCCCCAAATTCCTTCAAACGGCCCTGTCCAGGAGTATATAATGTGTTTGGAAATTCTAGAGAAATGCTTAAAGGGATATTAAAGCGGACCTTCAGTCATGTTTTCATCTTTCCATCTATTAAATCTTCTGCCCTTGTTGTTTTAAAATGTTAGTCAAAAAGTTTTTTTAGTAAACTCCCTATACAGCCCACTTCCTGTTTCTTGTCCGGTAAAAAGCCTAGGCTTATGGCATCATGCACAGCTCTCTCTTTACTTTTGGGGAGAGTTTGCCAGGAAGGGAGGCGTGATGAGTCATAGGGGGGCCAATTAGAGCTGCATGACTGCAGAGCTGGAGGTGTGCCTCTGTGTGTCTATGAAAATGCAGGAAGTGAAGAGGCAGCAGCTTCACCTGCCCACAGTTAAAATGTTTGCAGCCAGACTCAGTGGTGGGATATTTCTGCAGCATATTTGGCAAGTACAGAATCACAGTATATATTAAATAATATGCAAAGTGGTTGGAGGGAAGCTTCAGAATGGCAAAGATGTTTTATTACAAATTATGTGAGCAGACTGCAGTTCCGCTTTAAAATCTTGGTTTTCATAAAAAAACAAAACAAAAAAACAAACATGTTATACTTACCTGCTCTGTGCAATGGTTTTGCACAGAGTAGCCTGGATCCTACTCTTCTTGGGTCCCATGCCGGCACTCCTGGCCCCTCCCTCCTGCTGGGTGCCCCCACAGCTAGCAGCTTGCTATGGGGGTACCCGAGCTGAGCCGCTGCTCTGTGTGACCATTCCTACATACAGCTGTGGCTCAGCCCTGCCCCCTCCATCTCCTGATTTGAGAGTGCGAGTCCCGGGAGAGGCAAGGTTTTTTACCTTCATGCATAGAATGCATGAAGGTAAAAAACGTTATACCTTTACAACCACTTTAAATAAGGCATTACAATTTAATTAAACCCATTAGATTTTAGTTGATTAAAATGTAACAGAGATTTTAGTCAACAAAAATGTAACATAGATTTTACTAACTAAAATACAACTAAAACTAAAACAATTCAGATGACTAAAATACAACTAAAACGGCATTTTAATCAAACGACTATGACTAAAACGAAATCAAAATTTGACGTCAAAATTAACACTGTTCTATACTCTGCCAGCAGCAGATCACATTTATGATACAGCTCTTATTGCATTAAGTAACATCTTTGTGCCTAAAGTAAATGTGGTTGCAGAACAATATACATTTCGGCAATGTTTACAGCATAATGGCAAACCCGCAGTACAATTCATAGCAGCTTTAAGAGAGTTGGTTGTTCCATGTGAATTTGATGTTCTAATGATAAGGGAACAACTAGAAGAGAAACAAACTTGGCTCGCATTAGAAAAAGATTGCTCTTGGAACATAATTTAACTCTAGCAAAGACTTTTACAATTTCAAGGCTGTAAATTGAGACTCTGCCTTTCATAAGGTACATATTCAATACAAAGGTACAGCAAGAGATTAATCGCCGCATACAGCGCGACCGTGCCTGCGGGATCGGCAGACTCGATGTCCACCGATCACCCGGCGATCGTGTCACAGCGCCGCAGAACGGTGAAGTGCCTATGTAAACAAGGCATTTCCCCGTTCTGCCTTGTGTCTTGACAGAGATCACTGCTCCCTGTCATTGGGAGAAGTGATCGCTGTGATGTGACTTGAAGCCCATCCCCCCCACAGTTAGAATTGCCCCCTAGTGGTTAACCCCTTCACTGCCAGTGTAATTTACACAGTAATCAGTGCATTTTTATAGCACTGATCGCTGTATAAATGACAATGGTCCCAAAATAGTGTCAAAAGTGTCCGATAAAAATTGCAGATCGCCACCATTACCAATAAAAAAAAAAAATAAGAATGAAAATGCAATAAAACTATCCCCTATTTTGTAGATGATATAAATTTTGCGCAAACCAATCAATATACGCTTATTGCGTTTTTTTTAACCAAAAATATGTAGAAGAATACATATTGGCCTAAATTGAGGAAAAAAATTGTTTTTTATATATATTTTTGGGGGATATTTATTATAGCAAAAAGTAAAAAATAATGCGTTTTTTTCAAAATTGTCGCTTCTTTTTTGTTTATAGCGCAAAAAATAAAAACCACAAAGGCAATCAAAAACCACCAAAAGAAAGCTCTATTCGTGGGGAAAAAAGGACGTCAATTTTGTTTGGGTTCAACATCGCACGACTGTGCAATTGTCAGTTAAAGTGACGCAGTGCCAAATTGCAAAAAGTGCTCTGGCCAGGAAGGAAGGAAGGGTGTAAAATCTTCCGGGGCTGGAGCGGTTAAAGTCCTGTCGCCCTTTATGGATGTTTTTTCTTTGTTTTTGTACTGTTTCCAAAAGGATGTTAATGTGATTAGTTGTCCCTAGAACTGGTAATCTTATAATGTATATTCCTAGCATAGCTAGAGAACTAACCACTGCTTAGTGTGGTCAGTTTTTAATAGGAAAACAGAGGGACCTGCAGGAACATCAATGATTTTACATAAAGGAAGCAATACAAAAAGAACAGGGATATGCTAAATGCTCCTAAACACTTCAAAATGCTACTAAAATGCTCCTAAAACAGCTTTTTTTGAGTGTTTTGTTTTCTTCATGTACTGTAAAAATGCTAAAAAAAACGCTAACACTCCTAAACGCTACTGAAACGCTGCTACAAACCAGCACAAAAATGCTATTGACAGCATTTTTCATCCAGCGTTTTTTACCTAGCGCTTTTTGAGCTTAATAAAAACACTAGTGTGCATGGAGCCTGAAATTGGGTAATTATCGTAGAGACCCTTTTCCTGTCCTTGGTTGCCTGTTAATGCCTGTAAAATTTCAATCAACTAGTGTGCAAGCTGTAAATAAAATCTGGACACAGCAGTTATGGAAGCAGTGCACCAGATCTACAATTAGTGTGATGGTCTTGTCACAACAGTTCCATTTGCCCCTATGCTACCAGTGTCCAAAGCTTCACCACTCAGCGACACCTCACTGGGCTGTGAAAAGAACTGCCAGCAGCAGATACACAAAAAAGTACAAAAAAGTACACAAAATTAACCACTTGAGCTTCTGAAGGTTTTACCACTTTTATGACCAGGCCATTTTTGCTATTTAGCACTGCACTGCTTTAACTGGTAATTGCGTGTGCCTAAATGAAATTTATATCATTTTTTCCCACACAAATAAAGCTTCTTTTTTAGGTTTTTTATTGTTTTATTGTATAAAAAAAAAAGAGATTGAAAATTTTGAGGAAAAAAAAACCCTACATTTTTAACTAATTGTTATAAAACACATCCAATAAAAAAAAAAAAAAAAAAAAATTCTTCGTCAATTTAGGACAAAATGTATTATGCTACATGCCTTTGGTTAAAAACAAATCCTAATAAGTTCTAGCATCTACAAACTATGGTATATATACTGGTGGTGATCAGCGACTTGTGGGACTGTGATAGTGAGGCGGGCAACTAATTGACACTGGGTGGGAACTAACTGACTGACACTGACATCACCAGTGACACCAATACAGTGATCAGTGATAATGCTATACACTGTCACTGTACTAATGACATTGGCTGGGAAGGGGTTAACATTTTAGGGTAATCAAGGGGTGTGCCTAACACATTTTAATGTGTGTAATATGTGCTGCTTTTTGCTAAAATTCTATGTACAGAGCCCTGTGTTGTTTGTCAATACAAGGCTCTGGGCTGTGATTGGACACAGCCGATAAGCAGGTCCCAGCCATTGAATCACAGTGTGAGTCATGGGTGAATGTGTCCAAGTGCTCTGAACCTGGAAAAGGACAACAACGTGCAGGTACATCGCTGTGCCTGTAGAAGCTGCCAGTCCACGGCACAAAGTGGGTGGGCGGTCCTAAAGCGGTTAAAGGGTGATCAGATGTGAAACCGGTGTGTCAGAAATGAGAGATAAGGCACTTCACTTCTCTGTAAGATGAGCGGGTTCCCAAGAACTTAGGAATTTACTAGAACGAGCTTGTCTTACATGCTCTGTACAAATACAATTACAGGACATTTTACAAAGCAAATGGCCAAACTCAGAAAATAAATTGAGTCCTGTTCACAAACTGCCGCCCTAGGCCTGGGCCTTGTTGGCCTAGGCCAAAATACAGCACTGATGTAGGCAGGAGGGGAGCCAGGAACCCTAAGGGAAGGAACAACACACACAATGCTTGGATTTGCAGGAATTGTATTGTCAAGAACGTTCCAACATACAGTAACACAGTTACATACATAATAGGTGAGGTTGAAAAACTACACAAGTCCATCAAGTCCAATCTATGGTTACATTGTTACATAGTAGGTACTTAGAACTGGTGGCAACACTCACAGATTACAGTAAATGTACTTAAGCGCTAATATGAATAAATAAATATAGTAATAATAAAAGATAAATACATGATTCAAGCTGCAACCATTAAAATAGTGTTCTGACACCATACAAAAAGTGATATTTCAATAAAACAACAGTGCGCTAAAATCAACATCCTATTACTGTGACATAATAGTGATATTGCACATCTCAAAATTACAAATTCTATGCAAAAAAAATTGTCTGATAAATTACTCCTATGTAGACAATATTCAAACGCCAACTGTATATGGATAGCCTGTTCACCTCCTAAGGCAATAGGTGTTTTCCGTTTTTCATTAAAATCAGTCCATACATCAGTGTCCAGCTGACTTGTTTCTATTTTGTCTAAGGTTCTCAGTGTAGGATGGTTCTCAAATAAAAGTAGAAAAACAAATCATTGCTCAGTGCTTTAGTGTTATGCCCTGTACACACGGTCGGATTTTCCGACGGAAAATGTGCGATCGGAGCTTATTGTCGGAAATTCCGACCGTGTGTGGGCTCCATCGGACATTTTCCATCGGAAATTCCGTCACACAAAGTTTGAGAGCAGGTTATAAAATTTTCCGACAACAAAATCCGATCGCGTCAATTCCGACCGTGTGTGGCCAATTCCGATACACAAGTGCCACGCATGCTCAGAATAAATTCCGAGACGGAACAGCTCGGTCTGGTAAAATTAGCGTTCGGAATGGATATAGCACTTTCGTCAGGCTGCAATGTTTTAAATTGTTTAATGCAGCACACTCTGTTCTTCTTTATAATGCTAGAAGAATGAAGTCGTGTTGCTGCTCATATTCACACACACTTCTCACAAACTTCTTTCTTTATTATTTATCATGATTTCATCAATATATTTTGATTTGTCACATCTGACCAAAAAGATATAATTTTTTTTTTGGTTTGTATTTTTTTCAAGCCTGATCTTATTTTTTTTTTGTTTTTTTACTCCAGAATATTTTTGTGTGTGTTTTGTGTGTAAAGTTACCACAACACCATTATTATCTTGTATTATTTAATCTCATGAAGGTTGCATTGTATTTTAGAAATGTACCTGCCTCCTCACAAACAAACTGTCCTTTTTGAATGAAAACACACATAGGCGAGTATAATAAAACAAAAATTTCTTTATTAAGGGCTCAGAACCAAACAAAGAGGGAGGCAATGCTGGAGAAACAGCAGAAATTGGTGAAGCCTTTGACCCCCAGGGCACACATCAATTATTTTACAGCAAAATTGGTGGCCTGAGGAGTCCATATCTAAGCGAGTGCAGTCTGGTCCAGAAGTCCAAGAGATCATGAAAGCAGCAGATGACATGTATGTTCCCAGGCTGTGGTCATACAAGAGCCTGCAACTTTTGCCAGACCAGACTGAACCCAGGTCATCACTTTGTGGTCTTCCTTACACGCTTCCTTCCCGGATGTGGCTCTGGTGGTGGAGGTGTGGCAGGAGGAGGAGTAGGACCTGGAGGAGGAGGAGGAGGAGTAGGACCTGGAGGAGGAGGACCTGGAGGAGGAGGGGGAGGAGGACCATGGGTGAGCTGACAAATGTGGCTTTCACATGTGAGTTGGCCCCTCAACCCCTTATTTAGAGCTTCTAAAATTACAAACGCCAAGAGGCGTTGGCCCTCCTTTATTTGCATCATTTTTGCATGCAGTTAGCTCACTAAAATCCTCTTCCACACTGTGGGGTGTTCTGAGGGCCTCAGTAGCCTTCCAAAATAGGCCTATTGCAGCCTCCTCCAGGTTACTCCTCTTCCTGCCACTTTTTCTTTGGAGGCGGAGGGGAGGGACCTGTGTATTGGGCAGCCTGCTTGGCCCGGCCACCTCCTGGCTGAGACTTCCCTGTGTATGAAAAAGGGACATGGTTTTAGTTTTTGGTTCCTAAATCACAATCATAAATTAGTACTCCAAACTAACATATATTTAACATCATTGATTGGACAACCAGAAATATTTAGAAGAATGCTATACCTGACTCAAGCTGGGCTCTTCCACATGTTGCTGCCTGGAAGGCCCAGGTTGGACGTCAGAAGCCTCAGTTGGGGGGGAAGGAAGCGTGGAAGGAAGAGTGGAGAGTGCTGGCCTGGGTTCAGTCTGACCTGCCAGAAAATGCAGCCTGTCATAGTACCACAGCCTGGGGACATAAATGTCATCTGCAGCTCCTAATCTCTGGGAATCCTGGACCTTCTTGTGCTCCCTTAGATAAGTGCTCCTCATGCCACCAATTAGGATCTTCAAATAGGTGATGTCTGCCGTGGGGATCACCGGCTTCACAAATTGCAGCAAATTATCCAGCGCTGCCTTCCTCTTTGTTTGGTTCTTATAATCAGGGTGATTCACCTGCCACAGACAGGGCAGCTTCCTGAACATATCTATGAAGATTGACATAAAGTCCTGATAATTGACTAGATCCATTTCCACTGCAAGACACAACACCAGACAAACCCTAATGTCAGCCTAAAGTCTTCTTTGTCCAAATACAGGCCTCAATCTAGAAGCAGTATAGGCCCAATTTAAAATCTTACCTTCGTTATCACGATCGGTGCCTCCGATACTCCTTCCTCCGCTCACAGATCGTACGTACTACGCACGCGTGTTACGCTTTATATACACTGCACATGTGTGAAACTCTGCTCGCCCCTGACGTTCTTTCTAGTCTATTCCCTGCCCCTTCTCATTCGGCGCAGTGGGGGAAGAGCACATGGCGGAGACACAGCAGGTGCGTGCTAATTACAGCAACGAGGAGGTAAGCCCGGAGCCAGAAACGTCCCGATCCCGGAGGAGACGATTTAAGGCCTCAAATATGTCCTTTGGGGTGATGTTGGAGATGGTCGACATCCTGAAGAGGGCCGACTATGATGGGAAGTATGGACCTTACCCCAACCCCAATGTCAGAAAGACCAAGATCATGGCGAAAGTTGTGAAGAGTCTGCAGAAGAATTTTGGGGTACGACGATCGAAAGATCAACTCAGGAAGCGGTGGTCGCACCTCAAATTAAGGGAGCACAAGCAGTACAGAAGGATCAGGAGAGTGCTGCAAAAAAGTAAGTAGTTGTCCTGTGTTCCTATTCTTTATTTTTCGAACGTTCGTGCTGCTCCATATGTTTTTCTTAAGTGTTGTACATTTTAAAATGGCTACTTTCATGTTCATGGGCACAATATTCGTTCGTATGAAACATTGTTCGTTCGGCATAGAAAACACAATGTTTTGTACATATGCATTTGAATACATTTTTGCTAGCCTACTTCTCGTCAAATAATTTTGGTGTCTAGATGGGTTTGTAACTAGAATAAAATGCAAACTAGATTCTGTGTAAGGAGAGGACACTCAGCAGCTGTTTACACATCTGGACACTGGAGCACTAGTGTGGGACACCAGAACACCCTTTTTATTAGGGGGTCCCACACAGGTGCTCCAGTGTATACTATAGGGGTGACTCGATCTGTGAAGCTTGTACAAAACAGGTAAGTATTCAAGCTTGACAAAGGAAAAAAATATTTCTTCATCTTGCAACTCTGCCAAAATAGACAATTGTACCCCACTTCCAAGCAATGTTTCATATTCCTATTTCTGTCATGAAATATCTGTGTGTTAAGTATACCTATTTTTTTTTACATAGGGGAGAAAAGACTCAGAGGACACCACTCATCCGAGGAGACCACAGACCCCCCACCTCATGAGGAAATGGAAATCCACCAAAGTCAACAGGAGGAGGAGGAGGAAGGAGCCATGGTGGAAATTGTCACCACAACAAGTGAGTGTCTGCGACCACAGGCTCAGGTAAGAGATGGATGCCGGCATATTCATAATACATGTTGTGTTTTTTTTTTTATATATTTTTAGGTGATCGTGATGTTGTGGATGAAGGACATTGCACCAGTGAGAGTGCCCAGATCCTGATTGGGGAGATCATGGGGTGTAATAGGGACTTGGAAAACATCCAGAAAAACATCAATGATGTTAAAAACAAAATGAAGAACATCACTGATGTTTTAGGGAGAGTTTAAACCCCCTTGAAATCCCTAATGTAGTTTGCATTTTTTCCCACAAAAAATTGTTGCACCTTTTTTTACATAGTGTCGAAAAGCCAAATTTTGAAGATGCACACAGTGTGTCAACATGTGCTATCTGCCATCACGGGAGATCAATGGACGCGTTTTGTGGGTACAACCCGTTCCTCAATAATAAAGTAGCTGGGAGGAAGGGGTTGCACCCACAAAATACGTCCCTTGATCCCCCGTGATGGCAGATAGCACATGTTGACATTCGGCAATTTGTGTGCATCTTCAAAATTTGGCTTTTCCAGGGGTGACTTCACACCATCTGAAGGCAATATCAAACACAGTTTATAAATACTCATGTCTGATATTCCCTTCAATTTATAACAAAGTTGAACTTTGTAAGTTCTAGATTTGTGTATTTCTTGTTGGTTTTAAACATGCCTCTTTTACCTAAAATGGACATTTCTACTTTTATTAATGTGACCCAAAAAATTGTTATACAACGAACATGTTGGTTTGTTTTAAAAACCTTTTATAAATGCACATGTGATTGTGCTGGTATTAAAAAGATTGATAATCAAGAATGTGTGGATTATTGTTTCAATGCTCAAAAACTTTTTTTTGTGGTTAAATTGTGGTTTTCTGTGACAATGGGGGTTATTTCCTAAGGGCAAATCCACTTTGCACTACAAGTGCAGTTTCAGTGCAGTCTCAAGAGCACTTGTAGTGCAAAGTGTCTTTGCCTTTAGAAAATAACACCCAACAATGCTTTCTAATGTTACCCAATCATGCCATTTTCAGGACTACCCACATTTCAGTCAGGGTCAGCTAAAAGACACACAAGCAGTAATAAATGTCAGCAAATATTTTAGTAGGTAACTCATTTTTTTATTTAAAAAAAGGCTCAGACATTCTCTGGCATATTGATGGCCCCCCTACCCGAAAAGTATTCAAGGTATCTTAGACGGACCTCGCGGGCACTCAGGGGGGGCAAGCCAGGATGGCCAGCCTCAAGCGCCGTCAGGTTTGGTTCATTTCCATGAATTCCGGCATCAGGCCCAACTGAGGCAGCATAGTTGGCAGAATTTTGCCTTAAAAAGTTGTAGAGAACACAGCACGCCAGGATGATATGATTCAGTTTATACTCCGCCATGTGTATGAGTGTAAGAAATAGGCGGAACTGGCTGGCCATGATTCCAAACGTGTTCTCCACCACTCTTCTGGCTCTGGCCAGCCGGTAATTAAAAACCCTCTGGTCCGGAGTGAGGGTCCTCATCGGGAATGGCCGCATAAGATGGTCCCCCAGCACAAATGCTTCATCCGCAACAAAGACGAATGGGAGTCCTTCCACATTGTCTTCTGGAGGTGGCAAGTCCAAGCTGCCATTCTGGAGACGCTTGTAGAACTCCGTCTGGGCGATGACTCCACCATCTGACATCCGGCCATTCTTCCCCATGTCCACATACAGGAATTCATAAGTAGCCGACACCACTGCCAACATCACAATACTATTGAACCCCTTATAGTTGTAATAGTATGACTCCGAGTTGGGTGGTGGGACAATGTGGACATGTTTCCCATCAATTGCCCCTCCGTAGTAAGGAAAGTCCCACCACTGGGCAAAGTGGGAGGCCACAGTCTGCCATTCCTGTGGGTTGGAAGGAAACTGTGAAGCCAAACAAGAAAAATAAATTAATAACTTTGCACATAAACATAGAAAGCAGATTAGACACAAACATTCTTGGCCAACGTCAGTATAACATTTAGTTTAGGGAGTATTTAAAGACAAAGGTATAAGGTCCACCTATCAGATTCCTCCTCCCGCCTCTCATGGGCCATTTCTAAAATGTTATGGGGGGGGTATGTTTTGGACAGGTAACCCTCGCCACTTCATTGAGAGATGAATGCCTAAATAATGTGTATTACTTTAGCCAGCCCCTCCTTACTTACACTATTGGCAGCCCACTGGACAGGTAAGAAGTGTCATAATACAAAGATATAAATACACACTGTACACATTTAAGCACATTTTGACATTCTGCTATTACCTATCAAGATAATAATAGGATACAAAAACTTTAAACAGTACCATTTGAAAGTATTCAGCCAGGCCCTTGCAATACATGCTTTGGGGAATTCATCCATAAATCTGACCACTAAAGAGGTGGGTATAGTGTGTATGGGTTTGGCAAAGTCAGCAGATAGATGATTGGTATCAGCTGAGTTAGCAGTTGGGGGAAGGAAGGGTTCCAAATGATTTTGGGACACAAAAAAAAGCCTCTGGCACTCTGCCTGAATTTAAAGCACAAATCACAATTTACCAAATTTTAGGGGGTATTTAGGGTAAAGCACTACTATGGAGCTGACAAAATACATTGTTAAGTGACTACACTAGGTGAATATAGGGCCAGGAGAGCATGCTGGGGAGGTAAGTTAAGGCAAATATTTATGAAGGACAAAAAAAATTACCTAAAAAACCAGCATGCATGAGGACAAAGGGGACATTCACAGCATATTACAATCATGGTAATTAGGGAATGAGGAAAGAAATACAATACATTAGCAAACATTAAATACAATAAAATTAAAGGATAAAAATCTTACCTTAATATACTCCTTCTGCAGGACCTGGATGATGGCAGAACAGGTCTCCGGGATAATGATCCCCAGAGCCTGGGGGGAGATGCCTGTCGAGAACTTCATGTCCTGCAGGCTTCTCCCCGTCGCCAAGTACCGTAGGGTGGCGACTAGCCTCTGCTGCGGAGTGATGGTTTGCCTCATGCAGGTATCCTGCCTGCTGATATAAGGGGTCAGCAAAGCCAACAAACGGTGAAATACGGGGTCCATCATCCGGAGAAAGTTCCTGAAATCATCAGGATTATTCTCACGGATCTCACAGAGCAAAGGCATGTGACAGAACTGGTCATGCTGGCGCAACCAATTCTTGGTCCATGAACTCCTCCCCGCCCTGTTCATGGACTGGGCTTGTGTCAAGGTAAGGACCCCAACACCAAGCCCCCGCACAGCACGAACTCTACAAGGAGTACATATACACAACATGGCTGCTCAAAACAAAGTAACAGAACGCACTGAAGAACACGAGTCTGAAAAAGCGCGAATCGTCTCTCACCAAACTTTTACTAACACAAGATTAGCAAAAGGAGCCCAAAAGGTGCCGCGCTTGGTTCTGAACTGCCCTTTTATAGTCTCGTCGTACGTGGTGTACGTGACCGCGTTCTTGGCGATTGGAAATTTCGACAACTTTGTGCGACCGTGTGTATGCAAAACAAGTTTGAGCCAACATCCGTTGGAAAAAATCCATGGATTTTGTTGTCGGAATGTCCGATTAATGTCCGATCGTGTGTACGGGGCATTAATCTGAAATACGGGGTTATTTTACTCACATTTGCTTGAACCAAACAGCGTGTGTAAAATGATCAGTTGCACGTAGCAAGTGCCTCCTCACTCCACATCTACTATGCTGAAGCACCGTAGATGTCGTCACTAGGCTCCTCCCGACACGTTGCCTCAAAAGTCACGTGACATGTGACACAATGCGTCTAGAAAAAGGAAAAAATATTTTTTCACATACTGTTGCCAGAGCACTATGGTGACACTGTACCACTGTGGTGGAGATCATGTACAATGACTGCAATCAAGATAACTTTTATATATTTCATATGTGGAAATATAGTGATTGCGCTGCCACTGAAATATTCATATCTATTCACTAGTGACACTTTAGCTCAAATATCCTCTATCTTAATATGGCTTTTCTGATATCACTGTATGTCAGTGACATCAGCTATTGTCACTAGAGCAGTGATGCTAGTCAGTGCACCTAATCACCGCCACCCACTCACAGCATCCCTAATCACAGCCGCATCACTCATAGTGTCCCTGTTTACCGACACACCAGTCATATTGTCCCTGATCACCCCACACCCTTCATATTTTCCCTTCATATTGTCCTTGATCCAGTTATGCCGCGTACACACGATCAGAATTTCTGACAACAAATGTTCGATGTGAGCTTGTTGTCAGAAATTCTGAACGCGCGTAGGCTCCATCGGACATTTTCTGACGGAATTTCTGACAACAAAAATTTGAGCGCTGGATCTAAAATTTTCCGACAACAAAATCCGTTGTCGTAAATTCCGAGCATGTGTAGACAATTCCGACGCAAAAAATTCCACACATGCTCTGAATCAATTACGAGACAGAAGCACTCAGTCTGGTAAAACTAGCGTTTGTAATGGAGATAGCACATTCATCACTCTGCAAAGTTTTTAATCTTTTAATGCAGCGCATTCTCTTCTTCTTTATAATGCTAGAATAATGAAGTTGTTTTGCTGCTGATATTCACACAGAGTTCTGACAAACTGATTTCTTTATTATTTCTCGTGGTGTCATGAATAATCTTTTTTTTTTTTTTTTTTTCGCCAGATCTCCAGATTAATGTTTATATTCTTTTTTTCTAGTGATCTACTTTTTTTTGGTCAAGATCTCCTGATTTTTTTTTCTAGTGATCTCCATAATATTTTTTCTCGTTTTGTGTGTCAAGTTACCACAACACCATTATTATCTTGTATTTTTTTTACCTCAAGGAGATTGGTTGGTGTTGGTGTCCCTTGTTAATATAACATTGTATTTTTGAAATGCACCTGCCTACTCACTAACAAACTGTCCTTTTTGAACTAAAACACATAGCCAAGTATTTGGGATTAAAAAATATAAATATGTAAAATACTGCGCCAACTTTAAAGGAGTGAGCAGCCAACACAACAATGAGTCTAATTGTGATGAGAGTGAGGGTATAAAGTGTGGCGCTAAAAATGTGAATGCGGGGATAAAGATAAGGGACTTTATAAGAGGGGTGGTTCCTCTCTTAGGAACATGTATGTAAGGAAAGTGCTTCACAACTATACAGAATACCAATAGTAAGAGTGGTAATACATAAAAACATCAATATCATACGATAGAAATTCGCTCATCAGCAAAACTATAATGTGTCACAACTGGTAATCAAAATGTGACAGAACACACTGTGAATACAATAAACTGAAAAGAAAAAATATAAAATACAGTGACTGGTAAAAACAAATCAGGCAATGTGGCATATAGAAAAGACCAATGAAGGGTCTAATGAAAATTTGTAAGTCCCAAAAATGGTGGTAATGAGTAGAGGCAGTTTCAAGAGAAATCAGACAGTCTCTGGGGTAGATGTATTCAGTGGTAAGTGTGCACCCGGAAGTGCTGTCACCATCAAGGGGACACAGGGAAGAAAAGGGGTACCCTTACCGGAAGCGGTGGACCCAACTCACCATACGGTGGCGGATCAATCAGGCATAAGTCAGAAGATCTGAGGCCGAACTCCCAAACAGGACTGCACGATGGCCACTTCAATAGGTATTACGCCGGCCCTGGCCACCCTTCACTGCGCTCTGTTTTTATTTGCTGATTTCTTTTATTGTATTTGTACTTTTTGGATATCCGTTTTTATTTCATTACCAATAAATCCTGCACGGATTTACACCATGTGGAGATTCTCTTTTTTTCCTTGCATGCTTTTTAACATCCTCCATCTGAACCTATCTACCTTCTACCTATCTCCATACTTGACGTCCTGGAGGGTCATCTACCTATTGAAGTGGCCATCGTGCAGTCCTGTCATAACCTCATTCTGGCATCTAGGGTCCACATATTAGCATACCAAACAGTCCCACTTAGCTGAGTTGTTCCACTGGTTATGGATGATAGCTTATTGTGGTATATTATCCCCTTGGCCCCTATCCCACCATTACTGCCCCCAGCACATGTGACGGGGCCTGTAATGCCCCTGTGTCACCTCGTATGATACACTTTAACTCTTCCCTTTTGAGGGCAGATTCCATTTTCCTCCACCATTTTCCTCCACCCCTTGCCCCATTATGATTAGATCTACACACCTTACGGTCTATATGCATTTAATTTACTTTACCTTCGTTATCACGATCGGTGCCTCCGATACTCCTTCCTCCGCTCACAGATCGTACGTACTACGCACGCGTGTTACGCTTTATATACACTGCACATGTGTGAAACTCTGCTCGCCCCTGACGTTCTTTCTAGTCTATTCCCTGCCCCTTCTCATTCGGCGCAGTGGGGGAAGAGCACATGGCGGAGACACAGCAGGTGCGTGCTAATTACAGCAACGAGGAGGTAAGCCCGGAGCCAGAAACGTCCCGATCCCGGAGGAGACGATTTAAGGCCTCAAATATGTCCTTTGGGGTGATGTTGGAGATGGTCGACATCCTGAAGAGGGCCGACTATGATGGGAAGTATGGACCTTACCCCAACCCCAATGTCAGAAAGACCAAGATCATGGCGAAAGTTGTGAAGAGTCTGCAGAAGAATTTTGGGGTACGACGATCGAAAGATCAACTCAGGAAGCGGTGGTCGCACCTCAAATTAAGGGAGCACAAGCAGTACAGAAGGATCAGGAGAGTGCTGCAAAAAAGTAAGTAGTTGTCCTGTGTTCCTATTCTTTATTTTTCGAACGTTCGTGCTGCTCCATATGTTTTTCTTAAGTGTTGTACATTTTAAAATGGCTACTTTCATGTTCATGGGCACAATATTCGTTCGTATGAAACATTGTTCGTTCGGCATAGAAAACACAATGTTTTGTACATATGCATTTGAATACATTTTTGCTAGCCTACTTCTCGTCAAATAATTTTGGTGTCTAGATGGGTTTGTAACTAGAATAAAATGCAAACTAGATTCTGTGTAAGGAGAGGACACTCAGCAGCTGTTTACACATCTGGACACTGGAGCACTAGTGTGGGACACCAGAACACCCTTTTTATTAGGGGGTCCCACACAGGTGCTCCAGTGTATACTATAGGGGTGACTCGATCTGTGAAGCTTGTACAAAACAGGTAAGTATTCAAGCTTGACAAAGGAAAAAAATATTTCTTCATCTTGCAACTCTGCCAAAATAGACAATTGTACCCCACTTCCAAGCAATGTTTCATATTCCTATTTCTGTCATGAAATATCTGTGTGTTAAGTATACCTATTTTTTTTTACATAGGGGAGAAAAGACTCAGAGGACACCACTCATCCGAGGAGACCACAGACCCCCCACCTCATGAGGAAATGGAAATCCACCAAAGTCAACAGGAGGAGGAGGAGGAAGGAGCCATGGTGGAAATTGTCACCACAACAAGTGAGTGTCTGCGACCACAGGCTCAGGTAAGAGATGGATGCCGGCATATTCATAATACATGTTGTGTTTTTTTTTTTATATATTTTTAGGTGATCGTGATGTTGTGGATGAAGGACATTGCACCAGTGAGAGTGCCCAGATCCTGATTGGGGAGATCATGGGGTGTAATAGGGACTTGGAAAATATCCAGAAAAACATCAATGATGTTAAAAACAAAATGAAGAACATCACTGATGTTTTAGGGAGAGTTTAAACCCCCTTGAAATCCCTAATGTAGTTTGCATTTTTTCCCACAAAAAATTGTTGCACCTTTTTTTACATAGTGTCGAAAAGCCAAATTTTGAAGATGCACACAGTGTGTCAACATGTGCTATCTGCCATCACGGGAGATCAATGGACGCGTTTTGTGGGTACAACCCGTTCCTCAATAATAAAGTAGCTGGGAGGAAGGGGTTGCACCCACAAAATACGTCCCTTGATCCCCCGTGATGGCAGATAGCACATGTTGACATTCGGCAATTTGTGTGCATCTTCAAAATTTGGCTTTTCCAGGGGTGACTTCACACCATCTGAAGGCAATATCAAACACAGTTTATAAATACTCATGTCTGATATTCCCTTCAATTTATAACAAAGTTGAACTTTGTAAGTTCTAGATTTGTGTATTTCTTGTTGGTTTTAAACATGCCTCTTTTACCTAAAATGGACATTTCTACTTTTATTAATGTGACCCAAAAAATTGTTATACAACGAACATGTTGGTTTGTTTTAAAAACCTTTTATAAATGCACATGTGATTGTGCTGGTATTAAAAAGATTGATAATCAAGAATGTGTGGATTATTGTTTCAATGCTCAAAAACTTTTTTTTGTGGTTAAATTGTGGTTTTCTGTGACAATGGGGGTTATTTCCTAAGGGCAAATCCACTTTGCACTACAAGTGCAGTTTCAGTGCAGTCTCAAGAGCACTTGTAGTGCAAAGTGTCTTTGCCTTTAGAAAATAACACCCAACAATGCTTTCTAATGTTACCCAATCATGCCATTTTCAGGACTACCCACATTTCAGTCAGGGTCAGCTAAAAGACACACAAGCAGTAATAAATGTCAGCAAATATTTTAGTAGGTAACTCATTTTTTTATTTAAAAAAAGGCTCAGACATTCTCTGGCATATTGATGGCCCCCCTACCCGAAAAGTATTCAAGGTATCTTAGACGGACCTCGCGGGCACTCAGGGGGGGCAAGCCAGGATGGCCAGCCTCAAGCGCCGTCAGGTTTGGTTCATTTCCATGAATTCCGGCATCAGGCCCAACTGAGGCAGCATAGTTGGCAGAATTTTGCCTTAAAAAGTTGTAGAGAACACAGCACGCCAGGATGATATGATTCAGTTTATACTCCGCCATGTGTATGAGTGTAAGAAATAGGCGGAACTGGCTGGCCATGATTCCAAACGTGTTCTCCACCACTCTTCTGGCTCTGGCCAGCCGGTAATTAAAAACCCTCTGGTCCGGAGTGAGGGTCCTCATCGGGAATGGCCGCATAAGATGGTCCCCCAGCACAAATGCTTCATCCGCAACAAAGACGAATGGGAGTCCTTCCACATTGTCTTCTGGAGGTGGCAAGTCCAAGCTGCCATTCTGGAGACGCTTGTAGAACTCCGTCTGGGCGATGACTCCACCATCTGACATCCGGCCATTCTTCCCCATGTCCACATACAGGAATTCATAAGTAGCCGACACCACTGCCAACATCACAATACTATTGAACCCCTTATAGTTGTAATAGTATGACTCCGAGTTGGGTGGTGGGACAATGTGGACATGTTTCCCATCAATTGCCCCTCCGTAGTAAGGAAAGTCCCACCACTGGGCAAAGTGGGAGGCCACAGTCTGCCATTCCTGTGGGTTGGAAGGAAACTGTGAAGCCAAACAAGAAAAATAAATTAATAACTTTGCACATAAACATAGAAAGCAGATTAGACACAAACATTCTTGGCCAACGTCAGTATAACATTTAGTTTAGGGAGTATTTAAAGACAAAGGTATAAGGTCCACCTATCAGATTCCTCCTCCCGCCTCTCATGGGCCATTTCTAAAATGTTATGGGGGGGGTATGTTTTGGACAGGTAACCCTCGCCACTTCATTGAGAGATGAATGCCTAAATAATGTGTATTACTTTAGCCAGCCCCTCCTTACTTACACTATTGGCAGCCCACTGGACAGGTAAGAAGTGTCATAATACAAAGATATAAATACACACTGTACACATTTAAGCACATTTTGACATTCTGCTATTACCTATCAAGATAATAATAGGATACAAAAACTTTAAACAGTACCATTTGAAAGTATTCAGCCAGGCCCTTGCAATACATGCTTTGGGGAATTCATCCATAAATCTGACCACTAAAGAGGTGGGTATAGTGTGTATGGGTTTGGCAAAGTCAGCAGATAGATGATTGGTATCAGCTGAGTTAGCAGTTGGGGGAAGGAAGGGTTCCAAATGATTTTGGGACACAAAAAAAAGCCTCTGGCACTCTGCCTGAATTTAAAGCACAAATCACAATTTACCAAATTTTAGGGGGTATTTAGGGTAAAGCACTACTATGGAGCTGACAAAATACATTGTTAAGTGACTACACTAGGTGAATATAGGGCCAGGAGAGCATGCTGGGGAGGTAAGTTAAGGCAAATATTTATGAAGGACAAAAAAAATTACCTAAAAAACCAGCATGCATGAGGACAAAGGGGACATTCACAGCATATTACAATCATGGTAATTAGGGAATGAGGAAAGAAATACAATACATTAGCAAACATTAAATACAATAAAATTAAAGGATAAAAATCTTACCTTAATATACTCCTTCTGCAGGACCTGGATGATGGCAGAACAGGTCTCCGGGATAATGATCCCCAGAGCCTGGGGGGAGATGCCTGTCGAGAACTTCATGTCCTGCAGGCTTCTCCCCGTCGCCAAGTACCGTAGGGTGGCGACTAGCCTCTGCTGCGGAGTGATGGTTTGCCTCATGCAGGTATCCTGCCTGCTGATATAAGGGGTCAGCAAAGCCAACAAACGGTGAAATACGGGGTCCATCATCCGGAGAAAGTTCCTGAAATCATCAGGATTATTCTCACGGATCTCACAGAGCAAAGGCATGTGACAGAACTGGTCATGCTGGCGCAACCAATTCTTGGTCCATGAACTCCTCCCCGCCCTGTTCATGGACTGGGCTTGTGTCAAGGTAAGGACCCCAACACCAAGCCCCCGCACAGCACGAACTCTACAAGGAGTACATATACACAACATGGCTGCTCAAAACAAAGTAACAGAACGCACTGAAGAACACGAGTCTGAAAAAGCGCGAATCGTCTCTCACCAAACTTTTACTAACACAAGATTAGCAAAAGGAGCCCAAAAGGTGCCGCGCTTGGTTCTGAACTGCCCTTTTATAGTCTCGTCGTACGTGGTGTACGTGACCGCGTTCTTGGCGATTGGAAATTTCGACAACTTTGTGCGACCGTGTGTATGCAAAACAAGTTTGAGCCAACATCCGTTGGAAAAAATCCATGGATTTTGTTGTCGGAATGTCCGATTAATGTCCGATCGTGTGTACGGGGCATTAATCTGAAATACGGGGTTATTTTACTCACATTTGCTTGAACCAAACAGCGTGTGTAAAATGATCAGTTGCACGTAGCAAGTGCCTCCTCACTCCACATCTACTATGCTGAAGCACCGTAGATGTCGTCACTAGGCTCCTCCCGACACGTTGCCTCAAAAGTCACGTGACATGTGACACAATGCGTCTAGAAAAAGGAAAAAATATTTTTTCACATACTGTTGCCAGAGCACTATGGTGACACTGTACCACTGTGGTGGAGATCATGTACAATGACTGCAATCAAGATAACTTTTATATATTTCATATGTGGAAATATAGTGATTGCGCTGCCACTGAAATATTCATATCTATTCACTAGTGACACTTTAGCTCAAATATCCTCTATCTTAATATGGCTTTTCTGATATCACTGTATGTCAGTGACATCAGCTATTGTCACTAGAGCAGTGATGCTAGTCAGTGCACCTAATCACCGCCACCCACTCACAGCATCCCTAATCACAGCCGCATCACTCATAGTGTCCCTGTTTACCGACACACCAGTCATATTGTCCCTGATCACCCCACACCCTTCATATTTTCCCTTCATATTGTCCTTGATCCAGTTATGCCGCGTACACACGATCAGAATTTCTGACAACAAATGTTCGATGTGAGC
This sequence comes from Lithobates clamitans, assembly GCA_037952925.1. Lineage (NCBI taxonomy): Eukaryota > Metazoa > Chordata > Amphibia > Anura > Ranidae > Lithobates > Lithobates clamitans. Next base: position 783,302 of record JBBGZY010001565.1, read on the forward strand.
TTGTTGTCAGAAATTCTGAACGCGCGTAGGCTCCATCGGACATTTTCTGACGGAATTTCTGACAACAAAAATTTGAGCGCTGGATCTAAAATTTTCCGACAACAAAATCCGTTGTCGTAAATTCCGAGCATGTGTAGACAATTCCGACGCAAAAAATTCCACACATGCTCTGAATCAATTACGAGACAGAAGCACTCAGTCTGGTAAAACTAGCGTTTGTAATGGAGATAGCACATTCATCACTCTGCAAAGTTTTTAATCTTTTAATGCAGCGCATTCTCTTCTTCTTTATAATGCTAGAATAATGAAGTTGTTTTGCTGCTGATATTCACACAGAGTTCTGACAAACTGATTTCTTTATTATTTCTCGTGGTGTCATGAATAATCTTTTTTTTTTTTTTTTTTTCGCCAGATCTCCAGATTAATGTTTATATTCTTTTTTTCTAGTGATCTACTTTTTTTTGGTCAAGATCTCCTGATTTTTTTTTCTAGTGATCTCCATAATATTTTTTCTCGTTTTGTGTGTCAAGTTACCACAACACCATTATTATCTTGTATTTTTTTTACCTCAAGGAGATTGGTTGGTGTTGGTGTCCCTTGTTAATATAACATTGTATTTTTGAAATGCACCTGCCTACTCACTAACAAACTGTCCTTTTTGAACTAAAACACATAGCCAAGTATTTGGGATTAAAAAATATAAATATGTAAAATACTGCGCCAACTTTAAAGGAGTGAGCAGCCAACACAACAATGAGTCTAATTGTGATGAGAGTGAGGGTATAAAGTGTGGCGCTAAAAATGTGAATGCGGGGATAAAGATAAGGGACTTTATAAGAGGGGTGGTTCCTCTCTTAGGAACATGTATGTAAGGAAAGTGCTTCACAACTATACAGAATACCAATAGTAAGAGTGGTAATACATAAAAACATCAATATCATACGATAGAAATTCGCTCATCAGCAAAACTATAATGTGTCACAACTGGTAATCAAAATGTGACAGAACACACTGTGAATACAATAAACTGAAAAGAAAAAATATAAAATACAGTGACTGGTAAAAACAAATCAGGCAATGTGGCATATAGAAAAGACCAATGAAGGGTCTAATGAAAATTTGTAAGTCCCAAAAATGGTGGTAATGAGTAGAGGCAGTTTCAAGAGAAATCAGACAGTCTCTGGGGTAGATGTATTCAGTGGTAAGTGTGCACCCGGAAGTGCTGTCACCATCAAGGGGACACAGGGAAGAAAAGGGGTACCCTTACCGGAAGCGGTGGACCCAACTCACCATACGGTGGCGGATCAATCAGGCATAAGTCAGAAGATCTGAGGCCGAACTCCCAAACAGGACTGCACGATGGCCACTTCAATAGGTATTACGCCGGCCCTGGCCACCCTTCACTGCGCTCTGTTTTTATTTGCTGATTTCTTTTATTGTATTTGTACTTTTTGGATATCCGTTTTTATTTCATTACCAATAAATCCTGCACGGATTTACACCATGTGGAGATTCTCTTTTTTTCCTTGCATGCTTTTTAACATCCTCCATCTGAACCTATCTACCTTCTACCTATCTCCATACTTGACGTCCTGGAGGGTCATCTACCTATTGAAGTGGCCATCGTGCAGTCCTGTCATAACCTCATTCTGGCATCTAGGGTCCACATATTAGCATACCAAACAGTCCCACTTAGCTGAGTTGTTCCACTGGTTATGGATGATAGCTTATTGTGGTATATTATCCCCTTGGCCCCTATCCCACCATTACTGCCCCCAGCACATGTGACGGGGCCTGTAATGCCCCTGTGTCACCTCGTATGATACACTTTAACTCTTCCCTTTTGAGGGCAGATTCCATTTTCCTCCACCATTTTCCTCCACCCCTTGCCCCATTATGATTAGATCTACACACCTTACGGTCTATATGCATTTAATTTACTTTACCTTCGTTATCACGATCGGTGCCTCCGATACTCCTTCCTCCGCTCACAGATCGTACGTACTACGCACGCGTGTTACGCTTTATATACACTGCACATGTGTGAAACTCTGCTCGCCCCTGACGTTCTTTCTAGTCTATTCCCTGCCCCTTCTCATTCGGCGCAGTGGGGGAAGAGCACATGGCGGAGACACAGCAGGTGCGTGCTAATTACAGCAACGAGGAGGTAAGCCCGGAGCCAGAAACGTCCCGATCCCGGAGGAGACGATTTAAGGCCTCAAATATGTCCTTTGGGGTGATGTTGGAGATGGTCGACATCCTGAAGAGGGCCGACTATGATGGGAAGTATGGACCTTACCCCAACCCCAATGTCAGAAAGACCAAGATCATGGCGAAAGTTGTGAAGAGTCTGCAGAAGAATTTTGGGGTACGACGATCGAAAGATCAACTCAGGAAGCGGTGGTCGCACCTCAAATTAAGGGAGCACAAGCAGTACAGAAGGATCAGGAGAGTGCTGCAAAAAAGTAAGTAGTTGTCCTGTGTTCCTATTCTTTATTTTTCGAACGTTCGTGCTGCTCCATATGTTTTTCTTAAGTGTTGTACATTTTAAAATGGCTACTTTCATGTTCATGGGCACAATATTCGTTCGTATGAAACATTGTTCGTTCGGCATAGAAAACACAATGTTTTGTACATATGCATTTGAATACATTTTTGCTAGCCTACTTCTCGTCAAATAATTTTGGTGTCTAGATGGGTTTGTAACTAGAATAAAATGCAAACTAGATTCTGTGTAAGGAGAGGACACTCAGCAGCTGTTTACACATCTGGACACTGGAGCACTAGTGTGGGACACCAGAACACCCTTTTTATTAGGGGGTCCCACACAGGTGCTCCAGTGTATACTATAGGGGTGACTCGATCTGTGAAGCTTGTACAAAACAGGTAAGTATTCAAGCTTGACAAAGGAAAAAAATATTTCTTCATCTTGCAACTCTGCCAAAATAGACAATTGTACCCCACTTCCAAGCAATGTTTCATATTCCTATTTCTGTCATGAAATATCTGTGTGTTAAGTATACCTATTTTTTTTTACATAGGGGAGAAAAGACTCAGAGGACACCACTCATCCGAGGAGACCACAGACCCCCCACCTCATGAGGAAATGGAAATCCACCAAAGTCAACAGGAGGAGGAGGAGGAAGGAGCCATGGTGGAAATTGTCACCACAACAAGTGAGTGTCTGCGACCACAGGCTCAGGTAAGAGATGGATGCCGGCATATTCATAATACATGTTGTGTTTTTTTTTTTATATATTTTTAGGTGATCGTGATGTTGTGGATGAAGGACATTGCACCAGTGAGAGTGCCCAGATCCTGATTGGGGAGATCATGGGGTGTAATAGGGACTTGGAAAATATCCAGAAAAACATCAATGATGTTAAAAACAAAATGAAGAACATCACTGATGTTTTAGGGAGAGTTTAAACCCCCTTGAAATCCCTAATGTAGTTTGCATTTTTTCCCACAAAAAATTGTTGCACCTTTTTTTACATAGTGTCGAAAAGCCAAATTTTGAAGATGCACACAGTGTGTCAACATGTGCTATCTGCCATCACGGGAGATCAATGGACGCGTTTTGTGGGTACAACCCGTTCCTCAATAATAAAGTAGCTGGGAGGAAGGGGTTGCACCCACAAAATACGTCCCTTGATCCCCCGTGATGGCAGATAGCACATGTTGACATTCGGCAATTTGTGTGCATCTTCAAAATTTGGCTTTTCCAGGGGTGACTTCACACCATCTGAAGGCAATATCAAACACAGTTTATAAATACTCATGTCTGATATTCCCTTCAATTTATAACAAAGTTGAACTTTGTAAGTTCTAGATTTGTGTATTTCTTGTTGGTTTTAAACATGCCTCTTTTACCTAAAATGGACATTTCTACTTTTATTAATGTGACCCAAAAAATTGTTATACAACGAACATGTTGGTTTGTTTTAAAAACCTTTTATAAATGCACATGTGATTGTGCTGGTATTAAAAAGATTGATAATCAAGAATGTGTGGATTATTGTTTCAATGCTCAAAAACTTTTTTTTGTGGTTAAATTGTGGTTTTCTGTGACAATGGGGGTTATTTCCTAAGGGCAAATCCACTTTGCACTACAAGTGCAGTTTCAGTGCAGTCTCAAGAGCACTTGTAGTGCAAAGTGTCTTTGCCTTTAGAAAATAACACCCAACAATGCTTTCTAATGTTACCCAATCATGCCATTTTCAGGACTACCCACATTTCAGTCAGGGTCAGCTAAAAGACACACAAGCAGTAATAAATGTCAGCAAATATTTTAGTAGGTAACTCATTTTTTTATTTAAAAAAAGGCTCAGACATTCTCTGGCATATTGATGGCCCCCCTACCCGAAAAGTATTCAAGGTATCTTAGACGGACCTCGCGGGCACTCAGGGGGGGCAAGCCAGGATGGCCAGCCTCAAGCGCCGTCAGGTTTGGTTCATTTCCATGAATTCCGGCATCAGGCCCAACTGAGGCAGCATAGTTGGCAGAATTTTGCCTTAAAAAGTTGTAGAGAACACAGCACGCCAGGATGATATGATTCAGTTTATACTCCGCCATGTGTATGAGTGTAAGAAATAGGCGGAACTGGCTGGCCATGATTCCAAACGTGTTCTCCACCACTCTTCTGGCTCTGGCCAGCCGGTAATTAAAAACCCTCTGGTCCGGAGTGAGGGTCCTCATCGGGAATGGCCGCATAAGATGGTCCCCCAGCACAAATGCTTCATCCGCAACAAAGACGAATGGGAGTCCTTCCACATTGTCTTCTGGAGGTGGCAAGTCCAAGCTGCCATTCTGGAGACGCTTGTAGAACTCCGTCTGGGCGATGACTCCACCATCTGACATCCGGCCATTCTTCCCCATGTCCACATACAGGAATTCATAAGTAGCCGACACCACTGCCAACATCACAATACTATTGAACCCCTTATAGTTGTAATAGTATGACTCCGAGTTGGGTGGTGGGACAATGTGGACATGTTTCCCATCAATTGCCCCTCCGTAGTAAGGAAAGTCCCACCACTGGGCAAAGTGGGAGGCCACAGTCTGCCATTCCTGTGGGTTGGAAGGAAACTGTGAAGCCAAACAAGAAAAATAAATTAATAACTTTGCACATAAACATAGAAAGCAGATTAGACACAAACATTCTTGGCCAACGTCAGTATAACATTTAGTTTAGGGAGTATTTAAAGACAAAGGTATAAGGTCCACCTATCAGATTCCTCCTCCCGCCTCTCATGGGCCATTTCTAAAATGTTATGGGGGGGGTATGTTTTGGACAGGTAACCCTCGCCACTTCATTGAGAGATGAATGCCTAAATAATGTGTATTACTTTAGCCAGCCCCTCCTTACTTACACTATTGGCAGCCCACTGGACAGGTAAGAAGTGTCATAATACAAAGATATAAATACACACTGTACACATTTAAGCACATTTTGACATTCTGCTATTACCTATCAAGATAATAATAGGATACAAAAACTTTAAACAGTACCATTTGAAAGTATTCAGCCAGGCCCTTGCAATACATGCTTTGGGGAATTCATCCATAAATCTGACCACTAAAGAGGTGGGTATAGTGTGTATGGGTTTGGCAAAGTCAGCAGATAGATGATTGGTATCAGCTGAGTTAGCAGTTGGGGGAAGGAAGGGTTCCAAATGATTTTGGGACACAAAAAAAAGCCTCTGGCACTCTGCCTGAATTTAAAGCACAAATCACAATTTACCAAATTTTAGGGGGTATTTAGGGTAAAGCACTACTATGGAGCTGACAAAATACATTGTTAAGTGACTACACTAGGTGAATATAGGGCCAGGAGAGCATGCTGGGGAGGTAAGTTAAGGCAAATATTTATGAAGGACAAAAAAAATTACCTAAAAAACCAGCATGCATGAGGACAAAGGGGACATTCACAGCATATTACAATCATGGTAATTAGGGAATGAGGAAAGAAATACAATACATTAGCAAACATTAAATACAATAAAATTAAAGGATAAAAATCTTACCTTAATATACTCCTTCTGCAGGACCTGGATGATGGCAGAACAGGTCTCCGGGATAATGATCCCCAGAGCCTGGGGGGAGATGCCTGTCGAGAACTTCATGTCCTGCAGGCTTCTCCCCGTCGCCAAGTACCGTAGGGTGGCGACTAGCCTCTGCTGCGGAGTGATGGTTTGCCTCATGCAGGTATCCTGCCTGCTGATATAAGGGGTCAGCAAAGCCAACAAACTGTGAAATACGGGGTCCATCATCCGGAGAAAGTTCCTGAAATCATCAGGATTATTCTCACGGATCTCACAGAGCAAAGGCATGTGACAGAACTGGTCATGCTGGCGCAACCAATTCTTGGTCCATGAACTCCTCCCCGCCCTGTTCATGGACTGGGCTTGTGTCAAGGTAAGGACCCCAACACCAAGCCCCCGCACAGCACGAACTCTACAAGGAGTACATATACACAACATGGCTGCTCAAAACAAAGTAACAGAACGCACTGAAGAACACGAGTCTGAAAAAGCGCGAATCGTCTCTCACCAAACTTTTACTAACACAAGATTAGCAAAAGGAGCCCAAAAGGTGCCGCGCTTGGTTCTGAACTGCCCTTTTATAGTCTCGTCGTACGTGGTGTACGTGACCGCGTTCTTGGCGATTGGAAATTTCGACAACTTTGTGCGACCGTGTGTATGCAAAACAAGTTTGAGCCAACATCCGTTGGAAAAAATCCATGGATTTTGTTGTCGGAATGTCCGATTAATGTCCGATCGTGTGTACGGGGCATTAATCTGAAATACGGGGTTATTTTACTCACATTTGCTTGAACCAAACAGCGTGTGTAAAATGATCAGTTGCACGTAGCAAGTGCCTCCTCACTCCACATCTACTATGCTGAAGCACCGTAGATGTCGTCACTAGGCTCCTCCCGACACGTTGCCTCAAAAGTCACGTGACATGTGACACAATGCGTCTAGAAAAAGGAAAAAATATTTTTTCACATACTGTTGCCAGAGCACTATGGTGACACTGTACCACTGTGGTGGAGATCATGTACAATGACTGCAATCAAGATAACTTTTATATATTTCATATGTGGAAATATAGTGATTGCGCTGCCACTGAAATATTCATATCTATTCACTAGTGACACTTTAGCTCAAATATCCTCTATCTTAATATGGCTTTTCTGATATCACTGTATGTCAGTGACATCAGCTATTGTCACTAGAGCAGTGATGCTAGTCAGTGCACCTAATCACCGCCACCCACTCACAGCATCCCTAATCACAGCCGCATCACTCATAGTGTCCCTGTTTACCGACACACCAGTCATATTGTCCCTGATCACCCCACACCCTTCATATTTTCCCTTCATATTGTCCTTGATCCAGTTATGCCGCGTACACACGATCAGAATTTCTGACAACAAATGTTCGATGTGAGCTTGTTGTCAGAAATTCTGAACGCGCGTAGGCTCCATCGGACATTTTCTGACGGAATTTCTGACAACAAAAATTTGAGCGCTGGATCTAAAATTTTCCGACAACAAAATCCGTTGTCGTAAATTCCGAGCATGTGTAGACAATTCCGACGCAAAAAATTCCACACATGCTCTGAATCAATTACGAGACAGAAGCACTCAGTCTGGTAAAACTAGCGTTTGTAATGGAGATAGCACATTCATCACTCTGCAAAGTTTTTAATCTTTTAATGCAGCGCATTCTCTTCTTCTTTATAATGCTAGAATAATGAAGTTGTTTTGCTGCTGATATTCACACAGAGTTCTGACAAACTGATTTCTTTATTATTTCTCGTGGTGTCATGAATAATCTTTTTTTTTTTTTTTTTTTCGCCAGATCTCCAGATTAATGTTTATATTCTTTTTTTCTAGTGATCTACTTTTTTTTGGTCAAGATCTCCTGATTTTTTTTTCTAGTGATCTCCATAATATTTTTTCTCGTTTTGTGTGTCAAGTTACCACAACACCATTATTATCTTGTATTTTTTTTACCTCAAGGAGATTGGTTGGTGTTGGTGTCCCTTGTTAATATAACATTGTATTTTTGAAATGCACCTGCCTACTCACTAACAAACTGTCCTTTTTGAACTAAAACACATAGCCAAGTATTTGGGATTAAAAAATATAAATATGTAAAATACTGCGCCAACTTTAAAGGAGTGAGCAGCCAACACAACAATGAGTCTAATTGTGATGAGAGTGAGGGTATAAAGTGTGGCGCTAAAAATGTGAATGCGGGGATAAAGATAAGGGACTTTATAAGAGGGGTGGTTCCTCTCTTAGGAACATGTATGTAAGGAAAGTGCTTCACAACTATACAGAATACCAATAGTAAGAGTGGTAATACATAAAAACATCAATATCATACGATAGAAATTCGCTCATCAGCAAAACTATAATGTGTCACAACTGGTAATCAAAATGTGACAGAACACACTGTGAATACAATAAACTGAAAAGAAAAAATATAAAATACAGTGACTGGTAAAAACAAATCAGGCAATGTGGCATATAGAAAAGACCAATGAAGGGTCTAATGAAAATTTGTAAGTCCCAAAAATGGTGGTAATGAGTAGAGGCAGTTTCAAGAGAAATCAGACAGTCTCTGGGGTAGATGTATTCAGTGGTAAGTGTGCACCCGGAAGTGCTGTCACCATCAAGGGGACACAGGGAAGAAAAGGGGTACCCTTACCGGAAGCGGTGGACCCAACTCACCATACGGTGGCGGATCAATCAGGCATAAGTCAGAAGATCTGAGGCCGAACTCCCAAACAGGACTGCACGATGGCCACTTCAATAGGTATTACGCCGGCCCTGGCCACCCTTCACTGCGCTCTGTTTTTATTTGCTGATTTCTTTTATTGTATTTGTACTTTTTGGATATCCGTTTTTATTTCATTACCAATAAATCCTGCACGGATTTACACCATGTGGAGATTCTCTTTTTTTCCTTGCATGCTTTTTAACATCCTCCATCTGAACCTATCTACCTTCTACCTATCTCCATACTTGACGTCCTGGAGGGTCATCTACCTATTGAAGTGGCCATCGTGCAGTCCTGTCATAACCTCATTCTGGCATCTAGGGTCCACATATTAGCATACCAAACAGTCCCACTTAGCTGAGTTGTTCCACTGGTTATGGATGATAGCTTATTGTGGTATATTATCCCCTTGGCCCCTATCCCACCATTACTGCCCCCAGCACATGTGACGGGGCCTGTAATGCCCCTGTGTCACCTCGTATGATACACTTTAACTCTTCCCTTTTGAGGGCAGATTCCATTTTCCTCCACCCCTTGCCCCATTATGATTAGATCTACACACCTTACGGTCTATATGCATTTACTGGGTGTAATATAGGCAGGGTAGCGAGATCTTACCAGCATCCGTATGATAGGATGGTGGAGTATAGATGCATGCATCCTTGTGCATATATGCGCACATATATGCGCATATATATGCACTATATACATACATTCACGGTCTCATAGTGGAAATATGGGGGGGCCTATCCGTTTTATATTCGTTTTATTACATGTAATCAGTTCCATCCAGACTATTTAACACCCTATATAATAGTTTTTTTTAGCTTTTTCCATTTCATATCGTTATCCTCCCCTAGCGTTGCAATGGGCATGATGCCTTAATTGGGCCCATATCACGTATCGGATACCCCTACGTGTCCCCAACATTTATGTGATGAGGTTTTACTAGATAATATCTGGCACATTATGCCTTGTAGGTATAAGGAGCTGCCTATAGGGGGAACATACCGTACGTGTTGTATATAATAGTTTGTAATATTTTAAAATAACTTGGATGCCTATATTACATATGTATATTTTTTGTACTGAAAAAGAGAGTCAGCCATGGCGTCCAATCAAAGACACTAAACTCACCATATGTAACTTATATCGGAGGAGTTTCATTGAGTACAAACATTGCGGACACTGTGCCAGGAGATACGGGCTTGATGTTCCGCCCTGATGCACTATTAGGATTGGCCGTCCCCTCACTGAGGGGTGGGACAAGCATGGCTGCTTCCCTATTAAATGACGTGGTGCGTGGCGTGCTGGTACCATCCCTGAGGGTGTCTATGACGAAATGCGTACGACGGCACCACGCACGCTACGTCATTTCCTGGTTATGCACTGGTGGAACGCAAATGGAGCGCAGAGCATCGCTACTGTCTCCATCCTGTGTTTAACGGTTGTTTGCTGTCCAGACGCTCGACTTTACGTAGGAGCCTGTTTTATTCTACTATACACTACAGGCTTTGGAGCACTCATTGAAGTTTGTGCTGTTGGACTTGCTTCTTTTACCTTAATATAATTTTATCTGCTTAAATATTTTTTAATAAATTCCAATCATCTTACTACACTATGGGAGTCAAACTTTTTTTCCTTCATGAGTGACTCATCATGATCAGGCCCTAATCTACCTGGAGACAGAGGCTCATCCTTGGAATCCTATGAACCACACTAGTGAAGTGATTGCAGCGGTTACATCCATAAGTGTATTGCCCCTTTGGGGTGAGTGGATCTGGCCCTAATCTACCTGGAGACAGAGGCTCATCCTTGGAATCCTATGAACCACACTAGTGAATTGATCGCAGCGGTTACATCCATATGCGCATTGCCCCTTTGGGGTGAGTGGATCTGGTGAGTGGGGACCTATGAGGGGGAGCACAAAGTCACCAGAAGACACTGCGAGCACCCAAGTCACCATTTGAATTTTTGTCACTTTTTTTGAAGAATAATTAATGCACATCACATGGACTGCTAGATGCACATTTATATGTGGTTGTTTTTTATATAATGTACATAATTTTTATGGACGCTTAGCTTGTCCGCTTAGTGCGGTCCTATATTAGTGGTTATCTACATATGGTTATTTGTGGCTGTGGTAACAATCAATGACTGCATCTATAATACTGGTATCAGGTCTTTTAGTCTGGTAGTCGGAGGTAATACTACTAGTGAACCACTAGGAGAGTCACTATATAATCATTACTGGGTATCTGGCACTGATCACGTTTAGATATCCAAATCGCATCAAGAGGCTGAACACTCTGGAAAGCCTACTAGATTCACATTTATGTTAATTTATGTCACATATTTATTGATTTTTATATTAACGGGCTTCTAACTGAGGCTGGGATTATATTATTGCATAGGAAGTTACTTATCCCCCCATGATAGATTATTGGACACATCTATTTGGAACACTGGTAATTATATACAGGCGGGATTATATACATTGAGTATAGGTGGGGTATACCTACCACGGAACCTCCCCCCCTCCCTTTTTTATTTTATTTTATTTTACTTGTCCACGTCCCATAGTAACCAACTACAGGGAGCGCCATTTACCACAATCTATTATTTGGACATCTTGAAGAGGGCCGACTATGATGGGAAGCATGGACCTTACCCAAACCCAAATGTGAGAAAGGCCAAGATTATGGCTAAAGTTGTGAAAAGTCTGCAGAAGAATTTTGGGGTACGGAGATCCAAGGATCAACTGAGGAAATGATGGTCAGACCTCAAATTGAGGGAGCAGGATCAGTACAGAAGAATCAAGAGAGTGCTGCAAAAAAGTAAGTATTTTGTCGTGTGTTCCTATTGTTATTATTACTTTAGTGCTGCTCCATGTGCTTTTCTTTACTGTTCTACAATTTAAAATGGCGTTTAAAATGGCAAGTTTCAGGTTCGTGAGCACAGAAATTGTTCTTAGTAAAAACATTGTTCGTTTTCCCACCAATACAATGTTTTTGGCAGATGCAGGTTTACTACATTTGTTCATGCCTATTTGTATTAAAAGAAGTTTGTTGTCTAGATGGGTTTGTAACTAGAATGAAATGCAAACTTGATTCAGTGTAAGGAGAGGACACTTAGCAGCTGTTTACATATTTGGATGCAGGAGCACTAGTGTGAGACACCAGAATACCCTTTTTAGGGTGTCCCACCACACAGGTGCTCCGGTGAATACTAGGGTTGTCTCCATGTGTGAAACTTGCACAAAACAGGTAAGTCTTCTAGCTTTAGAAAGGAAAAAAAATAATGTCTTCAGCTTGGAACTCTGACAAAACAAACAATTGTACGTCACTTCCAAGCAACGTTTCATATTCCTAATTCTGTCCTCAAATATCTGTGTGCTAAGTATACCTATTTTTTAATTCACATAGGGGAGAAAAGACTCTGAACATCAGAGGACACCAGGGACCCCCAACCTTCTAAAGAAGGGGAAGTCACCACACCACAACCTCAGGATGTGGAGGAAGGAGAGGTTTATGAAGTGGGCGAAATAGTGACCACAACAGGTGAGTTCCAGAGACCACAGCTTCAGGTAGATGTATGTCTGCATATTTATAATGCATGGTGTTTTTTAAAATTTTAGGTGATGTGGATGTTGTGGAAGAAGAATCTCATTCCACCAATGCAAGTGCACACGTCCTCATGGTGTGCAATAGGGATGAGCTTCGTGTTCGAGTCGAACCCATGTTCGACTCGAACATCGGCTGTTCGGTCGTTCGCCGAATTGCGAACGATATGGGCCGTTCGCGCCAAATTCGTGTGGCGCGTCACGGCCCATAATTCACTGCGGCATCGCAGTGCATTGCTGGCTGATGATTGGCCAAGCATGCACTATGACCCGCATGCTTGGCCAATCACAGCGCCGTCAGTAGAGAGAGCTGTAATTGGCCAAAGCCAGGGTGGCTTTGGCCAATTATGGCTCAGGGGATTTAGTACACACCCCACACTATATAAGGCCGCCTGCACGGCGGCCCTGTGTAGTGTGTGTTCCGGTGTGCTGAGAGATAGAGAGAGAGAGAGACAGTGTCATTTGATTTGAGTTAGATAGATTAGGCAGAACAGTCAGTCAGTTAGCTGCACTTACAGTGTATTGTGTATATATATGCATCCCAGGTGTTGCATATATATATATACACTGTATTCAGTTTAGCTAGATCCGTTCCTGTTATCTTCTATCTAGACTATTTACATTTAGTGCAGTGTGTCCTGCTCACAGTGTTCAGCTAGATCCGTTCCTGCTATTTACATTCAGTGCAGTGCGTCCTGCTCACAGTGTTCAGCTAGATCCGTTCCTGGTATTTACATTTAGTGCAGTGCGTCCTGCTCACAGTGTTCAGCTAGATCCGTTCCTGCTATTTACATTCAGTGCAGTGCGTCCTGCTCACAGTGTTCAGCTAGATCCGTTCCTGGTATTTACATTTAGTGCAGTGCGTCCTGCTCACAGTGTTCAGCTAGATCCGTTCCTGCTATTTACATTCAGTGCAGTGCGTCCTGCTCACAGTGTTCAGCTAGATCCGTTCCTGCTATTTACATTCAGTGCAGTGCGTCCTGCTCACAGTGTTCAGCTAGATCCGTTCCTGGTATTTACATTTAGTGCAGTGCGTCCTGCTCACAGTGTTCAGCTAGATCCGTTCCTGCTATTTACATTCAGTGCAGTGCGTCCTGCTCACAGTGTTCAGCTAGATCCGTTCCTGGTATTTACATTTAGTGCAGTGCGTCCTGCTCACAGTGTTCAGCTAGATCCGTTCCTGCTATTTACATTCAGTGCAGTGCGTCCTGCTCACAGTGTTCAGCTAGATCCGTTCCTGCTATTTACATTCAGTGCAGTGCGTCCTGCTCACAGTGTTCAGCTAGATCCGTTCCTGGTATTTACATTTAGTGCAGTGCGTCCTGCTCACAGTGTTCAGCTAGATCCGTTCCTGCTATTTACATTCAGTGCAGTGCGTCCTGCTCACAGTGTTCAGCTAGATCCGTTCCTGGTATTTACATTTAGTGCAGTGCGTCCTGCTCACAGTGTTCAGCTAGATCCGTTCCTGCTATTTACATTCAGTGCAGTGCGTCCTGCTCACAGTGTTCAGCTAGATCCGTTCCTGCTATTTACATTCAGTGCAGTGCGTCCTGCTCACAGTGTTCAGCTAGATCCGTTCCTGCTATTTACATTCAGTGCAGTGCGTCCTGCTCACAGTGTTCAGCTAGATCCGTTCCTGCTATTTACATTCAGTGCAGTGCGTCCTGCTCACAGTGTTCAGCTAGATCCGTTCCTGCTATTTACATTCAGTGCAGTGCGTCCTGCTCACAGTGTTCAGCTAGATCCGTTCCTGCTATATACATTTAGTGCAGTACGTCCTGCTCACAGTGTTCAGCTAGATCCGTTCCTGTTATCTTCCTACTGACAGGCAGGCTTGTCTGGTTACAGTATATAAAGCTACCTTAAGAAAATTACAGGTGTTCTTTTTGATCCTATTAGTACCACGGTCAGGCAGCTAGACTATTTACATTTAGTACAGTGCGTCCTGCTCACAGTGTTCAGCTAGATCCGTTCTTGCTATTTACATTCAGTGCAGTGCGTCCTGCTCACAGTGTTCAGCTAGATCCGTTCCTGCTATTTACATTCAGTGCAGTGCGTCCTGCTCACAGTGTTCAGCTAGATCCGTTCCTGGTATTTACATTTAGTGCAGTGCGTCCTGCTCACAGTGTTCAGCTAGATCCGTTCCTGCTATTTACATTCAGTGCAGTGCGTCCTGCTCACAGTGTTCAGCTAGATCCGTTCCTGGTATTTACATTTAGTGCAGTGCGTCCTGCTCACAGTGTTCAGCTAGATCCGTTCCTGCTATTTACATTCAGTGCAGTGCGTCCTGCTCACAGTGTTCAGCTAGATCCGTTCCTGCTATTTACATTCAGTGCAGTGCGTCCTGCACACAGTGTTCAGCTAGATCCGTTCCTGCTATTTACATTCAGTGCAGTGCGTCCTGCTCACAGTGTTCAGCTAGATCCGTTCCTGCTATTTACATTCAGTGCAGTGCGTCCTGCTCACAGTGTTCAGCTAGATCCGTTCCTGCTATTTACATTCAGTGCAGTGCGTCCTGCTCACAGTGTTCAGCTAGATCCGTTCCTGCTATATACATTTAGTGCAGTACGTCCTGCTCACAGTGTTCAGCTAGATCCGTTCCTGTTATCTTCCTACTGACAGGCAGGCTTGTCTGGTTACAGTATATAAAGCTACCTGAAGAAAATTACAGGTGTTCTTTTTGATCCTATTAGTACCACGGTCAGGCAGCTAGACTATTTACATTTAGTACAGTGTGTCCTGCTCACAGTGTTCAGCTAGATCCGTTCCTGTTATCTTCCTACTGACAGGCAGGCTTGTCTGGTTACAGTATATAAAGCTACCTTAAGAAAATTACAGGTGTTCTTTTTGATCCTATTAGTACCACGGTCAGGCAGCTAGACTATTTACATTTAGTACAGTGCGTCCTGCTCACAGTGTTCAGCTAGATCCGTTCCTGTTATCTTCCTACTGACAGGCAGGCTTGTCTGGTTACAGTATATAAAGCTACCTGAAGAAAATTACAGGTGTTCTTTTTGATCCTATTAGTACCACGGTCAGGCAGCTAGACTATTTACATTTAGTACAGTGTGTCCTGCTCACAGTGTTCAGCTAGATCCGTTCCTGTTATCTTCCTACTGACAGGCAGGCTTGTCTGGTTACAGTATATAAAGCTACCTTAAGAAAATTACAGGTGTTCTATCCCAGCTTAGTGCAGCTACAGGCCATTAGTATGTCTGGAAGGCCAAGAAGGAGAGGCAGACAGTCACAAGCCAATAAGAGAGGGCAAGCAGGCTCTGTGTCTAGTGCTGGTCGTGGAGACGGTGCATCCTCATCAGCACGTGGCCATGGGACACGCTTGGCCTTTTTTCCGGCAGCTGGCCGTGTTGAGCCGCAACATGCGGAAGACTTGGTCGAGTGGATGACCAAGCCGTCCTCATCCTCCTCATCCTCTCTCACCCATGCCCAGGGTGCTTTGTCTGGCAAAGCAGCGGCCTCTTCCCTCAGCTCAATGTCATCAGTGACTCCTTCCCTAGCTCCACCATGTCCTCATGAGGATTCCCTCGAACTGTTTGACCACAGTGTTGGGTACATGCTCCAGGAGGATGCCCAGCGTTTGGAAGGCTCTGATGATGATACTGAGCTCAATGAAGGCAGTAACATGAGCACGGACAGAGGGGGTGCCCAAGAAGGACAGCAATCTGGCAGTCATGCTCCCCCTGCTGCAGCATACTGCCAGGTTTGCTCCAGTGATGAGGAGGGAGGGGATGATGAGGTCACTGACTCAACGTGGGTGCCTGATAGGAGAGAGGAGGAGGAGGAGGAGGAGGAGGAGGTGGCACATCACCAACTAGGCAGGATGCCCTCCAGGGGCCAGCCTAAGGGCAGCACATTGACTGCATCACACCCCAAAGCTCCACATGTGCAGGGCGCTGCAGTCTCTGCGCGTTATTCAAAAAGTTCTTTGGTGTGGGCCTTTTTTGAGACGAGTGCATCAGATCGCACCGCTGCTATTTGCAACATATGTCTCAAGCGTATCTCGCGTGGCCAAAACATCTCCCGCTTGGGTACCACATGCTTGACCAGACATATGTTGACCTGCCATGCAGTTCGTTGGCAAGCGTATCTAAAAGACCCACACCAAAGAACAAAGACGATCTCTCCTTGCTCCTCATCAGCTGAGATTTCCAACCCCACTAGACCTTCAGTCCTCTCTGAGACCTGCAGTGAGAGGAATGAAGGTGTAGAATTAGGTGTGTCACAGCCAAGTACTTGTGGGCAATCTGCTTTTGGTACACCGACGTCAGATTGTACCAGGCAAATTTCCCTGCCCCAGCTGCTGCACCGCCGAAAGAAGTTTGCTCCCAGCCATCCACATGCCCAGCGGTTGAATGCTAGCTTGGCAAAATTGCTAGCACTTCAACTGCTGCCTTTTCAGTTGGTAGACTCTGCCCCCTTCCGTGAGTTTGTGGAATGTGCGGTTCCTCAGTGGCAGGTACCCAAACGCCACTTTTTCTCACGGAAGGCGATTCCGGCTCTCTACCGGCATGTGGAAGGCAATGTCCATGCCTCGCTGGACAGGGCGGTCAGCGGTAAGGTGCATATTACCGCTGACTCATGGTCCAGCAGGCATGGACAGGGACGTTACTTAAGTTTCACGGCGCATTGGGTGACTCTGCTGGCAGCTGGGAAGGATGCAGGACAAGGTGCAGTAGTGTTGGAGGTTGTTCCGCCACCACGCCTCCAAAATGCTGATTGTGACACACCTCTCTCCTCCACCCCCTCCTCTTCTTCTTCCTCCATGGCCTCTTCCTCGGAACCAGCGGTGCTCCGTAGGCGTTCAAGGGGCTACGCAAGTACGCAGGCCAAAAGATGCCATGCGGTGCTTGAGCTGGTGTGCTTGGGGGACAGGAGCCACACTGGGGCAGAGGTTCTGTCAGCTCTGCAGGGGCAGGTTCAGAGGTGGTTGACGCCACGCCAACTTAAGGCAGGAATGGTGGTTTGCGACAATGGCACCAACCTCCTCTCTGCCCTCCGACAGGGACAACTGACCCATGTGCCCTGTTTGGCTCACGTCCTTAACTTGGTGGTGCAGCGGTTCTTGGGCAGGTACCCGGGCTTACAGGATGTCCTGAGGCAGGCCAGGAAAGTCTCTGTGCATTTCCGCCGGTCATATAATGCCAGTGCTCGGCTGACGGACCTCCAAAAGGAGTTTAACCT
Source organism: Lithobates clamitans (assembly GCA_037952925.1). Taxonomy (NCBI): domain Eukaryota; kingdom Metazoa; phylum Chordata; class Amphibia; order Anura; family Ranidae; genus Lithobates; species Lithobates clamitans. Next base: position 800,919 of record JBBGZY010001565.1, read on the forward strand.
GCCCAAGAACCGCCTAATCTGTGACATGCCCACCAGGTGGAACTCGACGTTGGCCATGCTGCAGCGGCTGCACACGCAGCAGAGGGCCATCAATGAGTACCTGTGCGACTATGGCACCAGGACAGGGTCAGGGGACCTTGGTTTTTTTTCCCCACGCCAGTGGGCCATGATCAGGGATGCATGCACTGTCCTGTCACCATTCGAGGAGGCCACGAGGATGGTGAGCACTGACAGTGCATGCATCAGTGACACTGTCCCCCTTGTCCACCTGTTGGAGCACACGCTGCGTGGAATAATGGACAGGGCACTTGAGGCAGAACAGAGGCAGGAAGAGGAGGACTTCCTTAGCTCTCAAGGCCCCCTTTATCCAGACAGTGTTCCTGCGTGCCCGCCGATCACACAGGAAGAGGACGAGGAGGAGGAGGAGGAGGAGGAGGAAGATTGTGTCAGTATGGAGGTGGAGCCTGGCACTCAGCATCAGCAGTCTTTAAGGGATCAGTCCCAAGGAACACATGGACTTGTACGTGGCTGGGAGGAGGTGGCTGCGGACGTTGTTGTCCTTAGTGACCCAGAGGACTCCAGACCGAATGCCTCAGCAAACCTACGCTGCATGGCCTCCCTGATCCTGCAAAGCCTGCGTAAGGATCCTCGTATTCGTGGTATCAAGGAGAAGGACCAATACTGGCTGGCAACCCTCCTTGATCCACGTTACAAGGGTAAGGTTGCGGACCTTATCTTGCCATCGCAGAGGGAGCAGAGGATGAAACATCTTCGGGAGGCCTTGCAGAAAGGTCTGTGCAACGCGTTCCCAGAGACTGGGAGGTTACAAACTCCTGTTTCTGGACAACGTGTTGCTGAGGCTTCGGTCAGTCAAAGAAGGAGCGGTGGAGAAGGTGGCCGTCTGACCGATGCGTTCAGACAATTTTTTGGTCCGCAGCCCCAAGGTATGATCGGTTCCAGCAACCATCGCCAGCGTCTGTTTTACATGGTGCAGGAATACCTAGGGGCAAGATCAGACTTGGACACCTTTCCCACCGAAAATCCTCTGGGTTACTGGGTCTTGAGGATGGATCACTGGCCAGAGCTTGCACAGTATGCAATTGAGCTACTGGCCTGTCCTGCATCCAGCGTTCTTTCGGAACGCACATTCAGTGCTGCTGGAGGCGTGGTAACCGATCACAGGGTGCGTCTGTCCACCGACTCGGTCGATCGGCTGACCTTCATAAAAATGAATCAGTCTTGGATCACCACCAGCTACCAAGCACCTGATGCAGATGTAACCGAATAATTTTTTTTGAAATCTCAGATCTCTTCAAAGACTGCCTATGCTGATGCTGAGTGACTATCCCTGAGTAATTATCCTCTTCCTCCTCAATCATCACGCTGATAGCTTGTAAGAACATTTTTGGTTCTGGGCGCCACCACCAGTGCCTAAGGCACAATTTTTCAGCCCCTGTTTAACAGGGGCGTGTAATTACAATTTTTGATGTAATACTTTGCAGCAGGGCTCGTTCCTGCATTCCAACTAGAGTGTCTGTGAGGGGTTGCAGTGTTGTGGCACCAGCACCAGTGCCTAAGACCCAATTTTTCAGCCCCTGTCTAACAGGGGCGTGTAATTACAATTTTTGATGCAATACTTTGCAGCAGGGCTTGTTCCTGCGTTTCAACTAGAGTGTCTGTGAGGGGTTGCAGTGTTGTGGCACCAGCACCAGTGCCTAAGACCCAATTTTTCAGCCCCTGTCTAACAGGGGCGTGTAATTACAATTTTTGATGCAATACTTTGCAGCAGGGCTTGTTCCTGCGTTTCAACTAGAGTGTCTGTGAGGGGTTGCAGTGTTGTGGCACCAGCACCAGTGCCTAAGACCCAATTTTTCTGCCCCTGTCTAACAGGGGCGTGTAATTACAATTTTTGATGCAATACTTTGCAGCAGGGCTCGTTCCTGCGTTCCAACTAGAGTGTCTGTGAGGGGTTGCAGTGTTGTGGCACCAGCACCAGTGCCTAAGGCCCAATTTTTCTGCCCCTGTCTAACAGGGGCGTGTAATTACAATTTTTGATGCAATACTTTGCAGCAGGGCTCGTTCCTGCGTTCCAACTAGAGTGTCTGTGAGGGGTTGCAGTGTTGTGGCACCAGCACCAGTGCCTAAGGCCTAATTTTTCAGCTCCTGTTCAACAGGGGCATGTAATTACAATTCTTGATCTAATATTTCACAGCAGGGCCCTGTGAGGGCTTACAGTGTTTTGGCCACAGCAACACCTAAGGCCCAAATTTCTGCTGAGTATATAGGGCAGGACCCTACTTTCAAACATCTAACTTACAAACGACTCCTACTTGCAAACGGAAGGAGACAACAGGAAGTGAGATGAAATCTACCCCTAAGGAAGGGAAATTCTCTCCTGTAAGAGTTAATATGGGAAAACAATTTCTCCTTTCCACTGATGCTTTCCAATCCTTGTTCCACAAAAAAACCCAAATTTTCAAAAAACATTTTTCATTGGGACAAAAAAGTGAGGTGAAATCTTCTGAAGAGGAGGAAAGACGCAAAACAAATGTCACAGGGGTGATAACCCTTCCCTATGTTTTCCAAAAAGCTTAGAAAAGATTTTTTGGCTGGAGCTAAACACATTAAAAATGTTCAAAATTACAAACAGATTCTACTTAACAACAAACCTACAGTCCCTGTCTTGTTTGCACCGCCTGAATACTGCTGTTCAGAGTATATAGGGACCTTTCCTTATTTTAATTTGGGTGCGGGGTTCCCCTTAATATCCATACAAGACCCAAAGGGCCTGGTAATGGACTGGGGGGTACCCATGCCGTTTGTCTCACTGATTTTCATCCATATTGCCATGACCCGACATGACATTAAACCCGCAAGCAGTTTTAAATGAGATTTTTTCCTTTAAAAATGACATTTGGTGCAGGGTAGGGATGAGCCGAACACCCCCCGGTTCGGTTCGCACCAGAACCCGCGAACGGACCGCAAGTTCGCACGAACGTTAGAACCCCATTGACGTCTATGGGACTCGAACGTTCGAAATCAAAAGTGCTCATTTTAAAGGCTAATTTGCATGGTATTGTCCTAAAAAGGGTTTGGGGACCCGGGTCCTACCCCAGGGGACATGTATCAATGCAAAAAAAACTTTTAAAAACGGCCGTTTTTTCGGGAGCAGTGATTTTAATGATGCTTAAAGTAAAAAAAAAAAAGTGAAATATTCCTTTAAATATCGTACCTGGGGGGTGTCTATAGTATGCCTGTAAAGTGACGCGTGTTTCCCATGTTTAGAACAGTCCCTGCACCAAATGTCATTTTTAAAGGAAAAAATCTCATTTAAAACTGCTTGCGGGTTTAATGTCATGTCGGGTCATGGCAATATGGATGAAAATCAGTGAGACAAACGGCATGGGTACCCCCCAGTCCATTACCAGGCCCTTTGGGTCTTGTATGGATATTAAGGGGAACCCCGCACCCAAATTAAAATAAGGAAAGGTCCCTATATACTCTGAACAGCAGTATACAGGCGGTGCAAACAAGACAGGGACTGTAGGTTTGTTGTTAAGTAGAATCTGTTTGTAATTTTGAACATTTTTAATGTGTTTAGCTCCAGCCAAAAAATCTTTTCTAAGCTTTTTGGAAAACATAGGGAAGGGTTATCACCCCTGTGACATTTGTTTTGCGTCTTTCCTCCTCTTCAGAAGATTTCACCTCACTTTTTTGTCCCAATGAAAAATGTTTTTTGAAAATTTGGGTTTTTTTGTGGAACAAGGATTGGAAAGCATCAGTGGAAAGGAAAAATTGTTTTCCCATATTAACTCTTACAGGAGAGAATTTCCCTTCCTTAGGGGTAGATTTCATCTCACTTCCTGTTGTCTCCTTCCGTTTGCAAGTAGGAGTCGTTTGTAAGTTAGATGTTTGAAAGTAGGGTCCTGCCCTATATACTCAGCAGAAATTTGGGCCTTAGGTGTTGCTGTGGCCAAAACACTGTAAGCCCTCACAGGGCCCTGCTGTGAAATATTAGATCAAGAATTGTAATTACATGCCCCTGTTGAACAGGAGCTGAAAAATTAGGCCTTAGGCACTGGTGCTGGTGCCACAACACTGCAACCCCTCACAGACACTCTAGTTGAAACGCAGGAACAAGCCCAGCTGCAAAGTATTGCATCAAAAATTGTAATTACACGCCCCTGTTAGACAGGGGCTGAAAAATTGGGTCTTAGGCACTGGTGCTGGTGCCACAACACTGCAACCCCTCACAGACACTCTAGTTGAAACGCAGGAACAAGCCCTGCTGCAAAGTATTGCATCAAAAATTGTAATTACACGCCCCTGTTAGACAGGGGCTGAAAAATTGGGTCTTAGGCACTGGTGCTGGTGCCACAACACTGCAACCCCTCACAGACACTCTAGTTGGAATGCAGGAACAAGCCCTGCTGCAAAGTATTGCATCAAAAATTGTAATTACACGCCCCTGTTAGACAGGGGCAGAAAAATTGGGTCTTAGGCACTGGTGCTGGTGCCACAACACTGCAACCCCTCACAGACACTCTAGTTGGAATGCAGGAACGAGCCCTGCTGCAAAGTATTACATCAAAAATTGTAATTACACGCCCCTGTTAAACAGGGGCTGAAAAATTGTGCCTTAGGCACTGGTGGTGGCGCCCAGAACCAAAAATGTTCTTACAAGCTATCAGCGTGATGATTGAGGAGGAAGAGGATAATTACTCAGGGATAGTCACTCAGCATCAGCATAGGCAGTCTTTGAAGGGATCTGAGATTTCAAAAAAAATTATTCGGTTACATCTGCATCAGGTGCTTGGTAGCTGGTGGTGATCCAAGACTGATTCATTTTTATGAAGGTCAGCCGATCGACCGAGTCGGTGGACAGACGCACCCTGTGATCGGTTACCACGCCTCCAGCAGCACTGAATGTGCGTTCCGAAAGAACGCTGGATGCAGGACAGGCCAGTAGCTCAATTGCATACTGTGCAAGCTCTGGCCAGTGATCCATCCTCAAGACCCAGTAACCCAGAGGATTTTCGGTGGGAAAGGTGTCCAAGTCTGATCTTGCCCCTAGGTATTCCTGCACCATGTAAAACAGACGCTGGCGATGGTTGCTGGAACCGATCATACCTTGGGGCTGCGGACCAAAAAATTGTCTGAACGCATCGGTCAGACGGCCACCTTCTCCACCGCTCCTTCTTTGACTGACCGAAGCCTCAGCAACACGTTGTCCAGAAACAGGAGTTTGTAACCTCCCAGTCTCTGGGAACGCGTTGCACAGACCTTTCTGCAAGGCCTCCCGAAGATGTTTCATCCTCTGCTCCCTCTGCGATGGCAAGATAAGGTCCGCAACCTTACCCTTGTAACGTGGATCAAGGAGGGTTGCCAGCCAGTATTGGTCCTTCTCCTTGATACCACGAATACGAGGATCCTTACGCAGGCTTTGCAGGATCAGGGAGGCCATGCAGCGTAGGTTTGCTGAGGCATTCGGTCCGGAGTCCTCTGGGTCACTAAGGACAACAACGTCCGCAGCCACCTCCTCCCAGCCACGTACAAGTCCATGTGTTCCTTGGGACTGATCCCTTAAAGACTGCTGATGCTGAGTGCCAGGCTCCACCTCCATACTGACACAATCTTCCTCCTCCTCCTCCTCCTCCTCCTCGTCCTCTTCCTGTGTGATCGGCGGGCACGCAGGAACACTGTCTGGATAAAGGGGGCCTTGAGAGCTAAGGAAGTCCTCCTCTTCCTGCCTCTGTTCTGCCTCAAGTGCCCTGTCCATTATCCCACGCAGCGTGTGCTCCAACAGGTGGACAAGGGGGACAGTGTCACTGATGCATGCACTGTCAGTGCTCACCATCCTCGTGGCCTCCTCGAATGGTGACAGGACAGTGCATGCATCCCTGATCATGGCCCACTGGCGTGGGGAAAAAAAACCAAGGTCCCCTGACCCTGTCCTGGTGCCATAGTCGCACAGGTACTCATTGATGGCCCTCTGCTGCGTGTGCAGCCGCTGCAGCATGGCCAACGTCGAGTTCCACCTGGTGGGCATGTCACAGATTAGGCGGTTCTTGGGCAGGTTAAACTCCTTTTGGAGGTCCGTCAGCCGAGCACTGGCATTATATGACCGGCGGAAATGCACACAGACTTTCCTGGCCTGCCTCAGGACATCCTGTAAGCCCGGGTACCTGCCCAAGAACCGCTGCACCACCAAGTTAAGGACGTGAGCCAAACAGGGCACATGGGTCAGTTGTCCCTGTCGGAGGGCAGAGAGGAGGTTGGTGCCATTGTCGCAAACCACCATTCCTGCCTTAAGTTGGCGTGGCGTCAACCACCTCTGAACCTGCCCCTGCAGAGCTGACAGAACCTCTGCCCCAGTGTGGCTCCTGTCCCCCAAGCACACCAGCTCAAGCACCGCATGGCATCTTTTGGCCTGCGTACTTGCGTAGCCCCTTGAACGCCTACGGAGCACCGCTGGTTCCGAGGAAGAGGCCATGGAGGAAGAAGAAGAGGAGGGGGTGGAGGAGAGAGGTGTGTCACAATCAGCATTTTGGAGGCGTGGTGGCGGAACAACCTCCAACACTACTGCACCTTGTCCTGCATCCTTCCCAGCTGCCAGCAGAGTCACCCAATGCGCCGTGAAACTTAAGTAACGTCCCTGTCCATGCCTGCTGGACCATGAGTCAGCGGTAATATGCACCTTACCGCTGACCGCCCTGTCCAGCGAGGCATGGACATTGCCTTCCACATGCCGGTAGAGAGCCGGAATCGCCTTCCGTGAGAAAAAGTGGCGTTTGGGTACCTGCCACTGAGGAACCGCACATTCCACAAACTCACGGAAGGGGGCAGAGTCTACCAACTGAAAAGGCAGCAGTTGAAGTGCTAGCAATTTTGCCAAGCTAGCATTCAACCGCTGGGCATGTGGATGGCTGGGAGCAAACTTCTTTCGGCGGTGCAGCAGCTGGGGCAGGGAAATTTGCCTGGTACAATCTGACGTCGGTGTACCAAAAGCAGATTGCCCATAAGTACTTGGCTGTGACACACCTAATTCTACACCTTCATTCCTCTCACTGCAGGTCGCAGAGAGGACTGAAGGTCTAGTGGGGTTGGAAATCTCAGCTGATGAGGAGCAAGGAGAGATCGTCTTTGTTCTTTGGTGTGGGTCTTTTAGATACGCTTGCCAACGAACTGCATGGCAGGTCAACATATGTCTGGTCAAGCATGTGGTACCCAAGCGGGAGATGTTTTGGCCACGCGAGATACGCTTGAGACATATATTGCAAATAGCAGCGGTGCGATCTGATGCACTCGTCTCAAAAAAGGCCCACACCAAAGAACTTTTTGAATAACGCGCAGAGACTGCAGCGCCCTGCACATGTGGAGCTTTGGGGTGTGATGCAGTCAATGTGCTGCCCTTAGGCTGGCCCCTGGAGGGCATCCTGCCTAGTTGGTGATGTGCCACCTCCTCCTCCTCCTCCTCCTCCTCCTCCTCCTCCTCCTCTCTCCTATCAGGCACCCACGTTGAGTCAGTGACCTCATCATCCCCTCCCTCCTCATCACTGGAGCAAACCTGGCAGTATGCTGCAGCAGGGGGAGCATGACTGCCAGATTGCTGTCCTTCTTGGGCACCCCCTCTGTCCGTGCTCATGTTACTGCCTTCATTGAGCTCAGTATCATCATCAGAGCCTTCCAAACGCTGGGCATCCTCCTGGAGCATGTACCCAACACTGTGGTCAAACAGTTCGAGGGAATCCTCAGGAGGACATGGTGGGGCTAGGGAAGGAGTCACTGATGACATTGAGCTGAGGGAAGAGGCCGCTGCTTTGCCAGACAAAGCACCCTGGGCATGGGTGAGAGAGGATGAGGAGGATGAGGACGGCTTGGTCATCCACTCGACCAAGTCTTCCGCATGTTGCGGCTCAACACGGCCAGCTGCCGAAAAAAAGGCCAAGCGTGTCCCATGGCCACGTGCTGATGAGGATGCACCGTCTCCACGACCAGCACTAGACACAGAGCCTGCTTGCCCTCTCTTATTGGCTTGTGACTGTCTGCCTCTCCTTCTTGGCCTTCCAGACATACTAATGGCCTGTAGCTGCACTAAGCTGGGATAGAACACCTGTAATTTTCTTCAGGTAGCTTTATATACTGTAACCAGACAAGCCTGCCTGTCAGTAGGAAGATAACAGGAACGGATCTAGCTGAACACTGTGAGCAGGACGTACTGCACTAAATGTATATAGCAGGAACGGATCTAGCTGAACACTGTGAGCAGCACGCACTGCACTGAATGTAAATAGCAGGAACGGATCTAGCTGAACACTGTGAGCAGGACGCACTGTACTGAATGTAAATAGCAGGAACGGATCTAGCTGAACACTGTGAGCAGGACACACTGCACTGAATGTAAATAACAGGAACGGATCTAGCTGAACACTGTGAGCAGGACACACTGTACTAAATGTAAATAGTCTAGCTGCCTGACCGTGGTACTAATAGGATCAAAAAGAACACCTGTAATTTTCTTCAGGTAGCTTTATATACTGTAACCAGACAAGCCTGCCTGTCAGTAGGAAGATAACAGGAACGGATCTAGCTGAACACTGTGAGCAGGACGTACTGCACTAAATGTATATAGCAGGAACGGATCTAGCTGAACACTGTGAGCAGCACGCACTGTACTGAATGTAAATAGCAGGAACGGATCTAGCTGAACACTGTGAGCAGGACACACTGCACTGAATGTAAATAACAGGAACGGATCTAGCTGAACACTGTGAGCAGGACACACTGTACTAAATGTAAATAGTCTAGCTGCCTGACCGTGGTACTAATAGGATCAAAAAGAACACCTGTAATTTTCTTCAGGTAGCTTTATATACTGTAACCAGACAAGCCTGCCTGTCAGTAGGAAGATAACAGGAACGGATCTAGCTGAACACTGTGAGCAGGACGCACTGCACTGAATGTAAATAGCAGGAACGGATCTAGCTGAACACTGTGAGCAGCACGCACTGCACTGAATGTAAATAGCAGGAACGGATCTAGCTGAACACTGTGAGCAGGACGCACTGCACTGAATGTAAATAGCAGGAACGGATCTAGCTGAACACTGTGAGCAGGACGCACTGCACTGAATGTAAATAGCAGGAACGGATCTAGCTGAACACTGTGAGCAGCACGCACTGCACTGAATGTAAATAGCAGGAACGGATCTAGCTGAACACTGTGAGCAGCACGCACTGCACTGAATGTAAATAGCAGGAACGGATCTAGCTGAACACTGTGAGCAGGAAGCACTGTACTGAATGTAAATAGCAGGAACGGATCTAGCTGAACACTGTGAGCAGGACACACTGCACTGAATGTAAATAGTCTAGATAGAAGATAACAGGAACGGATCTAGCTAAACTGAATACAGTGTATATATATATATGCAACACCTGGGATGCATATATATACACAATACACTGTAAGTGCAGCTAACTGACTGACTGTTCTGCCTAATCTATCTAACTCAAATCAAACACTGTCTCTCTGTCTATCTCTTTCAACGCCGGAACACACACTACACAGGGCCGCCGTGCAGGCGGCCTTATATAGTGTGGGGCGTGTACTAAATCCCCTGAGCCATAATTGGCCAAAGCCTCCTTGGCTTTGGCCAATTACGGCTCTCTGTTCAGGCGGCGCTGTGATTGGCCAAGCATGCGGGTCATAGTGCATGCTTGGCCAATCATCAGCCAGCAATGCACTGCGATGCCGCAGTGAATTATGGGCCGTGACGCGCCACACGAATTTGGCGCGAACGGCCCATATCGTTCGCAATTCGACGGACGGTCGAACAGCCGATGTTCGAGTCGAACATGGGTTCGACTCGAACACGAAGCTCATCCCTAGTGCAGGGACTGTTCTAAACATGGGAAACACGCGTCACTTTACAGGCATACTATAGACACCCCCCAGGTACGATATTTAAAGGAATATTTCACTTTTTTTTTTTTACTTTAAGCATCATTAAAATCACTGCTCCCGAAAAAACGTCCGTTTTTAAAAGTTTTTTTTGCATTGATACATGTCCCCTGGGGTAGGACCCGGGTCCCCAAACCCTTTTTAGGACAATACCATGCAAATTAGCCTTTAAAATGAGCACTTTTGATTTCGAACGTTCGAGTCCCATAGACGTCAATGGGGTTCTAACGTTCGTGCGAACTTGCGGTCCGTTCGCGGGTTCTGGTGCGAACCGAACCGGGGGGTGTTCGGCTCATCCCTAGTGTGCAATCGTGATTTAGAGCTGATAAAGGAAAACATCAATCATGTTCAAAAAAAATGAACAACATCATTGATGTTTTAGGCAGAATCTAAAACACACAAAAATTGTACTGTTTTGTTCTGTAAATTTTTCTTTTAAATCAAGTTTTAAAGTATTTTAAAAGCCAAATTTTGAAGATGCACACAGTGTGTCAACATGTGCTATCTGCCATCACGGGACATCAATGTACGCGTTTTGTGGGTGCAACCCCTTCCTCGCAACTAAAGTAGATGAGAGGAAGGGGTTGCACTCCCGAAACACATCCATTGATTCCCCATGATGGGAGATAGCACATGTTGACATTAGGCATGGGATCAGGAGGGAAATCCACATTTTGATTTGCAATTTGTGTGCACCTTCAAAATTTGACTTTTTGACATCACCCCATCTGATGAAGGCAATATCAACACAGTTTGGACATACTAATGTCTGATATTGCCTTCACTTTGTCAAAGTTGAACTTTGTAAGTTCCTGAGTTGTGTATGTTTTATGGTTTTAAACATGCCTGTTTAACCCAAAAAAGGCTATTTGTACTGTCAAACCTAAAAATGTTATACAACAAATATGACGGTTTGTTCAAAAAACCTTTTCTAACGCACATGTGAATGTGCTTTGAGTAAAATGTTTTCTACTCAATGATGTGTGGCTTCTTATTTCAATGCTCAATACCAGTTTTTGGAGTAAGTTTGTTCTTACAGTGACAATGGCATTTTTTTTTACTAAAGGCAAATCTACTTTGCACTACAAGTGCAGTTTCAGTGCAGTTTCAAGGGCACCTGCAGTGCACTTGTGGTGCAAAGTGGATTTACCTTTAGTAAATAACCCACACAGTGCTCTAAAATTTGCCACAATCAGGCCATTTTTGGGACTCAAAACAATTAATAATTCATGGTGTTGAAAAGGATGTGTTTTTTTAGCATTAATGCATTACATACATTAAAACAAAAACAAGGCGTGTGTGTAGCAGACCCACAACATAATAGTTAGCTGAAGAAGAGATTGTTACTTCATGTATCAAATAAATTACGTTTGCACTATTGAACAAAATGGCCAAAAAGAAAAGCCCATTGGAGAACTTAGGAGACAACTAAAAGAAACACATGTGAATTGGCGTCAGGAATAGAAGGAACCGGCTGGCCATTATGCCGAAAGCATTCTCCACCACTCTTCTGGCTCTGGCCAGCCGCTAGTTAAAAACCTTCTGGTCCGGGGTGAGGGTCCTCATGGGGAATGGCCCCATCAGGTGTTCACCAAGCCCAAATGTTTCATCAGCGACAAAGACGAATGGTAGACCAGCCACGTTGCCTTCTGCAGGTGGCAATTCCAAGCCACCACTCTGGAGCCATCGGTAGAACTCGGTCTGGGCGATGACTCCACCATCTGACATCCGGCCATTCTTCCCCAAGTCCACATAGAGAAACTCATATGTCGCCGACACCACCGCCAACATCACTATACTATTAAACCCCTTATAGTTGTAATAGTATGACCCCGAGTTGGGGGTCGGAACGATGTGGACGTGTTTCCCATCAATTGCCCCTCTGCAGTTGGGAAAGTCCCACCGCTGGGCAAAGTGGGATGCCACAGTCTGCCATTCCTGTGGCGTTGACGGAAACTGTGGAGTCAAACAGAAAAAAAAAATAGTACTTTTGCACATAACATTGGAAGCAGATTAGACACAAACATTCTTGGACAACCTCAGTTTAACATTTATTTTAAGGAGTATTTAAAGACAAAAATATAAGGTCCACTTATCAAATTCCTCACCCCCCTCTGATGGCCCATTTTAAAATTTTAGGGGGGGAGATGTTTTGGACAGGTAACCCTCTCCACTTCATTGAGAGCTGAATGCATACATAATGTGTGTTAATTTGGTCAGGCCCTCCTTACTTACACTATTGGCAACCCACTGGACAGGTAAGAAGTGTCATAATACAAAAATATAAATACACACTGTACAAATTGAAGCACACTTTTACATTCTGCAATTACCTATCAAGAAAACTTTAAACAGTACCATTTGAAAGTATTCAGGCAGGCCCTTGCACTACATGCTTTGGTGAATTCATCCATAAATCTGACCACAAAAGATATAGGTATAGTGTGTATGGGTTTGGCAAAGTCAGCAGATTGGTATCGGTTGACTTAGCGGTTTGGGGGAGGGAGGGTTCCGAATGAGTTTGGGACCCCTAAAAAAAGCCTCTGGCACTCTGCCTGAAATTAAGGACAAAAATCACATTTGTACACATTTTAGGGGGTGTTTAGGGTAAAGCACTACAATGGAGCTGACAAAATACATTGTTGAGTGACTAGGCTAGGTGTGTATGGGCCCAGGATAGCATGCTGGGGAGGTTATTGAAGGCAAATATACATGAAGGACAAAAAAGGAACTATAAAAACTTCCAGCATGCATGAGGACAAAGAGGACATTCACAGCATATTACAATCATGGTAATTAGGGAATGATGAAAGAAATACAATACATTAGCAAACATTAAATACATAGAATGTGATGTTAAAGGAGAAAACTTTCCTTAATAAAGTCCTTCTGCAGGACCAGAATGATGGCAGAACAAGTCTCTGGAATAATGATCCTAGGGGGAGATGCCTGTCGAGAACTTGATGTCCTGCAGACTTCTCCCCGCTGCCAAGTACCGCAAGGTGGTGGCGAGCCTTTGTTCGGGAGTGATAGCTTACCGCATGCAGGTGTCCTGCTTCATAATATAAGGGGACAGCAAAGCCAACAAATGGTGAAAAACTGGGTCCGTCATACAGAGATAATTCCTGAAATCATCAGAAATCATCCTGAAATCATCAGGATTATTCTGACGGGTCTCCCGCAGCAAAGGCATATGTGAGAATTGGTCACGCTGGAGTAACCAATTCTTCATCCATGAACTCCTCCTCCCCCTGTTCATGGACTGGGCTTGGGTCAAAGTAAGAACCTCAACCCCAAGCCTCCACATAGCACAAACTCTACGATGAGTACGTACCCGCAACATGGCTAGAAAGCGGTCGGCTGGTCAGAATGAACTAACAGAACGCACTGAAAATCAGAAATGCCTGAGAAAAGCGACCTGAAAAACAGAAACGACCGGACAAGAACGCACTGAAAAACAGATACGAACTATAAAAGAACGCACTGAAAAACAGATACGAACTGATTACACGCACTGAAAAACAGATACGAACCCACAAACACAAACTGAAGAGCAGTAACGATCTGAAAAGCACGAAGCTGAAAAGCACGAGGCTGAAAAGCACGAATCGTCTCTCACCAAACTTCTACTAACACGAGATAAACACGAGATAAACACGAGATTAGCAGAAGGAGCCCAAAGGGTGGCGCACTGGCTATTGAACTTCCTTTTTCTAGCCCCGTCGTACGTGTTGTATGTCAGCGCGTTGTTGCCGATCGGAATTTCCGAAAACATTTGTGCGACCGTGTGTATGCAAGACAAGTTTCAGCCAACATCCATCGGAAATAAATCCAAGGTTTGGTTGTTGGAAGTTCCGATCGTGTGTACGTGGCATTACAGTGTCCCTGATCATCAATACATCAGTCATATTGTCCCTGATCACTGTTACCCCAGTTACATTGTCCCTAATCACCTCCACACTAGTTACTCTGTCCCTGACCACTGCCACACCAGTCCCAGTGTCATCAGACCAGTGTGAGTCAGTAGCAGTGTCCCCAATAACCACCACACCAGTGCAGTGTTGCCTCTGCCTGCCGTCTATAGTAACCGTAGCCTGTTTATTAATCACGTTTCTGCCTGTTGCCTGGACTGATCCTTTGCCTGTTTGCTGACCATGTCTCTGCCTATGGCCTGAACTGACCCATCTGCATGTCTGACTGACTATACTGGTCCCAGCCATCCCCTGCAGACAACTGCACTCCTGGAACCACAGGAACTCTTTTGTTCTTGTCTTTTTGAGCCTCCTGGCCAGTGAACATGGTATTCCTGGGGGCAGCCATATACCAGTAGGCTAGGCTTGCTTGCCTTATAGGAATGGGGACTGCTCCAGGTGATGCTACACTAAGCTATATTCCCTGATCACTCATATAGAGGAGACCATCACAGTACATTGGTTGTGCAACAATTGCTTGATTTGTGTGATACACAAGATACAATGTCTGATATATAATCAGTCCAAAAAGTGAAAAAAATCTCACACATGTACAATCACCACACTTGAAGAAAGTAGCAGAATGTGTTTTAAAGTGTAATTCTAGGTATATTCATGCTGTGTGTGAGAAATATCTTATTAAATTGACAACTTTGTTGAAAAAATTTAATTTTCATTTTCTTTCTGCATTTTCCAAAAACTTGTGGCGATAAAATTAAGTCTTCAAAAGACTCACCATGCCTCTTAACCACTTCAGCCCCGGAAGGTTTTACCCCCTTCCTGACCAGAGCACTTTTTACAATTCGGCACTGCGTCGCTTTAACTGCTAATTGCGCGGTCATGCAATGCTGTACCCAAACGAAATTTGCGTCCTTTTCTTCCCACAAATAGAGCTTTCTTTTGATGGTATTTGATCACCTCTGCCGTTTTTATTTTTTGCGCTATACACGGAAAAAGACCGAAAAAATTTTTAAAAAATGATATTTTCTACTTTTTGTTCTAAAAAAAATCCAATAAACTCAATTTTAGTCATACATTTAGGCCAAAATGTATTCGGCCACATGTCTTTGGTAAAAAAAATGTCAATAAGTGTATATTTATTGGTTTGCGCAAAAGTTATAGCGTCTACAAACTAGGGTACATTTTCTGGAATTTACACAGCCTTTAATTTATGACTGCCTATGTCGTTTCTTGAGGTGCTAAAATGGCAGGGCAGTACAAAACCCCCACAAATGACCCCATTTTGGAAAGTAGACACCCCAAGGAATTTGCTGAGAGGCATGTTGAGCCCATTGAATATTCATTTTTTTTGTCCCAAGTGATTGAATAATGACAAAAAAAAAAAAAAATTACAAAAAGTTGTCACTAAATGATATATTGCTCACACAGGCCATGGGCATATGTGGAATTGCACCCCAAAATACATTTAGCTGCTTCTCCTGAGTACGGGGATACCACATGTGTGGGACTTTTTGGGAGCCTAGCCGCGTACGGGGCCCCGAAAACCAAGCACCGCCTTCAGGATTTCTAAGGGCGTACATTTTTGATTTTACTCCTCACTACCTATCACAGTTTTGAAGGCCATAAAATGCCCAGATGACATAAAACCCCCCCAAATGACCCCATTTTGGAAAGTAGACACCCCAAGCTATTTGCTTTGAGGCATGTTGAGTCCATGGAATGTTTTATATTTTGACACAAGTTGCGGGAAAGTGACAAATTTTTTTTTTTTTTTTTGCACAAAGTTGTCACTAAATGATATATTGCTCACACAGGCCATGGGCATATGTGGAATTGCACCCCAAAATACATTTAGCTGCTTCTCCTGAGTACGGGGATACCACATGTGTGGGACTTTTTAGGAGCCTAGCCGCGTACGGGACCCCGAAAACCAAGCACCGCCTTCAGGATTTCTAAGGGCGTACATTTTTGATTTTACTCCTCACTGCCTATCACAGTTTCGGAGGCCATGGAATGCCCAGGTGGCACAAACCCCCCCCCAAATGACCCCATTTTGGAAAGTAGACACCCCAAGCTATTTGCTGAGAGGCATGGTGAGTATTTTGCAGCTCTCATTTGTTTTTGAAAATAAAGAAAGACGAGAAAAAAAATTTTTTTTTTTCTTTTTTCAATTTTCAAAACTTTGTGACAAAAAGTGAGGTCTGCAAAATACTCACTATACCTCTCATCAAATAGCTTGGGGTGTCTACTTTACAAAATGGGGTCATTTGGGGGGGGTTTGTGCCACCTGGGCATTCCATGGCCTCCGAAACTGTGATAGGCAGTGAAGAGTGAAATCAAAAATTTACGGCCTTAGAAAGCCTGAAGGCGGTGCTTGGTTTTCGGGGTCCCGTACGCGGCTAGGCTCCCAAAAAGTCCCACACATGTGGTATCCCCGTACTCAGGAGAAGCAACAGAATGTATTTTGGGGTGTAATTTCACATATTCCCATGGCATGTTTGAGCAATATATCATTTAGTGACAACTTTGCGCAAAAAAAAATAAAAAAAATTAAAAATTGTCTCTTTCCCGCAACTTGTGTCACAATATAAATTATTCCATGGACTCAACATGACTCTCAGCAAATAGCTTGGGGTGTCATTTGGGGGGGGTTTGAACTGTCCTGGCATTTTATGCACAACATCTAGAAGCTTATGTCACACATCACCCACTCTTCTAACCACTTGAAGACAAAGCCCTTTCTGACACTTATTGTTTACATAAAAAAATAATTTTTTTTTGCAAGAAAATTACTTTGAACCCCCAAACATTATATATTTTTTTTAAAGCAAATGCCCTACAGATTAAAATGGTGGGTGTTTCATTTTTTTTTTTCACACAGTATTTGCGCAGCGATTTTTCAAACGCATTTTTTGGGGAAAAAACACACTTTTTTACATTTTAATGCACTAAAACACACTATATTGCCCAAATGTTTGATGAGATAAAAAAGATGATCTTAGGCCGAGTACATGGATACCAAACATGACATGCTTTAAAACTGCGCACAAACGTGCAGTGGCGACAAACTAAATACATTTTTAAAAGCCTTTAAAAGCCTTTACAGGTTACCACTTTAGATTTACAGAGGAGGTCTACTGCTAAACTTACTGCCCTCGATCTGACCTTCGCGGCGATACCTCACATGCATGGTGCAATTGCTGTTTACATTTGACGCCAGACCAACGCTTGCGTTCACCTTAGCGCGAGAGCAGGGGGGACAGGGGTGCTTTTTTTTTTTTTTTTTTTTTTTCTTTATTATTATTATTTTTTTATCTTATTTTTAAACTGTTCCTTTCATTTTTTTTTTTTTAAATCATTTTTATTGTTATCTCAGGGAATGTAAATATCCCCTATGATAGCAATAGGTAGTGACAGATACTCTTTTTTGCAAAAATTGGGGTCTATTAGACCCTAGATTTCTCCTCTGCCCTCAAAGCATCTGATCACACCAAGATCGGTGTGATAAAATGCTTTCCCAATTTCCCAATGGCGCTGTTTACATCCGGCGAAATCTACGTCATAAAATGCTCGTAGCTTCCGGTTTCTTAGGTCATAGAGATGTTTGGAGCCACTCTGGTCTCTGATCAGCTCTATGGTCAGCTGGCTGAATCACCGGCTGCATTTTCAGGTTCCCTGTTGAGACAGGAGAGCCAGAGAAAAACACGGAAGATGTTGGGGGGGGGGGGGCATTCCCTCCCACTGCTTGTAAAAGCAGTCTAGAGGCTAATTAGCCACTAGGATTGCTTTTACATGAAAGCCGACCGCTGGCTGAAAAGAATGATACCAAGATGATACCTAAACCTGCAGGCATCATTCTGGTATAACCACTCAAAGTCGTGAATGGCATACCTGAAGACAAAAAAATGGTTAACAATAAAGCACAGTAAACGGTAAGGTATAAAAAATTGCATACCTGAAAAGCAAACATGATAAAACATAATAACAATAAAACATTGCAGAATAGAATACAGTAAAAAAGAGCAGAACAATAGAGAGAGAATAGAGAGAGAGAGAACAATAAAACGACAACTATTTTTATTTTATATTTTTGTTTGTGTTTTTTTTTTTTTTTTTTTTTTACACTTTTTTTTGTAACTAACTTTTATAACTGTAACCGGTTCCAGGTTCGGGTCTCTCAAAATGCGATGGCATCTTGGGAGACCCTGTGAAAGTGTGTCCTAGTCTGTGCAATGCTGTACCCTACGCTAATACTCAACTAGTGCATGGTAGCGTTCAAAACATTCACCAATGCAAAGACCAGGATTGTCAGGACAGGAGGGACAATAATAGCGGGTGTCACGCCTATATCCGCGCTAGCTGCAGACACGACATCTTTTTTGGGGGGGTTTGTTGGGTAGGGGTACTCGGGAGGACATAAAGAAAATGCCTCTCATGCAGCCGACTGCATTTGGTTGGGGATGTGAATGGGGGAAGTACAGGCGCTGCAGAAGTGGTGGGCTCCCAATTAGGATTGGCGAATGCAGCAGGAAGGGCACTATGGGCACGACGGGCCTGTGTTTGTCTTTTTGGTGGCAGCGGGACACTACTTGTGCTTGCCACCTCACCAGCTTGAACTGCACTTATGTGACTCGCCACGTCACCAAGTGTTACTGCAGTGCTGGTTTGACTACGACCGGGGTGTACTAGGCCGCTGGCGCTTGCCAGTTCACCAAAACGCTACAAAAAAAACTGTTAGCGATCACAGGGATCCGGCCTGACTCTGCGAACGCTGCAGTTATGCGTTTAGTGTTTTGTAAGTGACAGTGATCGATCGATACTGCACTTGGGTGGGCTGGGCCGGGCCGGGCGGAGGGGCAAAACGCAGGTGCTAGCAGGTATCTGGGCTGATCCCGCTAACACTGCGTTTTTGGGAACCCTAAACTGCTGGGGACACTAGTATAGATCTAATCGGATCAGATATTGATCCGATCAGATACTATACCACTAAGGGAGGCGTATGCTGCGTGCGTGGGTGTTAGCGGTACTGGCGCTAATCTGACGCTGCCTGGGGCTGGTGCTTGCCAGTTCACCAAAACGCTACCAAAAAAACTGTTAGCGATCGCAGGGATCAGGCCTGACTCTGCGAACGCTGCAGTTATGCGTTTAGTGTTTTGTAAGTGACAGTGATCGATCGATACTGCACTTGGGTGGGCTGGGCCGGGCGGAGGGGCAAAACGCAGGTGCTAGCAGGTATCTGGGCTGATCCCGCTAACACTGCGTTTTTGGGAACCCTAAACTGCTGGGGACGCTAGTATAGATCTGATCGGATCAGATATTGATCCGATCAGATACTATACCACTAAGGGAGGTATACGGTGCGTGCGTGGGTGTTAGCGGTACTGGCGCTAACCTGACGCTGCCTGGGGCTGGTGCTTGCCAGTTCACCAAAACGCTACCAAAAAAACTGTTAGCGATCGCAGGGATCAGGCCTGACTCTGCGAACGCTGCAGTTATGCGTTTAGTGTTTTGTAAGTGACAGTGATCGATCGATACTGCACTTGGGTGGGCTGGGCTGGGCGGAGGGGCCAAACGCAGGTGCTAGCAGGTATCTGGGCTGATCCCGCTAACACTGCGTTTTCGGGAACCCTAAACTGCTGGGGACGCTAGTATAGATTTGATCGGATCAGATATTGATCCGATCAGATACTATACCACTAAGGGAGGCATATGCTGCGTGCGTGGGTGTTCGCGGTACTGGCGCTAATCTGACGCTGCCTGGGGCGACGCATATCACCGCCGGGCGATCAGGGGGCTAAACCTTTATTCGGTAATAAACAGCGGGTGCCCTGACACTATAAAAAATAAACAAACTAACCAGCGTCACCCGTAACACTTATACGGTGATCAGTGGTGAAAGGGTTAACTAGGGGGCAATCAAGGGGTTAAAACATTTATTAGATAGTATATGGGGGTCCCTGTCGCTATAAAATGCTGACGGCGAACCTAAATATTTACGTTCCTAACTAGCGTCACCAGCGACACTAATACAGCGATCAGAAAAATGATCGCTTAGCGACACTGGTGAGGGGGGGTGATCAAGGGGTTAAAACTTTATTAGGGGGGGTTAGGGGGGTATCCTAGACCTAAAGGGGGGTAATACTCACTGCCCTAACACTAACTGTCACAAACTGACACTATGCAGTAATCAGAAAAAAAAAAAAAAAATACTGCTAATGTCAGTTTGTGACAGGGGGGGGGGGGTGATTGGGGGGGGATCGGGGTGTAAGGTATGCCTGGCAGGTTCTACTGTGTGTGTGTGTGTGTTGTGCACTCACTTGTCATCTCTCCTCGGCGCTGGAACGGAAACTGCCAGACCGAGGAGAGATGACATCACATCCTCTGCCTGTGTGAAACGACACACAGGCAGAGGAGGATTCCCATTGGCTGGGAGCGATCGCGAGGGGGGGGCCACGATCGGATGGTCTCCCCCTCGCCTCCCGACGCTCCCAGTCAAATGCCGACCGCCGATGGCACCGGGGGGGGGTCCGATCGGACCCCCCGCCCGCGGGAGGCAGATCACGTACGGGTACGTGATTTTGCCTGGCCGTGCCATTCTGCCGCAGTATATATGCGGTAGGCGGTCGGCAAGTGGTTAAAATATCATGGGGTGTTTGCTGTCTAAAATGTGGTCATTTTGTATGTGTTTACACTGTTCTGGTTATCAGGATCTCCAAAAATGATAGGTAGTCAGGGAATTCGATACATAATTTTTGCCCCAGAATGACTGAAAGAGCTCCTTGGATTTTGGGTCCCTCTATGTTGCTAGGCCATGAAAAAGTCTCACATGTGTGGTATCTCCATACTCAGGAGGCATAGCAGAATGTGTTTTGCGGTGTAATTAGTATTATGCCCATGCTGTGTGTGAGAAATAATTTGGTAAAATGACAATTTTTTGGAAAAAAAAGCTGTATTCGATTCCTTCATTTTCCAAAAGATTGGGACAAAAAATTACAACTTCAAAAAACGTACCGTTGCTGAATACCTTAGATTGTCTACTTTCCCAAAAAAGGGTAATTTGGAGGGTTTTTGTACTGTCCTGACATTTTAGGGCCTCAAGAAATTAGATGGTCAGTCATTACATAAGGGCTTATCAATTTTCAAATATACAGTATATACTGACTTGGTTAAATTGATGATAGGCAACTCCTATCCTCATATTGATTAGTGGTTCCAAATTAATAATAACCACTGCAGTAGGGAACAGACACAAAAGATATGCTCAGCATCTTTCCAAATAACTGTTCTGCTTTATTATGACGCAATTGAAGGTTTTTATACACACGACTACGTAGGTATGACATTAATCCATTTGTACGTTTATGGTAACAAGGGGTGTTACATAGACAGGTTAATTCTAATCAGGACTCAAAAGAATGTAAACATTTACTGAAAACATTATTAGTGCTGTGTGCACAGTGAGGGCAGTGTGAAATACATACAAAATACAATACAATTATATACAGAACGTACAAATTTCCATTACAGTCTCCCCTCTTTTGATCAATATTTTGATCACTAACCATACCTGCTATAACCTTTAACCTGGAACCTCCACACGCTTAGGTGGAGGTAGTCCTGGCCAAAGAGGCAAAAAAACTCCATTGTGGAGAAAATAATAGCTGAGCAACTTTTTTCATAACCAAATGACTTTTCATTGTGAAAAACAAATGATTGATAAGACATATTTACAGAGTACTGTCTGTACACTCCTGTGGCCAGAATGGCCTTCTAGCTGAATTGTGGGCATGCTGACTTATCAGCATATGTAAACACAGACAATTCTACATAAAATGGAAGACGTACAAAAGACAAATATGACTTCAACATGGCTAAACTACTTTTCAAATACCGTATTTATAGGCGTATAACACGCACTTTTTTCCCCTAAAATCAGGGGAAAATCGCGGGTGCGTGTTATACGCCGATCCCCTGCGATCCTGAGCTGACAGATCTAAAAAATCGCTGACCGCGATTTGAGAATGGCGCCGCCGGTGCCGAAATACACAGAGCCAGTCCTCGGCTCTTCTCGGCCACTTTCGGCTTCACACGACGCCGCCCGAACCTAGCTGAGTGTACTCGGCTAGGTTCGGATAGCTCCGCTCACAGTCACGCCCATCCCGGGCGGGACTACGAGTGGAGCCGAAAGTGAACGAGAGCCGCTGAGAAGAGCCGAGGACCGACTCTGTGTATTTCGGCGCTGGCGGCGCCATTTTCAAATCGCGGTCGGCGATTTTGAAGCTCAGGATTGCAGGGGATCAAACTGCGAGCTGCAAGGCTGCACTGGGGCAAGGCTGCACTGGGATAAGGCTGCAATGGACACTGGGGAAGGCTGCACTGACAAGGCTGCACTGACATGGCTGCACTGACATGGCTGCACTGACAAGGCTGCACTGACATGGCTGCACTGGGGCAAGGCTGCACTGGGGCAAGGCTGCACTGGGATAAGGCTGCACTGACAAGGCTGCACTGACAAGGCTGCACTGACATGGCTGCACTAACAAGGGTGCACTGACAAGGCTGCACTGACATGGCTGCACTGAGAAGGCTGCAATGATGGGCATTTAAATGTAAGTTTTTTTCCCTTCAACTTCCCTCCTAAAAGTTTTTTTCTTCCTTAAAATTCCCTCCTAAATTGGGGTGCGTGTTATACGCCGATAAATACGGTATATATACCCCTTACAATTAAAGTAATTGAATCAAAAAGTACCCTAGACTGTGATCACAACAGGGAAACAAATCAAACACAGAGATTTCTTTAATTTAGTCATTTTTGCAGTGTCTGGTGTGGATCCAAGTGACTTTTCCTTCAAGTTTTGCAAAAACTGTAAATGAAATAGATGCTGTATTGAGTCTCCAAACATTTCCTTATATATAAATGTCTCTTAACAATCCACAAGTCACCTGACCTTAGTTTTAGATCCTTCCAAACTTTTAGGATTTGGAATTGGGGAGAAAACACATAAATGAGTTTGTCAAAAACCTTAAAAGATCAGCAACATTCTCTGTGAGATCCGAATGGAGGACTTCAGCTACTGAGACAAAATATAAGCAAGTGAGTAACACACTCCCAAACCAAATCCCATAGGGAGAGAGTCCAACACCCCCCTTAGAGACTTGATAAAATATAAGGAAAACATTCAGGCAAAAATGTCCTAGTTTCTTACTCTACTTTTTCCGCTAGATTGTAGACAGTAGGTAGTATAAAAATAAAACCTCAAAACTTCTAGTAAGGACTCTCCTATAAAAATGATTTCCTCTGTTACTCTCTGTACTTTCTGCACCCTATATTTACAAACTACTTCTGATAACACTTTTTACTGTGGCCTTTGCAGTAGCATTTGCCACTGGACATCAAAAAAACATGTCCATACAGACAAAATGCATACTCGTAAGATCCTGACTTGGGCATCTGGATATATCTTTTTTTTTTAATCTCTGGAAGGGATGTTCAGTTTTTGGTAACACCTTTGGTAACAGGTAAAACAAGAAGTGGTATGTTATAAAAACAACTGTGGTGAACCCTGGCTCTATCCCATGCTCATTTACTAAGGCAGCCATAACTGCTTGTGACTGAAGACACGGTCCATGTGTCAAGCTGGAGGGAAAAGAGTGGCTGGCAGACATAAATGATCACCTTTTCCAAAGTCCTGTTTCATAAGAAGTTGCCCCCTGTGGACCACTTGTTCTTCTCGTTCTGGGGTCCTTAAAGTTGAATTATTAATCCCAGCTATACTGGGCAAGAACTAGGGTGGAATCTGTGAGCTGCACAGACCCATCAAGTGTCCGGGGCTGTAAATGCAGCATCCTTAGTCACCTGGTCTGCTTCCATGTGTGAAAGTTAATATGGCTACCTCAGCAAGAACCTGGAAGGCTGAAAACAGTCAATCAAATTAACTTGGCATGCTTTATTGGTTTACCTGCCGAAGTAAAAACAAACTTCTGGCCCTTCAAATGGAACCAAAAGCTCTCTATATCTCGACTATCTATATAAATATATACTCTTATTATAGCTCACAGACTTGCATAGCTTGCATAGCTCACATGCTAAAACATGGAGCTCTGCTTCTTGAGCTGGGGAAAAAAGGATCCAATGACTTTGAATACAGTGTATCCTTCTGGGTGATAAACCGCATACTCAAATCTACAAAAAATGTAATATCTGGGTCTTCAGGGAGTGTGTCCTGCACTGGGCTCACAGCAGCTGATCCCTACGTCATCAATTTAACACATGTGTCTTCCTTTGTCTCCAGCCTCCTCCAATAGAGGTAATAAGGTGGCTGGATTCAAATGTACGCATTTTTCATTGTTAGATTTGTACATAAACAAACTCATTTTTTTACCTTTCATTAGATAAACATTTAGTTAGCTGTATATTTGCTGCACAGACCATTAAAAATTAAATGTTTGACCAAAACAATATCTAACTTTGTCTAATAGCACCTTTGCATAAAAGCTGCAGCTCTGATATATCGGGGTGAACCCTTCATTACTGGGTCCAGCCTGCATAAATATATTACAATGGCTTGTTTTCTATCACGCTGTTTGTGTAAGAACTCCAGTTTCATGTTTCAAAAAACAACTTTTTCCTGGTAAATTTATAATAAATGATAACAATACCCTGCGGTCATGCAGAGATGCCCATAAATCGAAAATATTCTTCTGCTTATACCACTGCACTTACAAGGAATAGGGGCACATCATTTCACAATCCACACATTCTGCTTTGGATTTCAAAAATAAAAATAAATAAAAACAAAAAGGATCAACAATCTGTATGATGGACCAGAAAGCATCAAAAACTATAAAACAACTGGCTACAGGTGGCATCTATCCTAACAGGGTGTGTGGACTTGATGTGATGGGTCTGTTATATTTATATTTTATTCATTATAACTCTCACATCATGGACCGCACATCAAGTTATTATTATGAACCTTAAAATTTCATTTTTGTAGAAAAACTTCTTATGTATCCCATCCATCTTGGCTTTGTTAAATATTATGGCAGCTGTATTCCAAATAACAACCTCATCTTAATCTTTTTTTTCTCCCAATAAGGGCTTATTGTATAAATGTAAAATTACAAAATTGTTATCTTAATCTAAACTAATCCCATTTTTACAAATTACCCCAATAACCTGGATTTCATTTCCAACCAAAGGTTGTCTAAACCAGTTTCAATATATCTATATTATTAATAAAATTGTTAAACTCATATTAGAAATGAATACTCGTTATTACTTAATTTTACTTTTTTAAATGCACTGTTTCCACTATCAAAGGATATTCAATTTGTGTAATACACGGTTAAATGTAACCTTCATTTTACCATGTTTGGAAAACAGATTCAAAATAATCGTGATCACATTGTTTACCATTAGATTCGTTAACCCGGCACATTTTGTTATAAGTGTTTTGTCTAAAAAAAATGTAATTGGCATGGTGTCCTTCCAGCTTATCACTGACCTCTCATCTTAGCCACATTCTTTCAGGAGAGCACAAAGGAGAAGGTCACATCTGCGTACATGACACACACAAGCAATAGAACTAAAGGTCCCAGCATTCGCACATACACCAATATCTCTCTAAAATCGCTTACATTTTTCCCATTTGTACACAACACATGCATATCATTCTCTCACTTTCTTTTAACTCTCATTAATTTTTCCCTGCCTTAAATTCTGCATTCCTTATTTTGTTCCGATATCCTTTATATCTAGCTTCTATGATCAGACGGGGAGCCATAGTGCTCATCCCATCTTCCCTCTCTGACAACATATAAAGTATTCTGTTTTAATTCTCATTTCTCTGTTTCTGACTCTAATAGTTGTAGTGCCTGACCCCAAATTCATCCCACAACTTTACATGTAAATGTCCCTTTCTAGTGTTAATTGTCACCCTTGATCCATCCTGCTCACATAGATAGCTGTTTCTCTAGCTGTTTACTCTGCATGATTCTTAGTCCCTGTGGACTTTGGTAACCCAGTTACCCATTGTGGATCCCTGTCCACTTTAACCATTAATCTAGGGGCTCAGTATAGGCGCAAGCGCACCTTCGGTTCATATATAACACTCCTCTTGTGCTGGGCATTTCTGAGGGTCTGTTACCCTTCATTCCCTTACTTAATTGAATTCCCATAATGACTGGCCAGTCTTGTCTATGTGTGCCTATACCCTCTTGCCTAAACTACTTTATCTAGCAGATGTACTACATATACCTGTGAACAGCACTATTCTACCCTTTCTTATCTATAACACTCTGATGGACAATAGACAGTGACAACATAACATATAACCACCAATCAATACAGTTCAATTAAGGGGAGTAAAATAGGTACCCTTTGTCCCAAAAATGCCTTACCGATCAAGTAAGTCTGATAACTCAAATGTAAGCAAAAGGCTTACCTCAGCCGGCTGATTATCAGAAATTCCCAGATCGTCTCAAGCTCCTAGTTTCGGATACTCAGGGTCACCTGGAATCCCCTCCTAAGGCAAAGCTCGCCATGCTGACTTGGTTAAATTGATGATAGGCAACTCCTATCCTCATATTGATTAGTGGTTCCAAATTAATAATAACTACTGCAGTAGGGAACAGACACAAAAGATATGCTCAGCATCTTTCCAAATAACTGTTCTGCTTTATTATGACGCAATTGAAGGTTTTTATACACATGATTACGTAGGTATCACATTAATATTACAATTGTACGTTTATGGTAACAAGGGGCGTTACATAGACAGGCTAATTCTAATCAGGACTCGAAAGAATGTAAACATTTACTGAAAACATTATTAGTGCTGTGTGCACAGTGAGGGCAGTGTGCAATACATACAAAATACAATGCAATTATATACAGAACGTACAAATTTCCATTACAATACCATAGTGTGCAGGCTCTATACCTTTCACACAGACTAAATAATATACACTAATTTGGGTTATTTTACCAATTAAATGTAATACAATACATTTTGGCCTAAATTTATGAAAAAAGACAAAAATGAAGAACAAAATGTGTTTTTTTTTCTCAAAATCTTTGTATTTTTTACCTTTAAAAAACCCAGTGATGATTAAATACAGCCAAACAAAAGCTCTATCTGTCACCAAAAAAATGATAAAAATTTCATTTGGGTATAGTTTTGCATGACTGAGTAATTGTCATTCAAAGTGAGACAGCGCTAAGAGCTGAAAAATTGCTGGGCAGAAAGGGGGTGAAAGTGTTCAGTTTTGAGGTGGTTAAAAATCACCAAAAATTGTAAGAACAAAGCAAAGACTGCGTGAACTATACTGGTGGCCTGGCATGGATACCCGAGTACTAAATGCTATTTCATTTTTAAAATACTTGTGAGAGTCGTGGTAAATCTTGTGTCGCATACACTCAACAACTCCAGCCAGTGCCACATACTTATTCTTCTTGGAAGAAGCTTGCTATTGATGTTGTAATGTCTTTCACAGAGGCACCTATGGACTGCCAATTTGGTATAACATTGATAGATTATTAAAGTCAATGGCCAGAAATTGCATTTGTCTCAGTAAAACATCTGCTAAGGTTGCTGGCAGTGAAACACACTCAAATTAATATCTCACTATCTGCATCTGTATGGAGTTTGCATCTTTATTTCTCCTTAATAGAGACTTTACTATACCATGGCTGGCCATGTTTCTTTGATGTTTTTGCCAAAATACCATGAGATCTTATGTTTCCAGTATATAGGCTATGGTCTATGTCTTACATTGCCATATTGTAACATCATTATAGCACCTGTTCAAAGGTGATGGTATTGAGTCAGAAGATATCTATACATCACTACTGGAGTAGTGGATTGCATCATTAGAGGTCATCTCTCCTCATAGATATCAACTATATGGATAAGGCAGGACCCTTGAAATCAAATTAGATCCTTCACTGTGTGTTGTGAACTGCACTAAAATATACAAATTGAAGTCCATTCTAGTATCTTTAGTATGAATTGATTGGAGGACTGCCTTTATAATATCTTGTTTCTGGAGAATGGTCATATTGGACATTGAATTTGATCTCATTTTGCAAGGTTGGAACCCCTGTTGTGTCCCCATGAAGATGCCTCCCTTGAGTCTCTAGTATGTCTGTTCCTTCTGCATGGAAATTGGTGGATTGACTCTATAACCTAGTGGCTGTCATTGTCTGCTCTACTACATGAATAAATAAGGGGTACATAGCATGGAGTCCATACCATAAATCTATCTGTGCATGCATCCTTGCTGGCCAGGGGAGGGCAGAAGGTGCTACTTGAGTGCCCCTCTGCCCCAAACTATACCTGGTCACATGTCCTCAACATGGGAGGAGTACAATGCCAGGGAGGCCTCCCTGGCAAAGTATCCTATCCTCTTGTTGAAGGAGACAAGGGCCTTTATTAAAAAAAATCTGTCTAGTGTTGTAGATCCATATTAATCATGATCCCAGGTTACATTATTTACCAAGTGTGGTCCTTTGTTTACATTCAGCTATGAGCTGGGAATTGTCATTTGTGGTGAGAGTCTGTTGGGAACGCATCATCTTGGTGGTCAACATGTTCTGTTTTGGCAGGTCAGCTGGCATTGTTTATTGGGATTGATGTGGGTGGCCCATTCACCATTGATGCTGTGCTGGAGTTGATGTGCTCTGAGAGTGCCCGTGGATGCCTCTGGCAGTCATCCCTCTTCATGGGCCCAGTGCTCTGCCCTGTGGATTACTAATATTGGTGATTGCTTTGGGCCATCTTGTACATCTGCCTCTCTGCACTGTGAGCTGTTCACAGTCTTTTTACAGGTAAGTGATGCTGTATTTGTAAATAAACTTGCTACTACTATTCTTACCATTGTGCCCTTGCTACCTTGTTTCTTTCTTACATTGTTTTTTGTGCACTAAAATTCGTGAAAGTGTATTTTTTCCTAAAAATGTGCATTTGATAAACCTGTGCGCAAATATTGTGTGACATAAATTGCAACAACAATCGTTTTTTTCTCTAGGGCCTCTGCTTAAAAATATATAATGCTTAAAAATATAAAATGTTTAGGGGTTCTAAGTAAAAAAATGCTAATTGGCCCAGACTGGAAGTGGTTAAAGAAGGCTTTCACATTCTAATAACCCCCTTCCCCGCAGACCCTAATATCCACCGGCCAGGGATGTGGGGAAAAGGCCCTTGTCCCAATAAACATGGGGTCAAAGAGCTTTGCCAGAAATCCCCCTGGTATGGTACCCTCCCTATGTTCAGGGCATTTGACTTGGTATTGTTTTGGGTGGCCTGGTATTGTTTGAATGGCCTTTTTCTGGCATCAAGGATGAGGGGTTTTTTTTAGCATCAAGGATGAGGGTCTGGCATGTTTTTGCAGGGGAGATCTGCAACATTTATTTATTTATTTTTTATCATGTTTTATATACAAAATGACAAAGCGCCTAGGAAGTATCATTTACAGTGCCTTAAAAAAGTATTTATACTAGGGTTGCCACCTCATCCCTTTAAATCCGAACACACATGAATTACACAGGTTCTGTGGCTGATTAAGATGGTAATTAAACTCACTTGGTGCCTTATCTGCATTTAATTAGCCTCAGAACCTGTGTAATTCAAAGGTGTTCGGGTTTAAAGGGATGAGGTGGCAACTCTAATTTATACCCCTTGAAATTTTCCACATTTTATCATGTTACAACAAAAAACGTATTGGGATTTTGTCTGATAGACAAACACAAAGTGGTACATAATTGTAAAGTGGAAGGAAAATGATAAATGGTTTTCAAAATTTTTTACAAATAAATATCTGAAAAGTGTGGCATGCATTTGTATTCAGCCCCCTTTATTCTGATACCCCTAACTAAAATCTAGTGGAACCAATTGCATTCAGAAGTCACCTAATTAGTAAATAGAGTCCACCTGTTTTAAATTTAATCTCAGTATAAATACAGCTGTTCTGTGAAGCCCTCAGAGGTTTGTTAGAGAATCTTAGTGAACAAACAGCATCATGAAGGCCAAGAAACACACCAGATAGGTCAGGGATTAAGTTGTGGAGAAGTTTAAAGCAGGGTTAGGATATAAAAAAATATCCCAAGCTTTGAACATCTCACAGAGCACTGTTCAATCCATCATCTGAAAATAGAAAGAGTATGGCACAACTGCAAACCTACCAAGACATGGCAATCCCCCTAAACTGACAGGCCAGGCAAGGAGAAAATTAATTTGGTGGGAGAATCTGTCCACAGGACAACTATTAGTCGTGCACTCCACAAATCTTTACGGAAGAGTGGCAAGAAGAAAGCCATTATTGAAAGAAAGCAATAAGTTTATAAGAAGCCATGTGGGGGACACAGCAAACATGTGGAAGAAGGTGCTCTGGTCAGATGAGACCAAATTTGAACTTTTTGGCCTAAAAGCAAAACGCTATTTTTGGCGGAAAACTAACACTGCACATCACCCTGAACACACCATCCCCACTGTGAAACATGGTGATGGCAGCATCATGTTGTGGGGATGCTTTTCTTCAGCAGGGTCAGGGAAGCTGGTCAGAGTTGTTGGGAAGATGGATAGAGCCAAATACAGGGAAATCTTAGAAAAAAACCTGTTAGAGTCTGCAAAAGACTTGATACTGGGGTGAAGGTTCACCTTCCAGCAGGACAACGACCCTAAACATACAGCCATAGCTACAATCAAATGGTTTAGATCAAAGCATATTCATGGGTTAGATTGGCCCAAAGTCCAGACATAACTCCAATTGAGAATCTGTGGCAAGACTTGAAAATTGCTATTCAGACGCTCTCCATCCAATCTGACAGAGCTTGCGCTATTTTTCAATGAAGAATGAGCAAAAATGTCACTCTCTAGATGTGCAAAGCTGGTAGAGACATACCAAAAAAGACTTGCGCAGCACAAGGTGGTACTACAAAGTATTGACTCAGGGGGGCTGAATACAACTGCACACCACACTTTTCATATATTTATTTGTAAAAAAAAATGAAAAAAACATTTATCATTTTCCTTCTACTTGACAATTATGTGCCACTTTGTATTGGTCTATCGCATACAAACCCAATAAAATACATTTACCTTTTTGGTTGTAACATGACAAAATGTGGAATATGTCAATGGGTATGTCAAGGCACTGTAGTGGAATGTTAAATGTTTTTTGTTCTCCTTATAAATGTTACTTTTGCTTTAGTATATTAGATATATAATATAAGGTTAAGGGCTTACCCCAGTCTTGTTATTAGAGAAGTTAATTGTTAGGGTTTACATACACTTGGAAACTTGTACTGAAAAAATATATGGAGTTCTCATTTACAAAATTCTATTTGTCTGGCTTTCATGTTGATCAAGTGAGTTTAGTTCCTTTTTGAGTCACTGAACAGGAACAATTATGCATATCGGAATTCTGACTTCATGGTGATTGTCTAATCTGCATACGTGTTCAAAGTCAGTGACTCAACCCCCGTTCACACACCGGTGCTACTTGTCATGCGATTTGACAGGTCCAAATTGCATGAAAAGTTGCACTCTATTGTCTGCAATGGAACTGTTCAAAGCAGTGCGACACCGGCTTTGCGGAGCCACACTGATTTGAAAGAAGTTCCTGCACTACATTTTACAATTTCAGGTGCAACTCGCATAGACATCTGTGCATGATGTCAGCCAAGTCACACCTGAAGTTGCACTGACCTATGGCTTTGAAATTGTGCAATTTCAAGTGAAGCCGCACAATTTCAAAGTCAGATTCAGTGTGAACAGGGGTTCAGAAAGTATATAAAAAATAAAAACAAATGCTCCTCTGCTTGGGAAATTGCTGTACGGCTGATTGAAAACAGATGTCTCCACTGGTCTAGCCACTGCATTTGGCTGTGCTGCCACTCTCAACAGGTCAGGGAATATCCAAATAGAACTCTAAAAAGAAAAAAG
Source organism: Lithobates clamitans (assembly GCA_037952925.1). Taxonomy (NCBI): domain Eukaryota; kingdom Metazoa; phylum Chordata; class Amphibia; order Anura; family Ranidae; genus Lithobates; species Lithobates clamitans. The sequence goes on from JBBGZY010001565.1 coordinate 832,759, forward strand.
ACAGAGGGCGCACCAGCCTTGCGCATTACCTTTGCGACAATTGTTTAATCGTTAAAAAGAGCAGGGCCACCATCAGGGGGGGGTACAACTGGTACACAAGTAAGGGGCCAGGGCCCAGACCAGGGGTTACAACCTGGGAGATCTTTAACAGGAGGCAGTTGCCGTGAGAGCAGACCGGCTGCCAGGATGCAGGTAAGGGTGGAGAGGTGGGTGAATCCCATGTGTGTGCGGGTCAGGGGCCCGCTGTCAGGCGCTGTGCGGGGTCGGGTGAGGTCAGCTGCTAGGTCAAAGGGCCCATGGAGGAGGATAGCAGGAGGAGGAGCCCCCCTCGCTCTTTTTTTGCATGCAGGTTGGGGCCCGCTGTCACAGTCAGGCAGGCTCCACTCCGGTCAGGTACACCAAGCTGTGCGGGGTGGGTGAGGCCAGTTGGTGCCAGCGGAGGGCCCCATGGAGGAAGAGGTCAGGGTGGAGAAGCCCCCCGCTCTTTCTTGCAGCTGCCGCAACAGATTCTGGTGGAAATGGGACACAGGCTCTGCTACCCCTCCTGGCACTGCTGGACAGCTGAGAGCTGGGAGGACTGGTGCTTCCTTAGATGTATGTGATACTGCCCCCCACCTGTCCCACTGCCCCCACCTGTGACACTTTCCCCAACCTGTCCCGCTGCCCCCCACCTGTGACACTGCCTCCCACCTGTCTCACTCCCTCCCACCTGCCCCACTTCCCCCCACCTCTCCCGCTGCCCATACCTGTGACACTGCCCCCACCTGTCCCGCCGCCCCCACCTGTGACACTGCCCCTCACCTGTCCTGCTGCCTTCACCTGTGACACTGCCTCCCACCTGTCCCACTATCCCCCACCTGTGATACTGCCCCCCACCTGTGACACTGCCTGCCACCTGTCCCGCTGCCCTACACCCATGACTCTGCCTCTCACCTGCCCCGCTATCCCCCACCGGCCACCTGAGACACTACCTCTAATGTGTGATGCTGCCCCTCCACCTTTCCTGCTGCCCCACCTGTCCCACTGCCCCCCTTCCATGACACTTCCCCCCTGTCCCACTGACCTTCTCCCATGACACTTCCCCCTCCAGTTCCGCTGTGCCCCTTGCCTGTCCCGCTGCCCCCCTTTCATCCAGCTGCCCCTCCTCTCACGCTGCTCTTCTCCTCTGACGCTCCCCCCTCCTAACCCACTGCCCCCCACCTGTCCCCCTGCTCCCTTCTTGTCCCACTCCCCCCTTCTGTGGTAGGAGAAAATGGGACTGGAGGAGATGGGACTGGAGGAGGAATGGAATGGAGGAGATGGGACTGGAGGAGGAATGGGATGGAGGAGATGAAACTGGAGGAGGAGGAGGACATGGGATGGAGGACATTTGACTGGAGGAGGACATGGGATGGAGGACATTTGACTGAAGGAGGAGGACATGGGATAGACAAGATGGGATTGCAGGAGGACGAAGAGGACATGGGATAGAGAACATGGGATTGAGGAGGACGTGGGTTGGCCAGTGGGCAGATTTGGTGGGACAGCCAGTGGGAGGGCCCTGGGGAATGTTGGTGGTCAGGCCGGGGGGGGGGCTGGGCCTAAAGCTGTGTAAGGGGCCCCACAATTTCTGATGGCTGCCCTGAAAAAGCATATGAAACATACGCACAAAGGTTAAGATCAGGCAAAATGTAAAACCCACCAGATGCTGGACAGTAACAGTTGTGGAGGGAAGAGTCCAAAATAGCTTTTTTGGACTATTCCTTCCACAACTGTGATGCAGCGTACACACGAGCGGACTTTTCGACTGGACTGGTCCGACGGACTGAGTCCGGTGGACAATCCGATCGTGTGTGGGCTTCATCAGACCTTCAGCGGCTTTTCCAGTCGAAAATCTGACGGACTTTAGATTTGAAACATGCTTCAAATCTTTCCGACGGACTCGAGTCCGGTCGAAAAATCCACTCCTCCGTATGCTAGTCCGACGGACGAAAAGGGCAGCTTTCGGCTACTTGCTATCAACTTCTTTATTTTAGTCCGGTCGTACGTCATCACGTACGAATCCGTCGGACTTTGGTGTGATCGTGTGTAGGCAAGTCCGTTCGTTCAAAAGTCCGTCAGAAGTCCGTCAAAAGTCCGACGAAAGTCCGCCGGAATGGCCGTCGGACTTTTGTTGCCGAAAAGTCCGCTCGTGTGTACGCGGCCTTACTGGCCAGTGGACCATGCTTGATGAGCATCTGGTGGGTTTTTATTTTGCCTGATTATAACCTTTGTGAGTATGTTTCATGCGCTTTTTAAATATTAAACAATTGTTGAATAAGGTAATGCACAAGGCTGGTGCGACCTCTGCCTTTTTTCTTTTTAGAGTTCAGAAAGCATAGAAGCAAGTGACAGCCAGGAATTTGATATTTTGAGACTGGCAATGGCAGCAAGCCTGCATATTTATTTCAGTACATGTTTCCTTTAAATGTATCTATGGTCAACATATGTGCGTATTGGATAGTAATCTATTTTTTAATTTCTAGTAAAATATTGTTTCAATCTATGATTTAATTTACTATGTTTAATTTATTCCTTTTATACTACCCAATTGTGATTAGCTATTTAGAGATTCTTACTGCTCTCTTAAGGGCTCATAGAATGATCATATAACTATTAGGTCACCAGCTGCCAAGGGGTGACCTTCACTCTTGTTCCTGCCACATGTGCCCTCTTTCCAGTGTCTTGGGCAGTGAAAGACACAACAGGAGTCTAAACAGACGCTTGCAGCCTCTGCTGTACTTAGCAGAAGGAGACAGGCACCATTGTCTGTTTCTGCTCCACAACTGATCACTCTAGAGGACTTTCATATTATCCAGTACTGAAGGAGATTACTACTCAGCCTAGTGCCTTAAATGTAATTGGTGACCAAACACATCCATACTTGTATGGCAAACAGCTGCATATAGTTTGGAAGCTTATGAGGTTACTGTGAGCTGGTCAACAGGAAAATTGACAATGTGATTGATTTACCTAACATGAAACACTGGAGGTGGTAGTGTTCCTTTGTTAGACATCCAAGCATGAAAAGGGTTAAACAGTATTTTGCCTTTCAATTAGCATGGGGTCATTATTTAACCTTTTTACTTTCAGGGGTTCATATTCAGAAAACAACCTTGAAGCTGGAAGAATAAGTCATTTACAATGTTGGATTGCAGCAGTATTATATTCTAGGTTTCAGTGAGTGTATTTTCTATGCATATACATTTTCTATAGATACTCATATACAAATCTATACAATACATATATTATACACATTTGTTGGACATGGGCCGAAGCCAGACTATATAGTTAAGGAAGGCACTTTAATGAGTCAATGAGAAGAGGCCACATAGAATGAAAGGAGTACAAGGTAAAGAGAAGCCCTCCCTTTCGCTTCTGCTTACATTGGCCCCTTGTTAGAGGTCTGGACCCACTAAGGATGTTTAAAGTGTAACTTCAGCCAAAACATTTTTGCACATCTGGATAGAGTGGGAAAAAGTTAGATCAACTGTTTTTAATTGCAGTTGGAGGCATCTTGAGGCGATTTCCCCTTACTTCTGTTCTGGTGACATTGTTATCATTAGACAGGTAGTGCCTGTGTAGTTTTGCCGACTAGCTTTATAACCCGAAGAAGGGGTAATTTCCCCCAAAACATGTAGTCACTGTTATTGGCTTTTCCCCATTGCATTCCTGGCCTCAGCATTCCCGGACCTGTGTTCTGACAAAAACTCCAACCTGCCAAAATCTCCAACCACATCACTTCCGGTGGCTCTCCAGCAGCAATAATTGAAGATTTCGACGAGTTGTCTGTTCGGACAGAACACCGGGTAAGGAGGAAAAAATTTGTTGCCACCTTGGAGGCGGCCATGTTGTTGGTTACTAGCGGGCGAACTAACAATGTCAACTCATTATATCATGCACCGTAGTGTATACGCTGCTGGTGTTCTGTGAAAACAGGCAACTCGTCAAAATCTCCTATTATTGCTGCTGGAGAGTCATCGGAAGTGTCGTGGTTGGAGATTTTGGTGAGTTGGAGTTTTCAGGAAGAATACCGGCCTCCGTGCTTGGTGTTGCCGAGTTGGGGGATCTCCCCGGCTGTTTTGCGCCAGTCCATGTCGTCATTTCTGGGTGGCAGGCACGGCTTTCTCCCTGCGAGTGCCCGTCACTTCCTGGTGTCCCCAGCCTGCTACAATCACCTCCACAGGAATCCATCTGCATTTCCTGACCCACTATGCTTTAACACTGTCCCATCCTGGGACCTCCTGATCGTGACCATCCCCTTACATCTTGCCCTTCAGCACAGTTGGCATCCTCACGCCCAGGAGCTCCCTTGTCATCTATGTGGCTCCAGCCTCCAGGTACTACCATCATTATGCTGTGGTCCATTATGTCCACTGGTTGGCTGCTCAATGACTGCTATATGCCTTAATTTTTAACTTTATCTCCCATGGAATATACGTTTTCTACTTTTACTTACCCAAGGTTGAGTTGTATTTATCTGCCATGGCACAGTGCTTTTTTTCCCGATAGACAGAAAGTGAGGAAAAATTTACAAGGGGAAGACAAGACAACAATTAAAAAATGATGTAGGTTCTTGCCTTTCCATGCTATACAAAAGTTTCTATTGATGTCTGTATCACCAGGATAGAAAGTGAAGAGAAATCTCCCCAGCAGAGTTCATGACAGCAGTAAAAACCTGTAAAATGTTTGGAATCTAGTTTGGAATGTAGTTGGAGAACACGTTAACAGCTGTGACATTAGATTTTAGGAAAGTGTCCAATTACTCAATATGCTCAAATGGAGGCGCAGACCCCTTTCTCTTTCTCTCATTGCTTTCTACTCCCTGAGTTCCCAGAGAAGATGAGTTTTATCTGCCTCCCTCAACAGCTCAGTGGGGGCACACCTGATGAGGCAGAGGTAGCTGTACAAATTATCTATAGCCGGGCGAGTGTCAATCCTCCACTGACAAAAGCATCACGTGGAAAACTGGGCCAAAAGACCATCTACTGTGGGAAGTAACCCCTCATTTTCTAGCAGAGTACTCCAGATCCAGAGAGGTGAACCCCCTTACCCTGCCACTTTGGGCCTTGAATACCTCCAGCTGTTCACCTGTGTTACCAGAGCTACTGGACTGGAAGGGAGGTAGTGGTTTATGAAGATAATTAAAAGTACTTGTTTGTGTTCTGAACTGTTGTACTGAAGTAGCGATTTTTAGCTAAACCCTCTGATGTTATAGAGTCTTACTGAGAATATGCTATGCAGCCACATGTTACTAATTGAGTAAAAATAGGATTTTTATAACAGCTTAACTGTAAAATCCTTTTCTTGGAGTACATCACGGGACACAGAGCCACAGTAATTACTGTATGGGTTATATGGCACCTTCAGGTGATGGACACTGACACACCCTAGACAGGAAGTTCAATTCCCCATATAACCCCTCCCCTTACTGGGAGTACCTCAGTTTTGTAGCAAAGCAATACACGTGTAACCAGAAAGAGGGGGGGACCTCTGTGTCCAGTGATGTACTCCAAGAAAAGGATTTTACAGATAAGCTGTTATAAAAATCCTATTTTCTTTATCGTACATCACGGGACACAGAGCCACAGTAATTACTGTATGGGATGTCCCAGAGCAATGCTATCTGAGGGGAGAAGACACCAACAAAAGTAGGGTGCAATCAGACCTGAGGACCTACACTGCTGCCTGCGGCACACTGCGCCCAAAGGCGATATCCTCATGCCTTCTTACATCCACCTGATAAAATCTTATGATTATATGGACTGAAGACCAAGTTGCAGCCTTGCAGATTTGAGCCATGGAGGCTTGGTGATGCACTGCCCACGAAGCACTGGTGGAGTGCGCTATGATTTGAAAAGGTGGACTTTACTCTTCAAACCATGAGCTTGAATAATTACTTGACAAATCCATTTGGCAATAGTGGATTTCAATGCTGCCTGTCCTTTCCTAGGATCTTCAGGCAACACAAACAAAACATCTGTTTTCCGAATCTGAGCAGTCGCCTTCAAATAGATTTTGACTGCTCTCACAACATCCAAAGAATGCAGTGACTTTTCTTCCGTAGAACAGGGTTCTGTAAAAAATGAAGGTAGAACAATATCCTGGTTAAGATGAAAACCTGAAACCACCTTTGGCAGAAAGCTAGGATGAGGATGCAATACTAGTCTATCCTTGCAAATGATTAAACATGGCTCTTTCCAAGAAACAGCTGCCAACTCTGATACCCTTCTTGCAGAAGATATGGCTACCAGAAAAACTAGTTTCCTTGTCAAAAGGACCAAGGGAATGTGTCGTATCAGCTCAAAAGGCTGTTTCTGTAATGCCGACAGAACTAAATTCAAGTCCCAAGGTTTCAGGGTGCTCTAACCAGTGGATTAAGCCGCGTTACCCCCTGTAAAAAGCTTCAGACCAAAGAATACGAAGCAAGCGGACGTTGAAATAATACCGATAAGGCCGAAACCTGGCCTTTGATAGTACTCAAGGCCAGTCATCTCTAATCCCATTTGCAGAAAAGCAAGAATTTTACCTATGACATACTTTCTAGGATGCCAACCCCTGGATTCACACCAGGAGACATATGCCTTCCAGACTCTATAATAAATGACTCTGGAAGCTGGCTTCCTTGCATTAATCAAAGTAGATATCACTAAGCCTGAAAGCCCACGATTCTTTAGAATGTGGGATTCAATAGCCAAACCATTAAATTTAGGGTTTGTAAAGTAAGATGGAACACTGGTGCCTGCGATAGCAGGTCTGAACGTGGTGGTAGGGGCCATGGGGCCCCTACCACCATCTTTACTATTTTTGCATACCAAGATTTTTTGGGCCACACCAGGGCCACAAGAACTACTGACTTTCTTTCCCGCTTGATCCTGGGAAGAAGTTGAGGTAGCAGCAGAATAGGAGGGAATGCAAAAAATAGGTGAGAACTGATCCCACGGGGTCACCAACACATCTGTTCCGCATGCGAGTGGATCCCTTTTCCTTGACACACAGTTTTCGACTTTGTTGTTGAACCTGGATGCAAACAGATCTACGTCCGGGGTCCCCCATCTTTGGCATATAGCCAGGAAGATGTCAGGGTGAAGGGACCATTCCCCCGGGCACAACTGCTGGCGACTTAAGTAGTCCGTCTGCCAGTTCTCTACCCCTGGAATGAAGATTGCCGATATGCATGGCACATGCTTTTCTGCCCAGGCTATGATATGGTTTACCTCTGCCTGGGCTGCCAGACTTCTGGTGCCCCCTTGGTGATTGATATAAGCCACTGCTGTGGCATTGTTGGATTGAATCCTGACAGGGGAATCCTGCAACCTGAATGTCCAGGCCTTTAGGGCTGGGTACGCTGCCTGAATCTCTAGAATGTTGATGGGCAAGGTCCTTTCGGTTCTGGACCATTTCCCTTGGACAGATGCCTCTTCCAGGTCTGCTCCCCAACCGAAAGGCTGGCATCTGTTGATACCACTTTCCGGGTAACTGGTAAGAAGGATTTCCCCTTCTGCAGAATCTCGGATATCCTCCACTAACTGGGGCTCTGGCACACTTTTGGTGTCAAACGCATAGGAAAATCTAGTGCTTGGACCTTCCTGCTCCAGGCAGACAGGATACTGTTTTCCAGCAGTCTCGAATGAAACTGAGCATAGGGAACTGCTTTGAATGAAGCCACCATCTTCCCCAACAACCTCATAGAAAGGCGAATAGAAGGACCCTTCTTTGCCCTGACCACCTGAGCAAGCTCCCTTATGGCGCTGCCAGCTCGGCTAAATCCTGGGCCTGCTGTTCAGGGAAAACCTTGAAGAAGAGATCCAGCTCCAGGCTATAATCGACTCTGGAGCATGCAGTTGCTTCATGGACTTGAACCTGGCAAGGAACATTAGGTTGCCCCTCCTCCACAAGAAACTTAACTCCGGCCTTGTTACTCAAGAGATTTCTCCTCTCTTTATTACCTCTCCCGATGGCCATCGGGAATTCATACGTTTTGACGTTTTGAGTTCACCTATGTCTCCAATTATCTTGGGTATCCCTTGGCTCCAAGCCCATAACCCCCAGATCTATTGGGTCAAGAAGGAAGTCCTGTTCACTTCCCCCTATTGCCAACAACATTGCCTCATCCCTGAATCCAGAGATACCACCAGTTGTCTGACAGTCCAGTTGGTATCCTCCACTAACCAGGATGTACCCAGGGCGTACCATGAATTCCTAGATGTTTTTGATAAGAGAAAGGCCGATGTTCTACCACCATATCGGCCATATGACTGTCCTATCGAGCTGCTTCCAGGGGCCGAAGTTCCATTTGGACGTGTATTCCCCCTCTCTGAAGTGTAATTGGGGACACTATGACTGTACATAGATGAAAATTTGGCCAAGGGCTTCATCCGTCCTTCTTCTTCTCCTGCCGGTGCCAGCATTTTCTCAGTCGAAAAAAAAGATAAGACTCTAAGAACATGTGTGGACTATAGGGAATTAAATAAAATCACCATAAAGAACCGATATCCACTCCCACTGGTCCCCGAACTCTTCCAGAGACTTCGTTCAGCCCAAGTGTTCACCAAACTCGACCTCGGGGACATCGAATGTCCGTGTCTGGTGGGGAGCTCCTTCAGGACGTCACATTGCTGGAGCCAAGTGGGCTTATCACCCCTCCTCAGGTGGAAGCGTTGGTTCACGCCAGGTCGGAGGCGCAGGATACAACAACGGATTTGGATACTATCCATCCACAGTCCCCGCAGAGGGCCAAGTCTGCTTGCCTGCTAAGACCTCGCCAGAAGGGAGGTCCACCATTGAGGGTAAGGGTCCACCTTTTATATCCTTGGATAATGGGGGAACCTCATGTACACACTTCCTTCCTCTCCATGTACCTGTGTGGTTGTTTGACCTGATGGATTGTGGAAGCTTTCCTGTGTTCTTTTGAAGCGGTTAATTACCTATGGAACTTTTCTTTCCGTCATCCATTCTATGGACTACCTATATTTTTCACTGCTGAGAAGCTCTTATAGAGCCTAGAGGACTGGTTAATGTTACAGTCTATTTAGTGTGGGAATTTTTAAGCTGTGTATTAATATATGGTTTCTAGCACATGAGTACACTTTGCACTTTATATTATGTATTAACAGCATTTTGATCAATAGTTGTTCTAAGTATTTATTCATATTAATGTGGATCGTTTCAACATGATCTGCCTTACACAAATATCTTTACACTGATTATGAGCGCACGTTTTTTGGTTTTATTTGTCCCACAACAAGCCAGAATCCAGGTCTTACAAACTTTACATGATCATCAACTTGCTGGCCACTTCGGTGTATGGAAAACTATGCATCTTATTCAGCGATCCTTTTGGTGGCCTACTTTGAAAAATGATTGCAAAAAGTATGTAAGCTCCTGCATTAAGTCTTGGGGTCCAACATTAAGTCTTGGGGTCTGCTACGTCCTTTGCCGGTACCAGAACAACCATGGAGGAATATATCTATGGACTTCATAGTAGAGCTGCCACCCTCTGAAAGATTCACAATGATTCTAATTGTTGTAGACCGCCTGTCCAAGATGTCACACTTCGTGCCTATGATAGGTACTCCTTCCGCTGCAGATACAGCAAAGGTCTTCATAAGAGAGATAGTCAGACTTCACAGCCTTCCTGACAGCATTGTGTCTGATAGAGGGGTCCAATTTACTTCCCGATTTTGGAAAGAGCTCTGCAAAGTTTTGTCTATTGAAGTTTGCCTATCCTCTGCCTATCACCCCCAGAGCAACGGTCAGACTGAAAGGACTAATCAGACCTTAGAACAATATTTACGCTGTTTTTGCTCCACTTCCCAGGATGACTGGTCCTTGTTACTCCCCTGTGCGGAGTTCGCATACAATAACTCAACACCGATCAATCACCGTTTTGGGCCAACTATGGGTTCCATCCTTCATTTCTACCTAATGTCATTCCAGAGACCTCAGTTCCAGCAGTTCAAGACAGGATAAAATCCATTCAGACTAACTTTCAAACTCTCCGGTTGACCATGCAAAAGGCCCAAGAGGACTACAAGTAACAATATGACAAAAACAGGGGGGAGAGCCCTAGCTTTAGGGTTGGAGATGAGGTTTGGCTCTCCTCGGCAAATCTCAAACTTCCTTTTCCCTCCCGGAAATTGGGACCAAGATTTATTGGTCCATTCAAGATTAGACGGGAGATTAATCCAGTAGCTTTTGAACTGTCACTCCCGAGTTCTTATAAAGTGCACCCTGTGTTTCATGTCTCCTTACTTAAAGCTGTTATCTCTAGTCCTTTTTCAGGAAGGAAAGAAGATCCTCCGCCTCCAGTTTCTGTGGGAGATGAAACAGAGTATGAAGTTGAGGCCATCCTGGACTGCCGCCGGAGAGGTAAGATCATTCAATTTCTTATAAAGTGGAAGGGTTACCCAGCAGAAGAAAGTTCTTGGGAACCTGCAGCCAATATACATGCTCCTAGACTTTTGCAGAGATTCTGAGTTCGTTACCCCAAAAGATGGGCCCGGTTGGGCATCCGGAGGTTGCCCCTAGGGGGGCACTGTCAGGGAAATGGCCGTGTTGTGGGCAATTCCACCAGCAACCGTCATGGTGGCAGGCAAGTCTAGTGAGCACGCCCTGATCTTGTGGGAACACCCCTCCGGCCTATTTAAACCTGCCACTGACACTTGCAGTTTGCTGGATTATCAAACAGCTCCTGTGTTCCTGTGCCTTGTATACTCTGAAGACCCCTGCGTGACCTCTGCTCGGCTTGACCTGTGTTCCTGTTTATCTCCTCGCTCTGACCCCGGCTTGGCTGACTACTCTCCGATCTTCTACCCTCTGTGTATGACTCGGCTTGTTCCTGTACCTCTCTGTCGGACTGTCTTTTGGTATCTGACCCCTGGCCTGGCTGCGGACCCTGTTCCTGGTTTACCCTGCTGTTACCGTTCAAGACTTCTCTCCGCATGGCTGCCACAACGCATTCTAGCTACTTACAGCCAACCAGCCAGCTTGAGGTATCCCTGGCAATCTGTGCACCTCTGTGCATTGCATTCCCTGTACCCAAATCCAGAGACGCGTTGCACTCAGCCGCAAGGGGCGCCCTTCTCAGCAACCCGGCCTCACACTACAGACTTGACAGCGGGGCTCCGATCCGCCGGATCGCATATGGAGGAGTGCTGGGGTGGAGGACAGGAGAAGAGCTGATGGATGGGGAACCGGCCTAATGGCGGCGGGAGCAGCGCGGCATACCGCCAACTGAGCCATGCTCCCTCTGCCTCCTAGAAAGAAGCTGTCCAGGTGGGGGGACATTCAAAAGAGAAAACCCCCCCTTCCCACGTCTTACCTGGGGCTTGGGCTGGAGGAAGCGTGCAGCTTGTGACACAGAGCGAGACTGACAAGCATGAAATCAGGTATGTGCTCTTGACAGCCCCCGGTGGCAACTATAGGCATGACAACATTTACTTAAAGGAGAAAACCCGCAAGAATTAGAAAAATTCCTTAGGAATTTCCCTTACCTTATCCAGCTGCAGGGTTCTGTGGTAACCAGACTCAATCTTCACCACTCACAATGGGCTCCGTTAAAAAACCTTCAGGAACCGGGGCCCTTTTTTATCGGGGGATCCACACTCCTGGGCCTGTAAAGCACTCCACCAGGAAATATGGCTAAAAAAACAAATACTGGATCCCGGGGTCCAGCTCTCTAAAAATAGAAGCGTTACAGGCAAACCCCCGTTTCTTCCAACACAAGGCCCGGGCACCATTCAATTTCATCTGGAAAAGACACTTTGAATGGATCCGGTTGCATAGCTTGCCCCAGCAAGGAATGTTCCAGCGGAGCTCTGCCTAGCACATCTTTACTCGTGACCAACACTTAAGACACTGGCGAAAAAACTGAGGTACTCCCGGTCAGGGGAGGGGTTATATGGGGAATTGAACTTCCTGTCTAGGGTGTGCCAGTGTCCATCACCTGAAGGTGCCATATAACCCATATAGTAATTACTGTGGCTCTGTGTCCCGTGATGTATGATAAAGAAAGAGACATTCCTGTGAGGAGTCCATGTTTGTGCAGCTTTAATATTGTTTTGCATTATTCTGCTGTCTATGCATGCTCTTTGCCATCCTCCTGTCCCAGTTTTGCATTATTGTGTTGACCTTTGCACTTGATTAGTAAACTGCAAGTTAGCTACTTCCAGTCTGGTTGTGCTTTAAGTAAGTACAGATATATGTGTAATGTTGGTGTATGCTTTATAAAAGTTGTGCTCTGTTATCTATATAGGTTAAAACCAAAGCACAGATCTGGCTTATTTGAACTTCCTTTCCCCAGTTCCTCACCCCCCTAGGACCCTCCCTCCCCAGCAGTTTTAAAAACATTTTTTTGCATACACTTTATCCATGGGCCATGTGACATCATGTGTTCTCCACCTGCTGAAAGCCCAGGGTGGCTTGATGACACTTACCCAGGTTACATATCCTTGACACCCTAGGCTCACAGGAAGTGGTTTGAATGATGCTGGGAGCACAGAGGGGGCAACATTAGATAGGAGGTAAGTATTGCAGCCGAAGCTGCATTTTTTAATCCTTTTTTTAAAGATCTGGGACGATTAATACTTAAAATAAAAAAATATTTGTAATTGGTCTTTAAATGTTACTAAGTGCAAAAATAAGAATACAGGTGAAAAAAAGAAAAGCAGGGGAGATAATGTAACTTTAAATGGTTACACTTGCTAAGACTTATTGTCATGTTCTTGCTCTTGTGTGTTCCAAAGGACTAAGCTGACGTTTTCAAAGAAACTTCCTCGAACTGCAGCTTTAAAACCTTTACCACTCCCTGGGTCTTAATCGCCCCATCAGACTGCTATTCTTTTTATTTTTCCAACCCTAATGTTTGTGGAGAGAGATGCCCAGAAACAGCAGGAAGCAGCATTAATAGAGAAATGTATAGCTTTAAACTTCATTTATGGGGCAGAAGAAGGAGGGGGTCTTATATTATTCTCTTGCCATCTCTGAATGTGCATTTCCCATATAATAAGTGAATAATAATATGGAGTGATTGGTAAGAGTGGCCTTTTCTCCCCTCTCTGCATTTAATAAAATCACAAAATGGCTATCCCAACAGGTGGTCCCTTTCAAAGTCTTAAAACCACAAGAATCGGAACAAAAGAGGCATCCGTACCTAATGTTCAGTGGGATTTAGAAAGCTGTTCTTTCTTTTGTTAATTGTCAGATTTAGCTATGTTCATTGCTGTTGAACCACAAATTCAAGGCATTTTTAATGGACAGTTTTTTTGTCCATAAAAAGACACTGACGGCTGCTGACTAGCCAGCTAGCAGTATTTGTTAATGCGGGCCGGAAATGAGAGGTTAACAAGAGGCGGGACGGCCTCACTTCTAAAATAGCCAAGAAATACAAAAAAAGAAAGAAAAGAAAAAAACGGGAGCCACAAACTAGGAAGTTTTAACACAAAGATTATTTTGGAATAAATACTCAGTATATTGGCACTGCTATTTCTTATAAGGAAAATGAACCATTTTGGATGCAGTGCACAGAATGACTAATTGTCAAGCCAGAATTAAACATCTGATAAGTACATGCACTGTATTTGAATGATAAACATTAATCAGGTTTTCTTGTAAAGACTATGCAAGGAGCAAAGCATTATAGCTCTGGAGTCCTCCTCCTAAGCATTAGTCCCTTTGACCTATACCTAGAATAAATACTGGGCTGGTGGCCCTTAAGATACTTCAATATTCACTGATCAATGTGGGACCCCCACTTCTTGACAAATGGTGGTCCTTATAAAACTAGCTTGTTCAGACCTGAAATCACAGGGGTTGGCAAAACTAAGTCTTTCAACACCAAACTTTCTTAGCGGTTCTAAGATGTCACGTGAATGTCAGGAGCCAAAAAGGAAACTTGTGCTGGAAGATCGAAAAAGTATGAAACAATAAACCGTGACCTTTGCATGGCACAATTAACATTGTACACTTTCTTTAACCCACAGAAATTTGCCCCTGCCACAAAAGGGCTAGCTACTTGTGTGTTGCCCCCCAGGCCAACGGCTCCTAGCCCTCCCCTTCATCAGTGCTAGTCTTAAAGTGATTGTAAAGTTGTTTTTCTTTTTAAATCACTTTAGCCCCGAAAGATTTTACTCCTTTCCTGACCAGAGAACTTTTTACAATTTGGCACTGTTTCGCTTTAACTGACAAATGTGCTGTCATGCAATGCTGTACCCAAACAAAATTTGCATCCTTTTTTTCCCACAAATAGAGTTTTCTTTTGGTGGTATTTGATCACCTCTGCGGCTTTTATTTTTTGCGCTATAAACAAAAAAAGCGCCATTTTCAAATCGCGGTCGGCGATTTTTTAGATCTGACAGGTCAGGATCGCAGGGGATCGGCGTATAACACGCACTCGCAATTTTCCCCTGATTTTAATCCACACTCCTGGGCCTGTAAAGTACTCCACCAGGAAATATGGCTAAAAAAACAAATACTGGATCCCGGGGTCCAACTCTCTAAAAATAAAAGCGTTACAGGCAAAACCCCGTTTCTTCCAACACAAGGCCTGGGCACCATTCAATTTCGCCTGGAAAAGACACTTTGAATGGATCCGGTTGCATAGTTTGCCCCAGCAAGGAATGTTCCAGCGGAGCTCTGCCTAGCACATCTTTACTCGTGACCAACACTTAAGACACTGGCGAAAAAACTGAGGTACTTCCGGTAAGGGGAGGGGTTATATGGGGAATTGAACTTCCTGTCTAGGGTGTGCCAGTGTCCATCACCTGAAGGTGCCATATAACCCATACAGTAATTACTGTGGCTCTGTGTCCCATGATGTATGATAAAGAAAGAGACATTCCTGTGAGGAGTCCATGTTTGTGCAGCTTTAATATTGTTTTGCATTATTCTGCTGTCTATGCATGCTCTTTGCCATCCTCCTGTCCCAGTTTTGCATTATTGTGTTGACCTTTGCACTTGATTAGTAAACTGCAAGTTAGCTACTTCCAGTCTGGTTGTGCTTTAAGTAAGTACAGATATATGTGTAATGTTGGTGTATGCTTTATAAAAGTTGTGCTCTGTTATCTATATAGGTTAAAACCAAAGCACAGATCTGGCTTATTTGAACTTCCTTTCCCCAGTTCCTCACCCCCCTAGGACCCTCCCTCCCCAGCAGTTTTAAAAACATTTTTTTGCATACACTTTATCCATGGGCCATGTGACATCATGTGTTCTCCACCTGCTGAAAGCCCAGGGTGGCTTGATGACACTTACCCAGGTTACATATCCTTGACACCCTAGGCTCACAGGAAGTGGTTTGAATGATGCTGGGATCACAGAGGGGGCAACATTAGATAGGAGGTAAGTATTGCAGCCAAAGCTGCATTTTTTTTTTTTAAAGATCTGGGACGATTAATACTTAAAATAAAAAATAATTTGTAATTGATCTTTAAATGTTACTAAGTGCAAAAATAAGAATTGCACAGGTCTGCTTCTTGCTAAAGCTTTGCAAAATCTTACAATAAGAGGGTCTTCCTGTAGGGGATAGACACTCAAAGCAGCGATCTGTACCTTAAATGAACTTAAATGAGGGGACAATCCTTTATCGACCTCATCTTGAAGGAATTCCAGGATGTTGGGTAAGTCCATGCTTGTATTTGTTCTATTATTGAGCCATTCATTAAATATTTTCCAAACTTTCCCATAAATTGCACTAGGGACCAGCTTACGACTCTGGAGTAAGGTGCAGATGATTCTTTCTGGTAAACCCCTGGCTTTAAAGATCTCTTCTTCAAAAGCCATGCTGCTAGTTTTAGCATGGACACTTGTGGATGGACCAGGGGCCCCTGGCAAAGAAGATATCGCCTAGGGGAAGCATCAGGGGGGCTGACCTGTTAGTTTGAGAAAATTTGCAAACCATGGTCTCCTGGACAATATGGTGCCACCAGAAGCATTTGTATCTCCTCCAACAGAAATTTTGACAGAACTCTCGGAATGAGATGTAGGGGTGGAAACACATAACAAAGGTGGAAAGCCCAGGGACTTTGGTGTGCATCTACTGCTAAGGGCTGATCCCCTGGATTTAATGAAAAAAATCTGGGTACATTTGCGTT
The DNA here is from genome assembly GCA_037952925.1 of Lithobates clamitans. Classification (NCBI taxonomy): domain Eukaryota; kingdom Metazoa; phylum Chordata; class Amphibia; order Anura; family Ranidae; genus Lithobates; species Lithobates clamitans. The sequence continues at coordinate 848,868 of JBBGZY010001565.1, forward strand.
CTTAGTTGCAAAAAAATCTACCTTTGGTTTCCCCAGTATAAAACTATGCTTTTGAACACCTCTGGATGTATCGACCATTCCTGGTTTGAGAAATGCCATATCGTTCTGTTCTCCTTTCAGATAAACTGCGGAAAAGGAACTGAGATTCTGTTTTGCCCACTGAAAAGTAATCTTGGCAATAAACATTAATTGTGGACTTCTGGTTCCCCCCATCTGTTGATGTATGCCACCGTCGTTATGTTGTCGGAGCGGATTTGGAGGTGACGCCTTGGATCTGGTCCTGAAAAGCCAACAATCCTATGGATACAGTCATAAGTTCTCTCCAATTGGAGGAGAACTTCCTCTCTTTCAGGGTCCATCTGCCCTGGGAGCAATGATCGTTGAGATTGGCACCCCAGCCCCAACTGCTGGCATCCGTTGTCAGAATGCAGGAGAGGGGTAAGACCCAATGCACTCCCCACTGCAAGTTCTCTCAGCAGTTCCACCACCATAGGGAACGCTTCACTCTGGAGCGTATAGTCACCCTTTCCTCCAAGTCTCTGCCCTTTAAATCTTCCAGGAGGAATTTCTTCAAAATCCTCTGGTGGATCCGAGCCCATTTTACAGCAGGGATTGAGGATGTCATTAGGCCAAGTGCTGACATTACTTCCCCTACAGTACAATTGTGATTGGACTGGAGGTAAGCCATACTCTGATTCAGGCGGGTGACCTCCTCTGGAAGGATTCATGTCCGTGGATCGAATGGTGTAACCTAGGAAGAGAATTGATTAAGCCGGCACCAGATTTGATTTGTCTTGATTTATAATCCACCCTAGTTACTTTAGATTCTGTTGTGCTCTGGCCAGGTTCTGAAGAAGCTCTTCTCTGGAACGTGCCATAAAAATCAGATACTCTAAATACAGAATGACTGTAATGGACTGAAGCCTTAAGGGGACTAAGGCTCCGGCTAGTACTTTGGTAAATATCCATGGGGCCGAAGACAACCCAAAGGGGAGGGCTTTGCACTGAAAATGATATATCTTCTACACAATCTGAATTGCTAGACAAAGATATTTCCGAAAAAATGTATTTTATAGGGATATGCAAATAGGCATCCTTTAGGTCTAAAGTTGCCATGAAGACATCCTTCTGGAGAAGATTTCTTATTGAATAAATGGATTCTATACAGAACTTTTTGTATCAGATGGATGCATTTAAAGCGTTTAAAAAAAAACCTGTAAGGCAAAAGGCATAATGAAATAGTATGCACCGTGTACTAGCTCATTATGAAATACTTACCTTAGAAGGAGGCGTCGGTAGCTGATCCCAGTCACCCCCGAGGGAGCTGACATTTCCCCTTGGCGTGTCTTCCGGGTTCGCGGCTCCAGCGCTGTGAGTGGCCAGAGCCGTGATGTCGTCGCTCCCGCGCATGTGCGCGGGAGACTTCTTTCCGGCAAGCTGCCGGACCTTCAGCCGGACCTTTACATGATAATTATTACCATCATACTTAGTAAAGTATTGTTTAAGCACAAGAAAATGGCCGCTATAGATATTTTTATACCACTAATACCATGGCCGCGCTGTAAGACTAGAGCGGACCACAAGAAAATGGCCGCTGTAAACCTTCCGGTTTTACCATATATAAAGAACATCTCTGCAGCCAATCCGGTTCCCCAGATGAAGTCACGACGTGTGACGTAACGCATAGAGAGTGGCCACGAGCAGACGCAAACCGGAAGTCACGTGAGAAGGCGCTTTGAACGCCGCTCTATCTGTTACTTTGCCTTTTTTTTAAGTTTTTAATGTAAGAGTCCATTCAAAGCATTTTAATAAATAGATTCAAGTTTATCTTAACATACTGCACCATTGGAGGCCTATTCTTTCTTCTCTCCTTCACTGCATCATTGATATCTTATTGCAGTACACTGGGACATGAACTGAGAAGAAATCGCTAGAGCCATGGCTATTGGATGAGAACTTATTTGAGCCCCATTCTAATGCTGCATTAAGATCTACACATCTGGTCACATTTAGCGATGCCTGATTCTTTATAAATCTAAGGTGAGAGTTTTGGGAGACTGGTGTCATTAGGAGATCATCTGCGAAGACATCTATGAGCTTCCTTTGACTGTTTATTGACATACCGAGCCACCTTATATTCGTTTATTCACCTAATGGATAGAGAATACTTTGCAAAATATTTGAGCTTTTTTATCTTTGCATAGTGCACTTTAGTTTCATGCACTCTATTTTTGCTATTAGAATCGTTTGTTTTTCACATGGTTGTGTGTGATTTTACTTGATAGCGCAAGATCACTATTGCCTTTATTCTTTTACTGTGTAGTATGAACACTGTTAGATTTTGCTGCTATTTACATACAGATTATCACACATTTTTCACGTTTTAGACATTTTATTTACTCAGAGTAGCACTGAGGACATTTCCCCCCTTTTCACAGCGCATGCGCCACTCACGTCAGCGGCTGTATGTAAAGTGAATGTCTCCTAAACCGTACAAGTTTAGGAGATATTCATTTTACCTACAGGTAAGCCTTATTATAGGCTTACCTGTAGGTACAAATACAAAAAAGGGTATACAACCACTTTAAGGGTCGGAGGTTTAGGACTAACCTGAATTTTCCGGACGGTTACCGTATTACATATACGTGTGAGTAAAAAACTTTTCCTTGTTCTTGTACTGGAACTGATACTAGCACTTCTTGATCCACCAGCTCCCCAGTCAGTAGTGGTAAAGCCCAGGCTTTTGTCAGGTCTCTAGTCAGTCTCATAACAAGATATCTTGTAGATGGACCCATGTGAAGTTCCAAGGCGTAGCTCTCTTTTACTATGTTTAGTACAAATTTGTTGGTCGTCACTTTTTCCCATTGTCCCTCCCACCGGAAAACTGGCATCACTTGGGTTTTGGGTTTTGACTGAGAGGGTTAAAGAGAATACCTCCCTTCCACTTAAGACCTAATCATTACTTCGGGTCTAACGTCCTTTTCTCCCTTTTGTTGCTCCTTTTGGGGACAAAAAAACTTCCTTGAAAACCCTTCTTCTTTATAAGAAATGTCTTCTTTCTGTCTGTTGTTCTTTCCAGGGCAACCTCCAGATCAGGCTCAAACAGTAGATCTCCCGAGAAGGGAACACTGCATAGACGCAACTTTGAGACTGTGTCTCCAGCCGAGGTTTTTAACCATACCACTCTTCTAGCTGCCACTGAAAGAACTTTGCCAAAGATTTTACAGACTCTGCTGATGTGTCTGCCATAAAACCCACAGCCTTGAACAACATCGGAAAGGACTTTGACAGCCCTTGGAGTACCTGCAATTAAGTGTTCTTGAAGTTGCGAGAACCAAAACGCCTAGTTTCCGGCGACACAAGTTGTAGCCATGGCTGGTTTTAAATTGGCCATAGATGCATCCCAGGTCAACTTCAAAAAATCTTTTTTTTTTTTTTTTAATCTCTTTTTATTAAAGGGTTAAAGTATATAGGTACAAAACAAAGCCATTGGTCATTCCCCGGCTTGCAAGCGCGTAAAACATAACAGTAGTAACTATCATCTTATCTAGTAACAAAACCATAACATTCTATACACTCGCTCAGTTATTCTTGTATAAATGTAATACCAGGATTAATGGAATACAAGGAGATTCCTGTTCCCTCTCAACCATCAGGATTATATGGCAGGAGAACAGGAACTTGTAATTGAATTAATAGCTAAACAATTATAGCACGAGTTACTGCAGAAGAGTAGATCCACATATACCGTAGGCTAAGCCATATCAGGAACGAGTGGATTCAGACTACGGACGCTTTATCATCAGCTGTGTATTCTGATCCCGTCTACAGGTGCCAGACCTTCTCAATTTTTATAGAGCAACCTCAAGACCAATACGTAGCTTTGTATAGAGGTATAACCCTATTGATTAGACTCTTTCGAAAAAGGAAATTGGGGGCCGTAGCTGACTTTCACTTGAGTACTATTGCCTTCCTAGCATAAAATAATAGGAGACCCAATAAAGTGCGCAATGCCCTATTAACGGCCAAAGGTTCAACCAATTCCAGAAGGCAAACGCCAACGCTTACAGGGACATGCATAGTAGTCAGTGTGGCAATAAATTAGGTCACGTCTTGCCAATAACTACGAATCTATGGACACTACCAGAAGATATGGGTAAATCCTGCAGGGTTACCAGGGCACCTCCAACAGCAAGAAGAGGAACTTGAGCAGATACAGTGTAGTCTCTGTGGTGTAAAATAAATTCTGTGCACTATTTTAAATTGGATCAAGCAGTCTTCAGTCGATATTAATGCTTAAAATGGGCTATCCCAGAGGTCCTCCCAGTCTTCATTGTCCAAGTCCTGCTCCTCTGAACGCCACACCATGATCAGGGCATCCAAACCCTCATGAACAGAGGGCAGTAGTGACTTATAGATCACAGAAAGTGTTTTTTGCAGAGTGTTATCCTGAAGGAGAACCTCCAAATCATCCTGCTCCAACCTAAATGGACAGGATTCAAATTGGGATGTATAAGCGTGTCAGAGTTGCAGGAATCGGAAAAAAAACACGTTAGGTAGTGTAAATTTGTTTCTCAACTTGTCAAACGTGAATAATGCACTCCCATCACAAATATCTGAAAGGTATCTAACGCATTTAGCAGGCCATAGCCCAGGGTCTGGTAGGGAATAGAATTCCGGTAACATGGGATTAAACCGAAGAAGCTTTGATGGGGACCATTTGCCCCGCGCTGCATTGGTTTAGTAATGACAACATGCCAGGCCTTGATAACCACTCTCATAGCATCAGTAAGAAGTGGGTGAGAGACTTTCTGACCCTTGTAAAGGAGATTACGGAGGGTCTCTGTCAGGGCTGGGCTCAGCCCTTCCTTCTCTGAGCTGGCCGCTCAGCTGTCAACTAATTGCCAGCTCCTATCTCCTCACAGTTACTCAGCTGTTGATGATATCATGCTCATCAGTTCTGCCTACTTAAGCCGTCCAGTCCAGAGGAGCTCTGCCTTCGCATTGGTCACATAACAGAAACTATCTCCTGGGATCCTGATCAAGACTTGCTTTGCTGACATCCCTTCTGGCTCCAGATCCTGATTGCTGTTCCACTACATTGATCCTTGACTTCTGGCTTGGCTGACTATCCATTCCGGTTACTGAACCTTGGCTATGTTTTGACTACGTTTGTTCTTTTTACTTTTATTATTAAACAAGTGTGGTTTAACTGTACTTCTGTCTCGGCCTGATTTCATGGTTTCTGACAGTCTTATAAGATCCTGTGCGCGCAGCTTCCAATACTACAGAAGCATTTGCGTCATCGGAGGTGAGCCAATTGTGAGCATGGGTGAGCATGGCTTCCAAATAGTAAGTATAAAAGTCAGGGCAGGCCAAGCCCCCTTGTGTTCAAGGTCTACATAAAACCTTTCTACGAAATCTAGCTGGGCGGGATCTCCATAAAAAGGAGCTTATAAGGGAATCTAATGTTTGAAAAAGGATTTTGGTAACCAGACTAGGGAGTGCCTAAGGCTGTACAGGAGAACTGGGAGGAATTTCATTTTAATTAGATGAATTCTCTCAATAAGGGATAAAGGGAGATTTGACTTGCCCTCTTCAAAATGATGTCTGCTCTTCTATCCATGGGGTAATTCAGGTAGCCCATGTTTTCAGATGCCAAATCTGATTGTTTGGACACCTTGGACAGAGGTGCGTCTAATTTGGGATTCTTATTCTAAATAGCTTCAGGGCTTTTGTCGAAGGGACATCTTCTCTTTAAATTATTAGAGAAAAAAGCCTTCTTGTCAGGTTCAGACCACTCTTTACAAATTAGATTTGATATAATCTGATGTACTGCAAAAATTCTCACTTTCTTTTTCCCCAGCCCCTAATACATCATATCATGGCTAGATAACTGCGTTTCTTCCTCTTGGATTTCTAGAGTGTCATAAATTGCTCCCAGTAGGTCGTCCACATCCTCCAGGGACAATTTATACTTTGCAGATTTGCTAGACTTGAGCTGGCCTTCGTCCTTATCAGATTCTGAGTTGGAGGAAGCTGGCCTGACCACAGTGGGGCTATGCTCTCTAGCACCCAAGACCTTAGAGGGATCCGAGTTTGTTGGGACAGGAGAAGAAGGAATATTTATGGTGTCACTGGTAGAATCTACAGGTGTGCTTGCATTGGAGATGAGCTTACAGAATGCCTTAAAGGTGGAAGACATTTTCTCTTTAAAGAAGCTAAGAAACTTTGCCAGAGGAGAATCTGATACGGATTTCAAAAGATTAGCAATGCACTGCTTGCATAGAGGTTTATTATAGCTGGAGGACAGCTTAGAGCCACAATTAGGCTCCATGCACACTAGGCATAAAAAAATGTTTGTTCCCTTGGCATAAAAAAACGCTCATATAAAGCATGTTTTGTACATAGTTTAGGCAAGTTTAGGAGAGTTTTGCGTTTTTTCTGCCAGAATGCTCCAATCAGAAATGCAAACCAGAAGGTTTTTTTTTTCCTGCCTCTAAACGTTGAGCTTAAAATATGCCTGTATTTGTCCTAATGTGCATGAACACATAGGATAACATTGAGCTGCTTCTACAGGAAAAACACAAAACTCCTGCAGAAGTAGATATTTTTAAGCCAGTGTGCATGGACCCTTAGAGCATTTCTTCCGAGCCGACTTATCCTCTCTAGAAGCCTCCTTGTTCTGTAGATAAAACACAAGGAAGGAAGGATAAGCCGCCTAGGCACCAAGAATAAATGCACCTTGTGACAAAACACATCCCAGCCTCAGCAGCACATATCCTTCTGGGACTGTGAGGAATTCACCACCATGGGTTTCCCTGGTCCAGCCCATGTTGACCACCACCACTAAATAAGATCTGCCCAGCAGCTTACCTGTGCATGGTTGGTGCCAGATTCCCCCGGAGTGTCCTGGGAGGCAGCCTCCATGGTCCCCCTCTGCTCTGGTTCCCACTTAGTCCAATCATGCTGGACGCTGGTCTGGATAACTTAGGCACAGTCTGGCCCTCCTCTTCCTCCCTGTGCCTCAGAGACCCGGAGGTGGAAGTCTCAGTGTGCGATGATGATGTCAATTCCACCGGCCCAGCTCCGCCTGGCACGGCCAGAGGGAGAACAAGCAGCAGCCTCACCCGGGCGAGCCCTCAGCCACCATGGAACCGCTGTCGTCATGCCGCTGACCCTTGCCAGGTACTGGGAGGAGGCGGGAACGGGTCTGCTCCAATCAGCTGGATGGTACCTGAAGCCAAAAAAAAGCGGGTGAGGATTTTGCAGAGTAAAATTCTGCATTGCTGGGTAAGACCCGGTCTCCCTACAGCAACTCTTCTTTCCCTTCAGGCAGCCCCTGAGAAATGGAGTCCTCCCTGTGAAAGAAAATAAAAGATGGTTCCTCAGGCAACATGCCTCCTCCAACGGAGGAAACACAAATGGCTGGCCATGTTGGTGGGGGTCTGCCTTTTAACAACTTGCCTACTGTGCACTTAAACCCCCTTCCTGCCCAGACTAATTTTCAGCTTTCAGTGTTCTCACACTTTGAATGACAATTGCGCGGTCATGCAACATTGTACCCAAATGAAATTTTTACAATTTTCTTCACACAAATAGAGCTTTCATTTGGTGGTATTTATTCGCTGCTGGGTTTTTTATTTTTTGCTAAAAAAATGAAAATTTTGAAAAAAAAAATGTTTCATAATTTGTTTTAAAATTTTGAAAACAGGTAATTTTTCTCCTTCATTGATGTGCACTGATGAGGCTGCACTGATGAGCACTGATAGGCTGCACTGATGAGCACTGATAGGCACTGATAAGGCGGCACTAATGGGCACTGATAGGTGGCACTGATAAGCACTAATGAGGCAGCACTGATAGATGGCACTGAGAGCTGGCACTGATGGGTGGCACTGAAGGTCACTGATAAGCACTGATGGGTGGCACTGATGGGCACTGGTAGGTTACATAGTTACATAGTAGGTGAGGTTGAAAAAAGACACAAGTCCATCAAGTCCAACCTATGTGTGTGAATATGTGTCAGTATTTCATTACATATCCCTGTATGTTGCAGTCATTCAGGTGATTATCTAATAGTTTCTTGAAGCTATCAATGCTCCCCGCTGAGACCACCGCCTGTGGAAGGGAATTCCACATCCTTGCCGCTCTTACAGTAAAGAACCCTCTACGTCGTTTAAGGTTAAACCTCTTTTCTTCTAATTGTAATGAGTGGCCACGAGTCTTATTAAACTCTCTTCTGTGAAAAAGTTTTATCCCTATTGTGGGGTCACCAGTACAGTATTTGTAAATTGAAATCATATCCCCTCTCAAGCGTCTCTTCTCCAGAGAGAATAAGTTCAGTGCTCGCAACCTTTCCTCATAACTAAGGTCCTCCAGACCCTTTATTAGCTTTGTTGCCCTTCTTTGTACTCGCTCCATTTCCAGTACATCCCTCCTGAGGACTGGTGCCCAGAACTGGACAGCATACTCCAGGTGCGGCCGGACCAGAGTCTTGTAGAGCGGGAGAATTATTGTTTTATCTCTGGAGTTGATCCCCCTTTTAATGCATGCCAATATTCTGTTTGCTTTATTAGCAGCAGCTTGGCATTGCATGCCATTGCTGAGCCTATCATCTACTAGGACCCCCAGGTCCTTTTCCATCCTAGATTCCCCCAGAGGTTCTCCCCCCAGTGTATAGATTGCATTCATATTTTTGCCACCCAAATGCATTATTTTACATTTTTCTACACTGAACCTCATTTGCCATGTAGTCGCCCACTCCATTAATTTGTTCAGGTCTTTTTGCAAGATTTCCACATCCTGCGGAGAAGTTATTGCCCTGCTTAGCTTAGTATCTTCTGCAAATACAGAGATTGAACTGTTTATCCCATCCTCCAGGTCGTTTATAAACAAATTAAATAGGATTGGTCCCAGCACAGAACCCTGGGGAACCCCACTACCCACCCCTGACCATTCTGAGTACTCCCCATTTATCACCACCCTCTGAACACGCCCTTGTAGCCAGTTTTCAATCCATGTACTCACCCTATGGTCCATGCCAACGGACCTTATTTTGTACAGGTGAAACTGATAGGCAGCACTGATCGGTGGCATTGATGATGAGGCACTGGTGGGCATAGGTAGGTGGCCCTGGTGGCTACTGATAGGTGGCACTGGCAGGTGGCACTGGTGGGCACTGATGAGGCAGCCGAGGCTCTCTGTGTGAGGGACGGATGTCCATCTGACAGAAGCCAGTGATCGGCTTTATTTTCCTCTCACGTTGACAGCATGAGGGGAAAAGAAAAAAAAAGATTACCAAGCTTCTGTTTACATCACGTGCTCAGCTGTCATTGGCTGACAGCTGATCACGTGGTAAGGGGCTGGGATCGGTCCCTTACTCTGATCTGTGATCAGCCGAGACTTATAGACTCGGTGATCACAGAGTGCCCCGCGCACGACCCTCAGGGACGAGCAGGCAGCTAATGCATGGGAGGACGTCTATGGACGCCCTCCCGGAAATTATGCTGTCTTTTGGCTATAGTGCGGGTGGCAAGTAGTTAAAGTGATTTGGCAATGTGTTTCCTGTGGTGATGGGAGGAGCTCCATCTCCCAAGGGCTGTCCTGGAAGACGACTGGGGAAAATTGGGTTTAAAATCACTTTAATAAAAAAGAAGATTTAAAAAGAGACATTAATTGAGTACTTGTGACCTTAATGCGCTACCATTTGAAGCTGTTTTTTGCAGGACAATTCACACTTCCGCTGTGTGGTAACTTATAATGAGGTGTATATATTGTTTGGATAAACAACTCTGCAATAAAGAGCTGCTGGATTAAAATTTCCCTGGATATGGTGACGGAGGATATGCTGACCATCCACGAATAACCATACATGCCTACCACCCCTGCAGGGGTATGAGGAGCTGGTGAGTGGGGACTCATAAGGGGAGCACAAGAGTCACCTGATTTGATTGAGTACAAGAGTCACTACATCTTTTGAACACTTTTGCCATGTTTGTATTTTATATATATATATATATATAATTTGTTTTTGTTTTTTGGGATATTTGGACTTGTTTTTTGGGATGTTTTTATTTGGACTTGCCTTTGATGCACATATTTTGATATATGATTAGTGTATTTTTCTGATGCATACCGAGTATTATTCATGATTTATGCATCACTTATTTTTCACATATCTATTTTCTTTCTCAGCATTCACTTATTATTTGTTTTTTGGTACAATATTCAGTATACATTTTCTTTATTTTTTCTTGGCACCTATTTATACAGTACTAACTGTCTTATTTTATGGAGTTACACATTATAGGTGGCTATTATTAGTGGGTTATCACTTTTTGTTTATGTTAGCATTGTAATGTGTGCTGTGTACACTTTCTTGGTTAATATAGAGAGTCTATCCCCTCTAGCATAGGGAGCGCTAGACACCCCAATATATACACCTCATTATTTACTAGCCCCTTAGGGGGTCTATCAGGGGAGGCTGCATACCTTTTCGTTTTGTCCTAAGAGCGGAGTTTTTAGTTTGATTGTGTGGTAACTTATGCTTAGCCACAGTGGCAACCCATGTTACATCTGTTGGTGGGATGTATTTCCATTAATTTTAAATGAAATCCCAAAGCACCTTGTTGTCAGGGGAGTATTGCAGTGAGCTACCAGAAGTTGTACATGTACAATTTTTGGGTGTATTTTAGGTGCATTGGCAACCCATTTATTTTGAAAGTGTTAACACCCAGCAAAGATGTATTTGGGCCCCGAGTCAATTATTCCCAATGAAATCAGTACACACTGTATAAAATGAGAGGTAATCACAATAAAATGCTGTACTTCCACTTATACATTATTTTTTTAATGATGTAAAATGCTAATGTTACACAGTATGTTGTATTTTATTGACAGTTTAACTTTTTTGCTTAGTTAATTTCCAATAATTCACTAAAAAATAAAAGACCTCTTGAGTATATTATCTCCATCAACATTAGAAACTAACTAATTCTTATATATTGAATTTTTAAAAAGGTCCTTTCATCATCATAGAATTGAAAGAAGCCTGCCTGTTACCTCACATAACGTACAGTGCTTCAGTGATTCAATATATGGGCCTGCCTCCATTCCAGGAATAATTTGCAAGCTTTTGTTATATTTTGTGTACAATTAGCAATTTACTTTAAAAATTCTTTTCCATGCAGTTTTAAAATCAGACTTACAGAAAATGATTAGAGAACAGATCAATAAAGTTCAATGGCAGATCAGACACAAATGAGGAGGATATATAATGAGACAGACCTGTTTTCTAAGAGCTTGTGCTCAGCACAGAATTTATTGATGTGTTTCTTGCATAGAGAAATTGTTTGCAAAGTATAAGAAGCGTAACTTATATTTTCAACCTGGGTCGGTCTGTCTATGAAACTCTTATTTTCTTTTAATTATTTTTATAAATATATTCTATTGAAGCAGTTTGCAGCAATTTACAGTGCACTCTGTCAATATTAAAGCACAGTTCCAGCCATATTTACACTTTGGATATAGTATAAATAGTATAGTAATACATTCACATTTATTTTGGAGGGGGGAGGTTGTGACATCCATTGCAGAGATTTTCCTTCCCTGAAAACCCCTACAGAAAATGGGGGTTGGATAGTCACTGGGAAAAGAAGGCCTGAAGAGCAAAAAATAAATAAATACATTAGATGTTCTATTTCTCGGCCTGTGAATTTCTGTGTGTATTTTCAATGTTGCCCTTGAAGTTGCATGAGAAGACTCCCTGCTATACAACGTTCAAAATATATTTTTTTTGCAGTAGTACATGTCTCCATGGCTGTTCCAAGCTTCCAATGCCTTTTTTTTTTTTTTTTTTACAGTAGTTTGCCTATTAGTCTTAACCACTTGCTTACTGGGCACCTAAACCCCCCTCCTGCCCAGACCAATTTTCAGCTTTCAGCGCTGTCACACTTGAATGACAATTACGCGGTCATGCTACATTGTACCCAAATGAAATTTTTATCATTTTTTTCCCACAAATAGAGCTTTCTTTTGGTGGTATTTGATTACTTCTGGGTTTTTTATTTTTTGTTAAAAAAATGAAAAAAAGACTGAAAATTGTGAAAAAAAAAATACAAAACCATTTTATTATAAAATTTTGCAAACAGGTAATTTTTCTTCTTCATTGATATACGCTGATGAGGCTGCACTGATGGGCACCGATAGGCTGCACTGATGGGCACCGATAGGCTGCATTGATAGGCACTGATAAAGCAGCACTGGTGGGCACTGATAGGCGCACTTGTGGGCACTGAGAGGTAGTACTGGTGGGCACTGAGCGGTGGCACTGGTGGGCACTGAGAGGTGGCACTGAGGGGTGGCACTGACGGGCACTGAGGGGTAGCACTGATGGGCGGCACTGAAGGGCATTGATAGGTGCCACTGAAGGGCACTAATAGGTGGCACTGAAATGTGGCAGTGATGGGCACTGATAGGTGGCAGTGGTGGACACTGATGGGTGGCAGTGATGGACAGTGAGAGGCACTGGTAGGTGACACTGATAGGGAGCACTGCTAGGTGGCACTGATGAGGCATTGATTGGCATCGTTTGTGGACATTGATAGGTCACATTCCTGGGCATTGATAGTTGGCATGGATTGGTGGCACTGATATTCACTGTGTAGGCACTGGCAGGCGGTACTGGTTGGCACAGATGAGGCGGCTGTCCCTCTTTCTCTTCAGGACCGCTGTGCCCTACACAGAAGCTGGTGATCGGCTTTTATTTCTTCTCATGCTGTCAGCGTGAGGAGAAAAAAAAATGATTACCGAACTTCTGTTTAAATCACGTGATCAGCTGTCATTGACTGACAGCTGATCACGTGGTAAGGGGCCGGGATCGGCCCCTTGCTCCTCGATCTGTGATCACCCGAGCCTTACTGACTCGGTGATCACAGCGCGGGGAGCGTGCAAAGGGGAGGACGTCTATTGACGGCCTCCCAGCAATGTAGGTCCATGCTGTAGCCGTCCTTTGGCTATAGCGAGGATGGGAACAGATTAAAATGGCCAGAATTTAACAATAAAATTAAATCTCTCATAGTATTCAGTGGGATTTAACCCAAAAAGAAAATGCAGCTCTCACATATACAGTTAAAAAATAATGATAAATGCATGACCAAATATAACACAATATGAGTGTGAAAACACAGGTATGATGTAAAATGAACAACAAATAAATGAATATATGTCCACCAACGTGAAGAAAAAAGTGTACAAAAACAGGAGGGGAAGGGTTGATTCAAAAAGTCCTGGTGTAAATAGAACTTATCAGTAAGTTGACATCACAGAGGCGTCAATGGGAACAGGAGGCGTCAGTGAAAACATGACAGAAAGAAGATCTTGCTAGAGGAACCACCACCAACTGTATGAAGGCTTACTGGAAACAGTGGACTTAAAGGGGCATATACCTCTTAAGTCATGCAGACTTGTGGTGATATTCACTGTTTAAAGTGAAGACAATCACGGATCCAGGTCACAACAATCACAATTCAGGGTCTGAATGGCACTGGTCATCAGCAAGTTCACAGTAAAACATATGGATGAAGTTCACATGGAGGGAAGGAGGACCAAAGGATATCCACGTACTCACACGATGAAACCAAAAATTAAAGACAGGTTCCACATAGTGTGATATTGTTTAAAAATTAGATTTTAATAAAAAGAGGGTAAACAGGAACACTCACATTTCAAATGTAGATAAAGGCTCTTACAGAGACATGGAATAGCGCAATGATGTTGGCAGGACTCGACCCGCCGCGTTTCATCTACTTAGACATTATCTGGGGTGTGAGTCCTTGCCACAAACACCACGCTTATATAGACTATGTGGCCCCAAATTGAATCACGTACCGACCGGAAGTTTCCATGTGAGGATGCATCACTTCTGGTCTGTGAAATTTAATAAACGCTATATTTAAAGCCTAAATGAGAAGGCTAAGTATAATATATATAAAACGAGAGAGCATGCCAAGAATCTGGCTAGCACTAGTGAATAATTATAATGAAATGTCTGTATAACAGATGGAAGAAAGAACGTGTGATCCACGCCTCACTCAGGTATGTGAGCCGTCAAACGGTACGCTCAATCTCCTATGTGCGAAGCGGGGAGGACGTACAGAGCCAAACCTCGCTCTGAGCCACGAACGTCCGACATCACATCTCCACTGCCCACATAAGGAAGTGAATGCGGGTCAAGCCTCGCTGTGAAATAGCGCAGGAGACGGGAACATAGTACGTGGACGGGAGTCACATGGACCACAACTGATATTGTCTCAGTGACATGCTATCAACAACTAGGGATAATGGAAGTTAAACTACACTAATGACCGAATCCGAAATTGCCTCTGACTGATCAATGATAAAAGAAAGTTTAAACTAAAACTGCCCGATCAAACTGGAGTCACATTAAGCCGTACATACACATGAAGACATCATTGACCGAAAATAACATACCTCATAAGTTTACATCTTGAATGACATATAGACAATACTGATAGCAAAGTGAATGGTAAGGTAAAAACCACATACACATTACAGTCTGGTAGGTCACAACATTAAAACATATCCGCAAATAGGTATATTTAGGTACCTCTAAACATTTGATATGTATCAATATATATCAAAGAGCAGAATAGCCAATAACAAGGCATAAAATCATCAATATCTTGATGAACAGTTTAAAGATTAAGAAAAGATTAAATAATAGATACATGACATCATGCTCTATTTATAAAAGCATTATTGTCCCACTCATCCCACATTCATTCCGAGTGGGGAGTGGGACTGTAACTCATAGATCCAAAACATTTCAAGTCTAGAGACTCCCCTAGTGGTAGCCCTCCCCCCTCCAGGGGGGAATGAATCTATCAATGACTAGAAACTCAGTGCCTCTAGGATCTCGATTGTGAAATGGACGGTAGTGTCTAGGGACAGTGTGTTTAATACTTCCACTTTTAATCTTAGCGATATGTTCAGTGAACCTGGTAGCAAACAAACGTATGGTGCAACCAACGTACTGTGTGCCACAAGGGCAGGTCTCCAAATAAACAATATTAGTGGTAGCACACATGCAAAATTGTTTAATAGGATATGTGCGTTTAGTGATAGTAGATGTGAACAATCTTTAGTTGTACGTCTTCCACAAGTATTATGCTGACAGACTGTACATTTCTTACATAGATAATACCCAATCAGGTTATGAAAAAAAGGTTCTGGAACGGGTGAATTAATAACCTTGGGGGCGATCTTACTCCTCAAAGAGGGAGCTCCTCTGTAGATCACGTTTGCTAGTTCAGGTAATAGTATACCTAGAATCCGAACACACTCCAATGATGGTCAACAATAGATTTGTTCTGCTTGTGTTGTACAGAAAATGATGTTAGCAATGACCATTTGAATCTTGCCAGGGTTTATCAGCTAGCAAGGATGCTCGCTCAACTTGTAAAACATTATGAAAATCGAGATCAACTTCACCTTGATATGTAACCTTTATCTAAGAACCTCTGTCTTAAAACCATGGCTTGAATTTTAAACGTATCTACAGTGGGGACGGAAAGTATTCAGACCCCCTTAAATTTTTCACTCTTTGCTATATTGCAGCCATTTGCTAAAATCATTTAAGTTCATTTTTTTTCCTCATTAATGTACACACAGCACCCCATATTGACAGAAAAACACAGAACTGATGACATTTTTGCAGATTTATTAAAAAAGAAAAACTGAAATATCACATGGTCCTAAGTATTCAGACCCTTTGCTCAGTATTTAGTAGAAGCACCCTTTTGATCTAATATAGCCATGAGTCTTTTTGGGAAAGATGCAACAAGTTTTTCACACCTGGATTTGGGGATCCTCTGCCATTCCTCCTTGCAGATCCTCTCCAGTTCTGTCAGGTTGGTTGGTAAACGTTGGTGGACAGCCATTTTTAGGTCTCTCCAGAGATGCTCAATTGGGTTTAAGTCAGGGCTCTGGCTGGGCCATTGAAGAACAGTCACGGAGTTGTTGTGAAGCCACTCCTTCATTATTTTAGCTGTGTGCTTAGGGTCATTGTCTTTTTGGAAGGTAAACCTTCGGCCCAGTCTGAGGTCCTGAGCACTCTGGAAAAGGTTTTCGTCCAGGATATCCCTGTACTTGGCCGAATTAATCTTTCCCTCAAATGCAACCAGTTGCCCTGTCCCTGCAGCTGAAAAACACCCCCACAGCATGATCCTGCCACCACCATGCTTCACTGTTGGGACTGTATTGGACAGGTGATGTCACGTACCTGGCGGTAGAGCCTGATGTGCAGGGAACGGCCTCTCTTGCTCCTCTGATTCTGGCCCCCTGATAGAGTAGACAGGAGGAGCAGAAGTGCAGAGTCGCACAAGTGCCAAACAGTTCGTCTTCACTGTAATGTGGAACAGCGGCAGGTGGCACGGTGCTGGAGCAGGGTTCTCCAATGAGCGGAAGATGCAGGTCGGGAAAGCCGGGTCAAACACTGGCAGGAAC
Organism: Lithobates clamitans; assembly: GCA_037952925.1. Classification (NCBI taxonomy): domain Eukaryota; kingdom Metazoa; phylum Chordata; class Amphibia; order Anura; family Ranidae; genus Lithobates; species Lithobates clamitans. The sequence continues at coordinate 865,395 of JBBGZY010001565.1, forward strand.
GTCAGGAACAGAAGCGGAGGCAGGTGCGTAGTCTGGATGCAGGCAGGGTCGGCAACGGGCTGGCAGCGTGGTAGTAGAAGGAGCAGGCAGATGCGGAGTCAGAACAAGCCGGGTCAGATGCAGGCAGCAGGTAGCAGAGTCAGAGGCAAGCCGGGTCGGTAAACAGGTGCAGGTCTCACGGGTAAAGCAGGCAGGAACACACGGGAACGCTGTAGAACGGACAGCACTGGATGCAAGCACAGACCAGGTTTAAATAGCCCCTTGGTAATGTGCACACAGGTGAACCGAAGGTGTTCAGATAGAGGCTGAGGTCACAGGTCGACTTCTCCGTCGGCCATCTTGAGTACTGGCTAGTCTTCCCTGACAGGCTGAGGTCACAGGTCGACCTCTCCTTCGGCCATCTTGAGTACTGGCTAGTCTTCCCTGACAGGCTGAGGTCACAGGTCGACTTCTCCTTCGGCCATTTTGAGTACTGGCTGGTCTTCCCTGACAGGTGATGAGCACTGCCTGGTTTTCTCCACATATACCACTTAGAATTAAGGCCAAAAAGTTCTATCTTGGTCTCATCAGACCAGAGAATCTTATTTCTCACCATCTTGGAGTCCTTCAGGTGTTTTTTTAGCAAACTCCATGCGGGCTTTCATGTGTCTTTCACTGAGGAGAGGCTTCTGTCGGGCCACTCTGCCATAAAGCCCCGACTGGTGGAGGGCTGCAGTGATGGTTGACTTTCTACAACTTACTTCCATCTCCCGACTGCATTTCTGGAGCTCAGCCACAGTGATCTTTGGGTTCTTCTTTACCTCTCTCACCAAGGCTCTTCTTCCCCGATAGCTCAGTTTGGCCGGACAGCCATCTCTAGGAAGGGTTCTGGTCGTCCCAAGCGTTTTGCATTTAAGGATTATAGAGGCCACTGTGCTCTTAGGAACCTTAAGTGCAGCAGACTTTTTTTGTAACCTTGGCCAGATCTGTGCCTTGCCACAATTCTGTCTCTGAGCTCTTCAGGCAGTTCCTTTGACCTCATGATTCTCATTTGCTCTGACATGCACTGTGAGCTGTAAGGTCTTATATAGACAGGTGTGTCGCTTTCCTAATCAAGTCCAATCAGTATAATCAAACACAGCTGGACTCAAATGAAGGTGTAGAACCATCTCAAGGATAATCAGAAGAAATTGACAGCACCTGAGTTAAATATATGAGTGTCACAGCAAAGGGTCTGAATACTAAGGACCATGTGATATTTCTTTTTCAATAAATCTGCAAAAGTGTCACCAACTCTGTGTTTTCTGTCAATATGGGGGGCTGTGTGTACATTAATGAGGGAAAAAATGAACTTAAAGGATTTTAGCAAATGGCTGCAATATAACAAAGAGTGAAAAATTTAAGGGGGTCTGAATACTTTCCGTCCCCACTGTATATCAGTACAGTTCCTGCGTAAACTCAGAAATGGACTTTTCAGAACTGAGCGTAGCCATGATTTGTGATGGCAGCTGTCAGTGGAAATAAACCCATTATGATCAGTCGGTTTAAAATAAGTGCTAAACTTAAACTGATGTGCACAGTGTTCTATTTCTAGATCCAAAAAATTAAATTTATTATGATTGGATTCATAAGACAAAACAATTCCTCAGTCAATCATGTTAAGAACTGAAAAAAATTGAGCTAACAATTCAGGGGTGCCATCTCAAAGGAGGAGGATGTCGTCAATGTACCTCGCCCACAAGACAAGTTGTGGTCTGTCGTCGGCACAGACGACATCCTCCTCCCATTTGTCCATAAAAAGGTTGGCAAGACTGGGGGCAAATTTTGCCCCCATCGCCACACCCTTCTGCTGTAGATAAAACTGATTGTCAAACCAGAAGTAATTATGCTGAGTGGTGAACTCAAGTAGTTTAATAATATAAATTACCCTGGGACACAGCAAGAGTATGATCTCTACGCAAAATATGTTGTACAGCCTCCACTTCTCTCTGGTGGGGAATACAAGTGTACAAGGAGGCCACATCTGCTGTGGCCATGATGTAATCTCCTCCCACATTAACTGTTTCAAGCAATCTAATTGTATCCCTGGTGTCTTTAAAATACAAGGGCGTTTTGCGAACCAGGGGTTGGAGGAAAAAAATCAATGTACCGACCAATCCGTGAAGTGATGGAGTCGATAACCACTAACTATGAGGTGTCCTGGGGGGTGTAATGGATCTTTGTGAATTTTGGGTAAATAGTACATCATTGGGATTCTGGGCGCTAAAGGGACAAGGAAAGATTTTTCTTTTTTTGTTCAGGATTTGTAAATCAAAGCCTTTCAAAATAAGATTTGTGAGATCCTTCTTAAATTTAGACGTGGGGTCATTAGGCAATTCCCTATAGGTATCCTGATCGCTCAGAATTCTATACATTTAACTAACATAGTCAGCCTTATCTAGTAATAAAATGCCCCACCTTTGTCGGTGGGGCGAATCACCAGATCCTTCTGTTCACATAGATATTTGAGGCCCGCATTAGATAAAGGATTGCCGTAAGTTTGTTTAGGTGGTAGACTAGCAACATCCTTCAAAACAATCCCTAATTATATTGATGGCTGGGGCCAACTGGGTGGGAGGGTTAAAAAGGGACAGATTTGACAGTCCCGAATGGACTGTTCCCGACATGGCTGCTCTAGCAGAATTCCTATATGGATTGCAGATTAAATACCTTTAAATATTTATTTTTGTGATCTACTTCTGTATATCAATAAATGTATTGAATTTATCGAGTTTTCTTGGAGGGGCAAACTTAAGACCCTTAGCCAAAATAAATTGTTCCCCTTTGGTCAATTCTTTATTACTTAGCTTAAACACACCCCGACAGGTTATGTTCTCCTTCTTTTTCCTCCTCTGAGACCTTCTCCTTCCTCTCCTCTCTTAGGTCTGGACCCCTTTTTCTCCATTGGGAGTCCTCATAAAAATTCTGATTTACTTGGGAATTGGGGTTGGGTTGATTATAACCATAAGGTGACTGATCAAAATCACTGTTGGAATATGGATGTGTACCATCATTATAAGGGTCACAAGGTGGGGAGAATCTGTTATAAGTGGTAAATGGGGGATGATTGCATTGGAAAGAATTTGGATGAGTGGTAGAATGGTCATAATATCGTGCAGGAGAACCTCTCTGATATTGTATCTCCTGTTCATATTGGTAATTTCTAGAGTTGGAGCGATTACCTCTGGATTGACCTCTACCACCCCTCCTATTTGAGTTCTGACCTCTACCCCTATGTGTATTAATGGGAGTTTGTGTATTGGGGTGACACCCTTTCTGAAAAGAGGAGCCCTTGCTAAGCTGGTACCCTTTAGTTACATGTGTAGTGGAAGGTTTGGTATTAGGATGAGTCTGATGTTCACTGGCCACACCTCCATTCGGTTGGCTGGAGGAGGTAATACCAACCTCCATAGCTGGATCAGGATCATAGCTGGTAATACCAAATACTGTTCCAGATTTATAGTCACCTATAGTTCTAGAGTACTGTTTATGTTTTTTATTTCTTTGATCTCTGTCCTCCTTGATGAGGTGAGCTTGAAGATTAGATGAAAGAAAATTATATTCTATAGATTTTTTATATATATTAAAAGGCCGTCCTTAAATTCTTTAATCTCTCTGTCAAGAACAGAAAGGCGATTTCTCTTCCTGGTAATGAGAAAATTCAAAAATTTGGTCCCAGCCTCATTAAAATATTTATACTAGGATTCAAGATCAGTGTCTCCCTGTTGGGGATGGACACCCCATCTGAGGCTGCGAGGCACCATGTTTTCTGACACGTACTGCTCCAGGAATACTAAGTCCTATTGAGAATGAAGTTCTGATACCATAACATTTTTGAGTCTTAAGAATAAGACTCAAAAATAACCCCACAATAAGTGCTGTGTTAGTATAATTTTTCTTATCACTGCCACCTCTGATACATTGTACACAAAACTGCAACATTAGCAAGATCAGGCCTGATCTCTGTGGCACTAGCAGTTTTATTTCTAGCACACAAACAGTCCCTGATGGCTAGCCAGAAACTCCTTTTTCCATAGCCATCCTAGGTACAGTACCTGTAAATTTAGTGCCCAAAATGTCCCAGAAAAGGTACACTAGTAAGGAGGCCTACAGGATTCTAAACTTGTAGCATGAGAGCAAAGGGGAAGCCTCACTGTCAGAATTCAGCTGATTCAGCTCAGATGATGGAGAAGAGGTCTCTGTTAAAATCAGGTGTACCCGACCCCAGGTTGCTGAAGTGCTAGAAATGCATAAATATGCTCATATGCAGCAGGGTGCACTACTTTTTGGTGATCTGGCAAGCACCAGCAGTATCTCATGAAGTGGCAAGCAGTACAAGCTAGTGAGTAGGCTAACACTAGTAGTGGAATGCAAATGCAGCCACCAAGAATTTGAGCTCAAGCTGTGGAGCCCATAGTAGCCTTGCAGAGGTGCTTGCAAATCCAAACTAGCTGCCCCTAGATTCAGCAGCACCCATTATCCCTACATTCAGTGGTGTATTTAGGTTTTGTGCTGCCCTAGGCCTGACTAAACTCGCGCACCCCCTAATTCAAATATGACCCAACCCCTTCCTGTCAAGGCCACACCTTTTCCTTTTTAAGACCTGCCCTGTCATCTTCATGGGAGGAGGACAAAGATACGCCATGGGAAAAGGACAGAGACGCCATGGAAAGAGGACAGAGGGACGCCATGGGAAGAGGACAGAGGGATGCCGTGGGAAGAGGACAGAGGGACGCCGTGGGAAGAGGACAGAGGGATGCAGTGGGAGGAGGACAGAGGGACGCCAAGGGAGGAGGACTAGAGGAAGAGGACAGAGGGGGAGAGGGGGGTAAGGGGATATGTGCTGGGTGCTTTGGGAGGGTAGAGGACGTGCTAGTGGGGGGTTGGGGATCAGACTCCCCCCCACTAGCACATATCCTCTCCCCTCCCAAAGCACCCACCAGCACATAGCCCCTTACACCCTCCCATCACTCCATGTGTTATCTGCCCCCCCTTCCCGGTTTACGGTGTTCCCCTCCACTGTAGCCTATACACAGACCTCAGACCAGCAGCGTGGCTCTTGCACTGAAGTTGTGTCCCTCCTCTGTGGCTCTTCCTCCACCTGGCTGTGTACAATAAAACATAGGAGCCAAGGAGTATGTGCGTCTGTCAGTGGGGAGAGAGGTGTCGGCTGCTAAGGAAAGCCGATTGCTGCTTGGGGACCCCCAGGCGGCAGATGTCCCGGGAGCCCATGCTAGTGCACCCGTCTGGCCAGTTACAGGAGCTCGGTGCCGGAAATTGTTGTGGCACTGGGCTCCGGGATTCAGCTGTACTCCCCTTCAGCCCATGGACTGAGCAGAAAAAAAACATTACATGTATGCCCAACATTAGAAAAAAGGATGGGTCTGTGGCGGAAGCTTCTAATGGTGGACATATCGTATACTTTTTATGGCAGAGATTTTTTCATCCACATAGATCGATGTGAATGGAGGAACCTGAAAAAGAATATTACACGTACGTCCAAGCATTGAGATCACGGGATAGTCAGCGGGCAGTAGCTCCTATGTTTTGGCATATCATTTTTTTTTTCAGGCAGAGATTTCTTTATCCACTTCAAATGTTGTGAATGGAGAAATCTGTTCGTTTTAGGGGCTGAAAAAAATATAAGAACATTACATTAGAAGAGTGGGTGGATGTGTTGTAAGCTTCTAATAGTGGGCATACTATAAACTTTTTCTGGCATAGATTTCTTCCTCCACATCAATTGATGTGAATAGAGGAATCTGTTAGGTTCTTATTTTCCTTCAGCCCACAGACTGAATGAAAAAAGAACATTACATGTATGCCCCAACATTAGGAGTGTGGTAGAAAGTCCTAATGCTGGCCATACACATAATGATTTTAGAGGCCCTAAAATGGCAGGACAGTTTGAACACCCTCCAAATGAAACTCTTTTTGGAAAGTAGACACATCAAGGTATTTGCTGAAAGGCATGTTGAGTCATGGAAGATTTTATTTTTTGCCACAAGTTTTTGGAAAATTACAATTTTATTTTAATACAAAGTTGGCAATTTAATGATATATTTTTTACACATGCCATGGGTATACATGGAATTACACCCCAAAACACATTCTGCTATTTCTTCCAAGTACAAGGTACAAGGGCCCAAAATCCAATTACCACTCTCAGGCTTTTAAAGGGTATAATTTCCTCATTTCACTTTCTGACTACCTATAACATTTGTGGAGGCCCTGCAATTCCAGGATAGTACAAACACCCCCCAAAATGACTCCTTTTTGGAAGGAAATTGATAGTTAAAGTAGCACAGTGTTGAATAGCAAAAAAATGCTCTAGTAGTGAAGGGGGTGGAACCTTCTAGTGCTCTGCGCCCAAGAGCACTGACTCTCTCCTACCTCTCACTCCTCCATGTACTTCAAGGCAGCGATTGGAGCCACTGGCTCCTGATGCTGTCAATCACAGTCTGTGGTGGGGGGGGGGGTTGGCTGGGGTTAGGATGGACACACAGAGCCTGGTTTGGGATCGAGCCTGCAAAAGTGCCCCGATAGCAACCGGCTTGTTCTGGGGGCACACGGAAGAAGGGAGGAGCAAGGAGTGCCAGCAGGGGACCCCAGAAAAGGAGGATCTAGGCTGCCCAATGCAAAACCATTGCACAGAGCAGGTAAGTATAACATATATAGCAGATTCAGATTCACTGGTTTCTTTGGCCAATTTGGGATGACAACTTTGTAAAATTCTCATATCTGAAAATATATGTTTTATATATATATATATATATATATATATATATATTCATATATTTTCTTCATTTTTGTTTATATCTGTCATACTAGGCTGGGTGCTAGCCCTGCTTGCAACCGAACACTTGAAAGATATAACTGGGACTGTATCAATATTTTGACCTGAGAAAAGGAAGGGAAAGGTTAATTTGATAAGCCGCTAAAACCCCATAATTTTCCTCCTTTGGATTACATAATAAGCCATGACTAGAAAAAAGGGAGAGGAGCTGCAGCAGCAGGAGAATAATAGCTCTCAAACTACTCGTACATCAAAAGAAAAGGGGAACCAGGCAGCAGCAGCAGCAGCGGCCAAGTTGGAAAAATTTGCGCACCCCTCTACCTCATCACCATCCAAAAGCACCCTCCAACAACAGGAGAAATCCCATGTGGGGGGCTCTGGGGACAGGAAGAGTTTAGGAAAAGGGCCGACGGTAACACACACAACAAAATCCGCGAGCAGTAAAGGCTCTGCGGGCGAACCCTCAGGAATGGCAACTAGCAATGCCGCCGAGCAAAATATATCTTTAACAGCGGAGCCGACATTGAAAGATGTTCTATGTGCTGTTAATTCCTGTAAAGCCTCCCTAAGTGAATTATGTGACCAGCTGAAGGGGTTAAAGGAAGAGTTAAGTACAGTAAGCCAAGAATTACAAAGGACTGCTGCTAGAACAACTACACTAGAGGAGAGGATGAGCCAGGCTGAGGATGATCTGGCCCCATTGAAGCAAGAGCTTAAAGCAATGAAAACGCAGATTGACCTGCATAAAGCTAAGATGGAGGAAATGGAAAATAGGTCTCGCAGGAACAACGTGCGGGTGGTGGGCCTACCGGAGCGGTGCGAGGGTCCCCACCCTGAAGAGTTCATAGAGAAGTGGCTTAGGGGAATATTTGGGACGGAAACCTTTTCTCACCTTTTTTCTATTGAAAGAGCCCACAGAGTGCCAATTAGGCCCCCGCCATCAGGAGGATATCCCAGACCAATAATTATGAAATTTTTGAACTACAGAGACAAGGTTACATAGATGCGCAGGGCTAGAGAGAAAGGGGATATTCTATACAACGGGGCGAAAATTTTATTTTTCCCCGACTACTCCCCAGACCTGCAGAAACGAAGGGCTGAATTTAGGGACATTAAGCACAAACTACGGGACTATAAAATTGAATATGCCCTGTTATATCCGGCACGCCTGCGCATCACTGCCCTAGGGGCTACTCATTTCTTTGACACAACAACAGGGGCAACAAAATGGCTCGAAGACAACAAAATGACCCTGCAGAGCTAGGGGTCATATAGGGCTGGTTGAATCATTATGCTTTATTTTATTTATTTTCTCTTTTTTCTTTTTCTTTTTGGGTTTTGTTTGCATCATATAGCGGATGGCACGGGGAGGGGAGGGTAGGAGGGGGGCGTGTTGGATGGAAGCACGGATGAAGGATGTGATTTCACTAGGTTTATATACTTTAAGTATCGTCTTGGCGTTTTGGAATTGGGTGGGGGGAGGGGGAGAGGGGGGAGGAGTTTGGAAGTGTGTTACGAAGCACCTGGTCAGTACATGAGTGAAGAGGTTTTTTTTGAATGGTTGGAAGGGAGTAAAAAGGTCACATGCATAGCCCCTAGGGCTAGCCTAGCTAGGCAGGAGGGGGGGACACGAAAAGGGGTGGGGAAAAGGGGGATAGGCCAGGCAAAAGTCGGGGGGGGGGGCAGGTTAAATAGAGGGAGGGGAGGGGGGCTCACAATAAATTATGGGGTCAGATACTGTGGTGAACGAAAGGCACACGCACTTAGGAGGAGAGGGTTTACAAAAATAAAGCACATTCGCACAGGTTGGTTACGTTTGCAATTAAATAACACTAGAGGAGGGGGTGGAGTGGTCCCTGGATGTGGGGGCCCTTGCCCCCTCACCCTATATTTCTTTCTTATTTTCAATACAACCACAGAGATCACGGCAAGTCTTGTAGACACAATTGCACAAATGAACTGCCTTTATTCTTCGGGGGGTCAGCCATTTTCCCTTTTTTTTTATTTGTTTTTTTCTTCATAGATGCCTTTTAAAACTTTAAAAATAGGTTCGTGGAACATTAGGGGTATGAGCGATCCTGCTAAGAGAGCAGCTGTTTTTTCAGTGATGGAAAATTATGGTGTTGGACTGGCTTGCCTGCAGGAAACTCACCTCACTAATGAGACTAAATTATATGTTCGGAGCAACAAATTCCAAGAACAGTATCACTCGGTTCATACCTCTTATTCAAGAGGGGTGAGCATCTTGGTGAGGAGAGGTATCTCATTTTCCTGCAGGGAAGCTAGGATAGACCCGTTGGGAAGGTATGTCTTTCTGAGTTGTGTTGTAGAAAATAAATCTCTGGTGATAGCAAATATTTATATCCCTCCTCCGTTTAAAACAGAGATCATGCTGGATTTGTTGGAGTTTGTGGATGGTATGGTGGACATTCCTATAATAGCGGTGGGCGATTTTAATGCAGTTCTAGATAGCAGCATGGACCGATTTCCGCCCGCGACCCGTGCGGAAAGAGTACCAGAGGGGCGATTGGCCCGACTGCTCGTAGAGATTGGATGGCGCGATCTTTGGAGATCTTATAATCCAAATACTCGGCAGTACTCCTGCCACTCAGGGTCATATTCCACTCTCTCGCGTATAGAGATGGCAGTGGGTAATAGTGAAGCCATGCGATTAATAGGAAACATAGAGTATAGACCGAGGGGAATATCGGACCACTCACCCCTGACTTTGACTCTAAATCTAAGCATCAGAACCAGTCAGAAGAGGTGGACAATAAACCCACTATGGCTGGACCTGATTAGTAGTCCAACAGAAATATCCTCCAAGCTAAAAGAGTTTATAACATTCAATTCAGGCACAGCACCAGTAGGGGTGGTGTGGGATACCCTAAAAGCATATCTTAGGGGACTGCTACACCAGCAGGTTGCCATGGCAAAAAAAACATCAAGGGACTGGGAGGTGAGGGCTAGTAGGGAAGTCATGGAAGCAGAAGCACAATATGTGTTAGACCCAACCCCAGAAAAACAGGAGATTTGGCTCAACAAACAACAAGTGTACAAAGAGGTAATTAACAGAAGAGTAGAGAACAAGAGACTTTTCCAGAAACAAAATTACTTTGGAGAGGGAGAGAAAGTAGGCCGGATGCTTGCCCTCCTAACTAGGTCTAATTTATTCTCACCGGCCATCTCCTCAATTAAAACGTCGGCTGGAAATATTACATCTGATCCGGTCGAGGTCTTAGAAACTTTCTCCATATTTTATAGAGACCTGTATAGGTCCCGCCAGGGCTTGAACCAGCGCGAGATGGACAGGTTCTTGGAAGGAGTAGACCTGCCCATACTCTCGGAGAATGATAGAAGCGAGGTGGATTCCCCTCTGGCCCTGGAGGAGCTACAAAAGGCAGTCGCAGAGTTGTCAGGGCAGAAATCTCCGGGCCCGGACGGGCTACCACTGGAGATTTATAGGAAATATGGGGAGATTCTGCTCCCGGAGCTCCTAAAAGTGCTAGAGCAGGCGACCAGGGATGGTAGGCTGCCCCTATCAATGTCAGAGGCCGATATAGTAGTAATCGCAAAGGAGGGGAAAGATCAATCGGAAGTTTCTTCATACAGACCGATATCACTGCTGTGCACAGATGTCAAGATCATTGCAAGGGTGCTTGCATCCAGGCTAAATAAATGTATCGACAAATTGGTGCACCCGGACCAATCGGGGTTCATCCCCGGTCGGTCCACTAGCATAAATATCAGAAGAGCTTATTTGAATCTACAGGTACCAACAGAGAATGCGGAATCCAGAGCCATATTGTCTTTGGACGCTGCCAAGGCCTTTGATAGCCTGGAGTGGGAATACCTCTGGAGGGTGCTAGAGAAGTTTGGATTTGGCCCCGTATTTATTAGCTGGTTAAAAATCTTATATAACCATCCAAGGGCAAGGCTCATGATAAATGGTGAATACTCGGAAAGCTTTCCCCTCGAAAGAGGGACAAGACAGGGATGCCCCTTATCTCCTTTGCTGTTTGTTTTGGCCATGGAGCCATTGGCGGGAGCAGTGAGATCATCTACGGAAATACAGGGATTTCAAAGAAAAGGGAGAGAAGAGAGAATAGCACTTTTTGCAGACGATGTCATATTCTTCCTGGGGGACACGACCTCCTCGTTGGAGAAAGTGATGCATTTAGTAGAGGACTTTGGAAAGTTTTCAGGATTAGTTATCAACTGGGAGAAGTCATCGCTTCTACCGGTAGACCCACTGACCAACTCCACCTCGATGTGTTTGCCTCACCTGAAGATCACAGAGAAAATTAAATACCTCGGCGTTGTGCTGTCCAAGGACCCCGGTATGTTTATTAAGGACAACTTGATCCCCCTCTTATTAAAATTTAAGAGGAAATGCGATATTTGGAGCAGACTCCCTTTGTCTGTGGCAGGCCGAGCCAATTTGATAAAAATTTTTGGATGCCCCAGCTGTTATACCTACTTCACAACTCCCCAATCTGGATTGGAGAGAAGTGGTTTCAAAAGATCCAATCCCTTTTTAGGGAATTAATATGGAAAAAAGGGCAGGCTAGGATCGGCCTACAAAAACTGCAGCGCCCCGACACGGAGGGGGGACTGGGGGTCCCTCAACCATTTATTTACTACCTGGCAGCCCAGTTACAACAATTGGGCGGATGTGCCATTGAGAGAGGGGGAAACAACAACATTAAAATCATTCTACAGGGGAATCCACACACCTCATTAGTGGGAGCACTGGAGGCAGACTCGCTACAAGGAGAAATCCCAACATTTAAAATGATCACCAGGGTCTGGCAGGCAGCTAAAAAAATAATGGGGTACAAAGGAATATCAGAACACGCGCCACTATGGAATAACAAGCGATTGCACAAACTATCAACAGTAGAAAGGAACAGATCGTGGGAAAACTGTGGGGTAAGCCGGCTGATACAACTATATGAAGGGGACACTCTGAAATTCTTCGAGGACCTAAGACACGAGTACGGGATACCAAATCAGGCATTCTACAGTTACTTGCAGATCAGGCATGCTCTGAGTAAGCAGTTTAGTAGACAACCCCCAACATGGTGTAGGACCCCATTACTACAGACAATAATTAAATCAGAGACCACCAAGGGCTTAATCACAGAGGTATACACCCAATTAACAAAGAGAGGTAACACGAAGGCAGGTCTATCAGGGGGAAGGGGCACATGGGCGGCTGACGTGGGGGAGATAACGGACGAGCAATGGGAGAGGATTCTTGAGTTTGGATCAGAGGTGTCGGTCTCTCCCTCACAAAAAGCCTCCCACTTGATGTTGTTACACAGATCCTACTACACACCAAAAAAGCTGTTTATGTTTGGCCGTAGAACCAACGACGAGTGCCCTAGATGTAGAGGAACAGGTGACCTAATTCACATGGTTTGGAGGTGCCCAAAATTAGTTAGGTATTGGACCGAGATCATAAAGAAAATAAATGCTACGTTCAGAGTGGACTTAGAGCCCGATCCCAAAATCTGTGTGCTGGGTTATGTCAGTAGTGGACTGAGGGATAGGAGCACAGCCATAGCGATAGCAAGATGCTTGTTCCAAGCCAGAAAATTAATTGCTCAAGCATGGCAATCAAGCATACCTCCAACCCCAGAAGCTTGGGCTGGAACGGTCAACTCCACAATGTGGAGCGAAAGGACATTCTACACAAGGTTAGGTAATCACAACATGTTCGTGAAACTATGGAACCCATGGGTCCAAGCAATGCCATGCTCCCTACCAATGCTACTTTAGTGCCGAGGGCAATCGTCTCTTCACCAGGGCAGAGATGCTGCTTCATAGCCTAGAGACCCGAAGTCAAGAGAGAATATGAGAAAAAAAAATATATATATATATATATTAGCTCGATATAAGGTGTGTACTGGAATAATTAGGGTAGGTCATTGGGGGGAGGGGGTGGGGGGGGATCACTAGTTTAAAAAGCAATAAAATACAGCCATGTATGTAAACAGCAAGAGATTGTGTGGCCGGCTGGCCGGGACGTATAGAGCGGGTGTTTTTTCTTTCTTTATGTTACACTTTTGTATAATTGCAATTTTATATACTGAACGCACAAATTAAATCAAGAGAAAAGTCTGAACGGCCACAATGATGTGACTCGGCAAGAGACAATTATGACTATCAATCTGAAAGATGTCTCTGGATCAAGGTAACTGAAGTGGCCAAAAAAATAAAAAAATAAAAAAAAATAAAGAAAATATATGTTTTATATATATATATATATATATATATATATATATATATATATATATATATATATATATATATATTCATATATTTTCTTCATTTTTGTTTATATAATCCTTTTTTTTATTTTTATATATTTTATTATCATAGTCCTTGGTAATATTTTTTTTTCATTTTTTTGGTATTTTTCATTCAACTTTTTGAATGTACCGATTTTCTAGGATTTGATGAGGTTGGCTGCCATATCACTTTTGGAGTGTCAATTAATGTCTTTATCCCAAACAATACCTTAACCAGCTACGTCCTTGTAGCCTTGAGGCCATACCATGCGATCACTGGGTATAGTTGTTTTATTTTGGGTTTTTTTCCGTGTGATATTTTGCGGGGATTGACATCTGAGTTGACAAAATATTATGGGCTTTTTGGGTGCTGATTTGGACTTAATAATCCTAACTGATAGTTTTAGTTCTCAGATGTATTCTTGTATATTTAAATATCTCATCCTCTTTTTAATTCATCCTATTTTTAATTAGGTTTTAACCTTTTTGCCAGCTTCAAGCATGGCGGACTTGGCTTCCAGTCTGACCAGTCTTCTGTGCAGAAACGCACGTCGGGAGGAGCTGACATACTGACGTCATTGCGTGTATCAGTCTAAGCGGACAGGCGTTCGCACAGCCGTCCGGCTATTTTGCTGTTTTTAACATTCATTGCTGTAAGTTTAATTTTAAATTTCTACTAAATGGTACTTTATCAGAATTATGCTATGGTGAGTTCCTTTTTCATTTTGGGTAACATTTGACCACTCCTTATGGGACCTGCTTGATCGGGACATCCTGGCTGTCTGCTGGATTAATCCTTTACATCATACCGACCATTTGGAGGTACCGTATTCAACTCACCCCTGGATAAAGGCCCCGGCTGGGTAATTGGCCGCAAGCTCATCTAACTTGCCTTGTGGTAAGCGTGCATTTTGTGTGGTGTTAACACATTGTTTGCGGTGGAGGAATTTGTCACTGATTATTCATCTATTTATGCACACCTTTTGTTCAAGGACTTTGTTTTACAATACCTTTATTGTGGATGTGTATATCCTACCATCACACATGTTATACAATTTTGGACTTTATATATGTCAATTTTGGATTTTATTTACTTTTTTATGCCTTTTGGCATAACCACACTTCATTAACTGGTTCATATTCAGTTTTTCACATTTACATTTGTGTTTTGTATATGTTTTAGCGCTGCTACACTTTTTTCTTTTTATAATATAACATGTTCGTTATTAAAAAAGAAAAATTCTATACAATAACTTTGTATCACATATGTTAACAAATATATCTAAAGCCACACAGCCATGTCAAGACACCTCTGCATAGTGGGGTTGCTAACTCAAATCTATGTGATCTCACAAACTAGGATATATATAAAAGGTATATATGTATGTAGTCTGGCTGGCCAGGAAAGAGGGGGGCAGCAAGAGTGCACCGCCCTCTGAACCACACCAGGCCACATACCCTTAAAACTTTGCAATGCCTCTTTGGTGGCAGGATGT